>JADDOH010000970.1:0-475130 GCA_016648135.1 Agrypnia vestita | reverse complement strand
TCTTAAATAAAAAACAGGACTTAGTTATTTATTTACGCGTAAAGTATTGTCAAATTTTAATATTTTCTTTACAATATACCTATCACATTTTCACCGTAAGTCACAAGCAGTTTTTTTTTATACAATTTTTATTTGGGACATTATTTGGCTGCCTCTCCTGAGTCCAACTATTGCAACAAACATTTCCGATCTTTTTTTATCACAAGTAAAAGTCTGATTCAGAATTCCCTCATTTATATGCTGACTCAACAAATTAAGACAATTATCGACCCAATTCGCTTTTTTCCTTCAGTAAGTTTATACGGTACCCACTTTGCGAGGTTCTTTATTTTCCCAAAGAGAAAAGTGTCCATAAATTTAGAATCTTAAATCTATGACTGTTTCTTGCCAGTGACGACATAATATAACTATGTCCCTCACTGTCAGTAACGTACAAAAGCTAAATTGCGTTCAGCAAGCCATGGAAAGACTTCTTCGTCTTCGTGACAAAAAAAATGAGGAGATTAGAGGCCGAAGAAAGGTTACCTACATCGTAAAAAGAATAACAAAGCTTAAATGGTAGTAAGTGAGACATGTAGCGAGACAGGACAGATGGTCACCAAAAATCCTAAAACGGAGACCCTAGAATAATAAAAGAAGAGTAGGGAGACCAGAAAAAGGTGGATAGATGACATTGTCCAGCTTGTGGGTCGAAGATGGCAACAATAGCCCAAGATAGAAAACGTTGGAAGGTTAGAAGTGAGAAGAGGCTTTTGTCCAGCAGTGGAACAATAGTGGCTGAGAAGGAGGAGAAAAAGAAGAATTATTATCATTTTTTCACTGATATTGAAGGCTTTAGCTAATTTGACATTATTTGAGATAAATCCGCTTCCAGAATAATTTTCAATTGTCAGCTTCCGGTCGCCCACCGGGCTTGTTTTTGAGCTTGAAGGTTCCAGAACGGAAGCGATCAAACCAAAAACTCATTCGTTTGAAATACCTGGTCCATACACATCGTTGATATTGCATGCCGTCTATGCCATCTATACGAACCACAATGGAAATCATATCAGAGAAAATCGTGAATTAAATTTTTTTTCTGTTGTCGCAGACACAGCATTGAAAAAATAATCGTCGCGGAAACAAATTAATAACTAATTTTTAATAAAAAATGTCCATATAAACTTGAAATTCTGAGTCGAATGGAAGATATCGAACTTCAAACTAGCCAGTATTACGGTACAGAATTACGATAATTTTAATATTTATAAATTTACTAACTTGTACAATTTCTCCATTTCGAAGCACTAGAAATATCGAAAATTTAATCGATATTAAAATAAGCAGTATGTTTATAAAGCTTAAATATGTAAAACATGTATAAACAGCGTAATTTCTAAAAGGATAGGCAAAGGGATTAGAACATCAATTGATCATTTCAAACCTGATAATTTTTTCACATCTTCTCTCGCATGAATTTGTATTTCATCTTATTTAGGAAGCGTTCACCTATCTGAAAGTATTTTGCATTTACGAAATTATCGGACCTGAAACATTTTCACGTCGCACGTCAATCATGGATGATACGTTTTCAGAAATAGATTCATCTATTATTCGTTTTCTTGAAGGTTCTGAAAATGAAAATGACAACTTTTTTGACTAAACCTTGTAGGTATATTGAACAATGCAAAATTCCACAATAAATTTTAGCCCCTTTCATCGGAGAAATTTGATCACTGTTCATTGTTCTTCCTTGATGTAAACTGCTAGCAGAGTGGATGAACTTACACTGTAATAGCCGGAAAGCAAATGACGCGATCTAGATCAAATTTCGCATACGTGACCGCAGACATACGTTATTTTAGCACACATGCACAGAAGACTTTATATCAACCTTGAAGGATGTTGTGGTCCAAGTGTAGAACATTTGACTCACCACCTATACAGAAAAAAGCAACAGCACCCTATGCATAATTGTTAAAAATTAATTACAAAACTAATTTTATTACTCAAAGCTTTGTTGACTCTTAATTTTCTGAGAATATTGTTTTTTTTTATAATTTAAGGAGCTATTTTAAAATGTGATTGTTATTTTTTGTACTTTTTCTTAAGAGGGTTTACTGCGAAGATATTTCACTGTTTTTTCCTATTTCTACTGCTTTCTTTTAACTCGTAGCGTCTGCTTGCTTGCTTGTCTGACGAAAAAACTTTGGATCGATTTTTAACCCTTTTTCCGTGATCGAATCGAGCTGAAACTTTGCAGGCAGACTCGTGGTGACGATAAAAATTATCTGTCAAATTTTCGTTAAAAAAGTTAATAATTATAGTATAATTGTGGATTTTTCGAATTTTTTTTATTACTGCCTTTCGTATCGTCGCTCGACTCGAGCTCAACGCGTAAGGTAAGCGCTAAACCAGTTTAACTAGGAAATGAGAAAGGGAGTATAATAAAAACTTGGTTTTTATGGGCTAGTTTTTTCAATGGTTTTGTGCACGTTTTCTGAATTTTCGAACCAGATCATAAATAAGAATCATTCTTTTTATTCATATACCTACTATTAAACTTCTCCATCCCGTTTTACAGGGAGTAAAATTAATAATTTTGAATATATATAAATTAAATAAATTTGATATCCGGTATCAATTTGCTCATTGCTTTCATGAACTCTTCTCCCCTTCTCTCAATATTTCCAACCACCAACCTTACTCTAGTAACGTCAGCTTATTTTGTCAGTAAGTACCTTATAAATTAAGTATTTTTATTTGAACCCAATCAATAATTATATGTTTGTTTAGTCAAAATTATATATTTGAAAGCAGTTAATTCTTATCAGTTTTATTCTTCACCTGTAGATGAGAGATTCTGTTATTCTAGTAAAATATATAAATATTATTTATCTCTCATAGAGGTAACACAGTTAATATTTTCACGTTAAATTTAACTAATTAAAATATAATAAGTACTTTAATTTTATATATGCATCATTATGTAATTCACTGCCTATTCAATACCTACTCGTAGCGGAATTACGGATCATTTTGAATAGGAATATTGTTATTTATTTCGGATCCAGCTCATTATGTAATGACTACCTATTTTGCGCTTCGTTACATATTTTTTCAATAATGTAATCATTGCGAAATATTTGGGAATCTATTGCGTCATTTATAGTTTTTAAAATGTAGAAATTAAATATATGTACATATATTTTAAACTATTAAATTATCTTTAAAATATTAAAGCGACACCTTTGCTTTCGAGTATCTACGTAATAAAATATGTTATTACGTGCAAATTTAGGAATGTGTTTCATTTACACAAGATACGTGTAAATAAAACACACTTCTAAATTTCTCATCGTGTTAAATGTATCCATATTTTTAACTTTATAATAAAAAGATTTTATTTGAATGATAAATGAAAAAAAATCAAAAACACTTAAGTGTTAGATTGCAATATAAGTTAATATTTAAAACGAATTAGTTGCCTCAAAAGAAAGATAAAGAGAAAAAACTTCCAATCCAAAAAACATTTTCCAATTATTAGTTATATAATGTTGATAGCTATACGAAAAAGGAATAATTCATATAAGGAATAATTCATATTTGAGTAGCTTGTTGGTCTTGTGGTTAGGACTCTCGCCTCGTGATCCAAATATCGCAGGTTCGAATCTCACTCCAGACAAGCAAGTTAGTCCTATTTTCATAGCATGAGCGTTTAGCTTAATTTGATAATAGTAAGAATACTGATGTGACACGAATTCCGTGTTCACATCTCTATTTTTTTGTAAAAAAAAAATGTACCATATAGGATCTGTGTTCCATGCGTGGTGCACTACTCACAGTCGCAAGATTAGGCGAGAGGGAGGTGGTGGCCCTAAAATGGGCTTTTTTTCACTTTTACTGGTGGATTATTCTGAAATTAATCTTGTTAATAACATTATGTATAGGCAGTTGTGTTGTCAATTGGTTTATAAACTTTACATTTGTTTAATGTATTTTTATTATTTAATGTGAAACAAAAATTATGACTAGAAGGGTGGTCATTATGGTAAATTAATTAATAATTATGGTATTAAGTAATAAGTCAAAAGAATGACTGAGAGGGTGACTTCAACACAGTACAGTCGCCGTTTGAAACCATGGTTAACCGTGGAAGAAGGAGGACGTGCTATTTGTAAGCTCTCACCCCGTTGGTAGACACACCAGGAAAAGCTGAACCATAGAGGCGATCGGGCTTCCGGCGCTGAGTTAACAAAATAAATTCAACGAGTCCGGAGCGCAGACGGACCTAACTTTATCTATTTATCTGTACCGGTCCTGGAACCGAGCGAAAGAATCCGAAATTAGCGATCCACCCCTCCACATAAATCTACAGCCTTTGTCTTGTTGACGACACCACATGTCCCAATTTTTACAATAATGCGTAATAATTAGTATTCGCAGTTCCCGTATTGAAAAAGTTCCGGTTGTGTATTTTGGCGGAAACCAATTTTTTTTCTATAAACATTTTCTGTATCAAATCTGGACAATGTTACATAATTAATTATTTACTAAAACGAGGGTGAAATTTTTGTCAGTCAGTCCCCGCTTTTACAGAATACACAAATTGATAACAGAAATTGAAATAGAACACAAAAAATTGAAACAAGAAATATTACTGTAATAAATATTTTGTTGACCAAAAATAAAGCTAACGTAATTTCAATGACTCACACATACATATCTCAAATTGATCATAAATTAATAGCACAGTGAAATTGTAATCAACGACTCACACATATCTCAAATTGATCGTTATCTAAAATTGTTAGCACAGTGAAATTTTTAATATAATATGTATGTTTTATTATTTTTTTTATTTTTTACACGGTACAAAGTACCACTAAAAAATAATGCAGTTAAGGTAGATATTTTTAAATAGCTGAAATTAAATCAAAAACTCAATTAGTTCAATGAGAAGATAAATAAAATGCTAATTTTAAAACAAAATAATAATAGAAAAATAAAACATTAAATTGAAGATATAGAATAGTACAAATTAGAACTATAGCAGTCATCGTAAATAGTTTCAAGGTCTCACGAGGCGACGCAATACTAAACGCTGACGCGACCACTTCCTTCAAGGAATTGACTCGCTGAGGAAAACATTAACAAATCGCGGACGAGATCAGGAACCAATTCGCTGGAAGGTGATTTTCCCAGACGACAAAAGAAATGAGAAGTATATAAGCTCGGCCCTCTTCGTATAAAAGATCATTTGGTCTCCGATACAATACACAGTAACTCACAGAGTTATACCGATCAACGTATCGCTGCTGGTGGAGGTCAGTATCTACGTCGAGAATTGATCTCTGTCAACATTACAACAAATTACCGCTGCACATCAGAATCTTCGCCGTGACGTCACCTCTACTCGAGTGCCGAGTAACTGACTACGGACAACAGAACGACAAAGCAGAGCTATGCAGCCACCGCTTTCGGATCTACGCTACCGCCACCTTTATAACATCGCCTAGATCGGATCCCCAAGAAGCGTCTATCACCACAATCATCATTATCATACAGTCCACATGTTACTATTCACCCTGTATATTAAGGGCAGGGTGAATAACCAAATAAATAATAAATAAATAAATGTGTGGGACTTGTAAACAATAAAATCAAGCATTGGAAAACACAATACCACCGTTTACCATACACACCACCCATACATCCTATAGATCTATTAGAATTATTACATACTTAAAATTTAACTTATTTCAATAAGAATTTAATTATGAAAATTTACATCGACATCGGGTAAAGATTTTTTTTTCAATTTGGGCCTGAACGATTTTTCAGTTCGGGTTCGAACCCTTTTTCGCGGGGAGCAGAAGTAACAAAGCATTACATAAACTCATTATCCCCGCGCTTTATCCAGAATTAACGACCGTTTCCAGATTTATTTCTACACAATTATCCAGAACCGCCTCCCCAGCCGAGCATTTTAAGGATAACAATTAATTATTTGTCACACACGACGCTCGGTCTCGGCCCATAAGAACGCACACGGCCTCATCACAATGAGAATGTAAGGAACTACTTAGTTTTGCACAGTGTTTTGGCAAAACTTTCGCCTGTATTGTGAATGGTCCCAGTTTTCCTTTCACAATCAAAACTTTGGCAGCATAATACAAAACTATACGAAAATACTAACTTACAGTAGCGAGACAATTAATTATAGTTTTCTATTGAATTACTGACTGTTTTGTTCACATTTCTACGCTGTCAAAAGTAGGTATTCTCCTTATAAACAGCGCGATATCAATAGATACCGTTATAATTATCACATATGTTATTAAATTTTTTATTTGTTTCATATATCGTAAGAATAGCGTATAAGATTTTAAAATTATTTATGTAGAACAGTATGTAATATTACGCTTCTAATAATACCTACAAATTACAAATTTATAGCTCTTACTCGTCAAAATGACGATATTTTTACGAGTCGGCTCCAAAAGAAAATGTATTTTTTTATTTATAAAAAATAAAAGAAAATAAAAAATTTAAATTTTTTTTCAAAATTTACGGACGTTAAAGGAAGTTACGGACAGAAATTATTATTATTGAGATCATGGCCATTACCACGAATTCAATATAGATGATAAAACATATTTCGCGTTCAAATTGGGGGTATTTTCATCATGAAACTGTTACTCATATTGCAGAACAGTGTCACATACAAAACACCATTGAATTACATTATACAGAATTTCATCAATACCCACAAACAGGTATGACTGTATTAGGTACATAGTTGAGCAAGTACAATTTGCTGTACTAGAAAATATGTAGTTTAAAAAAAACGAGTCAATTTAATTCCCAAAAACATTCCACGTCGAACAAGTACATCTGCTATATGAAAAATTGGCCAACATATTTAATAATTTAAAATATTGTTTTATCACTCCCGTCATAATAAAAAAAATGCTAATGTTTTTCATGATTCTATAATATGCAAAAAAAAAAACTATAAATAAAAATGATCCCACCTTGAAATTATGAGTTTGCATCTATTCAAAAACTTTAATATTGATTTGTCAAAAATAAAAAAATAACAATAATGATGTGAATGTGGAATACGTATCGCATCAATATTCTAACTATTTTCAAACTAACCTAAGCGCTTGATCAATGAAAACAGATTTTTGCAGTACACTCACGTTATTGGTTTTATATGCATCCATAGTAATATAACGTGTTATATTATAAATCAAATTAATAATAAATACACTTTTATATAAACTCTTGGATTCATTTCAGCCAGATTCAGAAACAATCATTTTCATAAACAGGGTGATAAAAATTAATCCTAAACGTAAAAATAAAAAAAAATATTTTTCACATTCAAATAATTCTACTTGTTGACTTTTATGATAAAAAATGACATTTAATATTGTAAATTATTAGGTATATTTTTTTGATCGAACTGGTGGTTAAATTATGTTGGTTATTTTTGATATTTTGTTTACTTTAACGTACTTTTCATTATTTTCACGGCTTCAATTATTAAATTGAAGACGAATATTAATTTACGAAATAGATAAATGCAAAATATTTACATGTAATATCTTCAGCGTTATTTCATTAAAATGTTAGAGAACTCTATCCGGCTTGATTAATTAGTGGTAAAAAACGTATCTAATGATTGCTGATAAAATCTTTTTTTTTAATTAGAGAAGCGAACAAGGTATACGTGTCACATCAATATTCTTACTATTTTCAAACAAAACTAAATGCTTGTGTTATGAAAATAAGACAAACTTGCTAATCTGGAGTGAGGTTCGAACCTGAGACCTTTGGATCACGATGAGAGTCCTTTTTCCGATCATATCATCAAAAAATTATTCAATTCAATTCAATTCATTGTTTACACAAAAATGCGTTCTCAGAGACTATAGAATGCCACTTTATCTCGTCCTGGTATACATTTTTCTCATATATCTTTACCGAAATGCTTATCTACTATTCTGGGTAGTGCTGGTAGTGTAAAAACTAGCCAAATAATGGCTGTGGGTAAGTAAATGGCCAAAGCTCTCAAAAAATGAGATATAAAATGGAATTTGGAATTAACTAAAATGTTAAGGACCTATTGAGATCAGCGAAGGATCGAAATCGAGAAACAGAACGTGTGTATAGACTCAATTGCCAAGACTGCGATACAGTTACGTGGAACAAACTGCGGGCACAATTTCCAAAAGGGTTGATGAACATAAACGATGAAAATTAACACTGGCTGAGCACTTTTTGGATCAATTCCATCATTTGGCACCCAAAAGGAAGATCTTAGTAAAGCCCAAGATTCACTATGCACGTCTTGTCAAGGAAGCACTCGAGATCTGTAAGCACCCGATAAATATAAGAAGATATGATTGTCTCAAATTAAAAACATCAAGAAATCCGCACGTTTCTAAATCAATCTCGTCGCAGATTCCGCAAAGATAGTGATTAGATAAAAGAAGACATAAAAAAAACACAACACAACTCGTGACTATACATGTCTCCCATACGGTATTGCGACATAACCCAGTAGCACCCTGCTTTTCACACAATACAGACAACTTACCCTGCTCTCGACACGGTATTGCAATTAAATACTTAACCACTACATCAACACTTACAATAACATACTAGCCCTGATGACGGGATCTGAAACGTCAGTAACCAGAAGATACTGATCGGCCGTGAAAACTTAAGAACAAAGTAATTTACTTTTTTCCTTAAGGGGTTACGTGTAGTCAGAGGCGCAAAAAAATAGACATTTAAAAAAAAAAATTTTTGAACGGTTGTTTAATGTTTTTATTCAGTACATAACACCAACGTTTTACGATATATTTTAAGTAACTATACCGAAAATTTAAAATAAAATTATTAATACTGGACCACGATAGAATCTCGATTCTTGACCCCTGTTTTGCAAGTAGTGCCTTGCGGTGTCCATCAGTGCTTCTTAGTGGTTTATCTAAATTTAATGAAACAAAAATAAATTAGTACTTTAATAGTTTATCTTGTGCTTGATCGAAGCTTTTTAATTTTTTTCAAATTTAGCAAAATGGCGATCTTTGAAAGTTTAATTATGAATTTTGAGGGAAAAAATCACTCATTCATTATTTATAAAAAAAAAAGTTTAAGTCAAAAAAAAATACTTCGATAAAGCACAAGTTTTTAATGCCTAAAATATGATGTTTAAATTTCATTTAAATCTGTCAAGTAGTTTTTAAAATATCGTGGACACCGCTTTTGAAAACGTTATTTTGAGAAAAACGTGTTTAAAGTTTTATGCATAAATAATTAAAACAAATACAATTTACATCTATTTCTGGTACATATAATACATCTTCTGCAGATGTTTAAGCCTCCAAGATGTCGATTTTTTTTTATCTACGTCTCATTTTGCCTTCTCGAGTGACCTGATTTGCACGTTGGTCAGCAATCTTTATGCGCGCTATATCGAGTTTTTCAGCATACAGGTAAGCATTAGGTCCATAATTTAATCCTATGCATTAGCAATCATTAATATTCCTTGCATACCTTCATGACGTCTCATTATAAATTTTTGAAAATGATTATAATACACGCAAAAATACTTATCGACTGCTGGGTTTCACTGCCACTGAAGTACTAACACTAAATCAAATCTCAGTTAGCCTAAAGGGTTTTATGTCTAAAAGTAGAAGTATAAAAGAAATTTCATGCATTATTCTTAGAATTAATCACGTAAAAACCGCGTTCCGTAGCAGTCGCCCCGTTTGTCAGCCCGGCCGGCTCTAGTACCGTCCGCGTGTTAGTACGGGCGGCAGCAGAGGGCCCTACAGTAATCGTTGAATATCTTTAAAACTAATAACCGAATCGAGTTGATATTTTCACACAATATTTTTGAAATATTTTGCTTTAAGAAAATACCAAAAAAAAAATTTCGATTTTTTAAAAATCCTGACTACACGTAACCCCTTAAACCAACAACAATAAAATAACATATCTTTAACAAAAGTCTAGTTAACTTTACTTACCCAATAAGGTTACCCAATAACACCAGATTCATTGATTAATATCTGTTTCCACAAAATTGAAATACTAATAACTGAAGTGTTATTAGTATTTTTTTGTCAATTTTTAAGCATAAATAGTGAATTGATACATTTATAAATGTAAATGACGTATGTTACGATGAAGAAATCACATAATCTACCATTTACTGATGAAATTAGTGGTCCATCTGAAAAAGGCACTAGCGTCTATTTGCTACGGTTTTCTTCACTAACTTCAAACAAATAACTAAGTTTAATACGGTTTTCATGGGGCAAAGAGGCCATAGGGAATGTGCGATATGTACCTACTTATATAATAGATAAAGTTTATTAAGAGGGTGAAAGTAAAATAAAAATTTTCAGAAGTGGCGTCACGAGACCTTCTGAAATAGGTAATAGTTTTATAGAAATATACTCAATAAAAATGTTGAAAATTAAGTTAGCTTAAGCTTAAGCTGTGAATAAAATAATCGAATGAAAATAATCTAATCGTAGATAAAAAATAACTGTAAATATAGTATTTATTTATTTATTTAGAGTATTCACAAGCTCTCAGTACAATAAATCAAAAAAATAATCTTGAAATATTCTACTGGAGCTCAATTAACTCTTATTTATAAAAAACGACTCTATATACCAATATAATTTCACATCTTTAACACTAATCTAACCAATTATATAAGCAATAAAACAAGAGAAAAGTGAATAAAATAATCGGATGAAAATAATCTAAACGTAGATAAAAAATAACTGTAAATATAGTATTTATTTATTTAGAGTATTTACAAGCTCTCAGTACAATAAATCAAAAAAATAATCGTGAAATATTCTACTGGAGCTCAATCAACTCAATTTCAAAAAAACGTCTCTATATACCAATATAATTTCAGATCTTAAATGCCAATCTAACCAATTATATAAGCAATAAAACAAGAAAAAAGTGAAATAAACAAAGTATGAAAAACGAACGCAGTTATATCAATGTACGCACGTAAATAAAACTTCGTATAAACAAATGCTTTAAAAAACGAGACAAAACCCTTTTTTATAGTTTTAGTTCTTTTAGGCTCACCTATTCCAGAAAATGATGGGATGTGAAGCATGATAAAATCAAAACCGGTAGCAGGAGATTAGGAAGACATCACCCACTATTCCACTGTATTCCTGTATTCCAAAGAATCTGGATGCCATTTGACTTGTAATAATAATGCAGTAGGTATACATCATACACAATGGAAATCATTCAATTTCATTTTTAGTTATGCATATTATGATTTGTTAATGTTTTGCTATTGTGTTGTTAAAAAATACCTCACTCATTCGAACGCGTTGCGTTAATCTTGATTTTACATTTAATATAATTCAAAAGTTCCTTTTCACTTTTTAATTATTATTTTCTGCCAATCTGCATCCAGTGTTGAATAGAGATCTTTGTTTTTTCGGGTTTCAGCTCCATATTTTTTGGGCATAGCTTTTAATTGTTTTTCAGTTCGGTATTATCTTATCTTTGCATCCTAAGACGTCTACGGTTATCAAAATTACAAAATAAGCGCAAGAGACAAATAATTGTGGAAAACAGAAAAAAGAGAAGAAGATGATAACAAAAAAATCCAGACCGGCAAGAAAAAATAAATAAAAAGTAAAGATAATCATCTAATATCACAATACCTGGTGTAATCTAATGATCGTGTCTTAGGACATACATAATGGGTATATTTATATAAAGTTTAAACAAGATTCCTAGAATAAGTATAGGCTAGTTTAATTAGAGTATTTTAATAGATCGAATCACTTTTAATCACTGTAATAGTTCATCATAACTCTTACAGTTTCTTTCTTGCTTTCTTTTATCGCGCAGGTGAGAGAAAAGATTTTTGTTTTTCAGTTTTACTCTCAAATTTAATACCAAAGTTTAAATTGTCTTCTCGAAACGACGTTATCATATTTTTGCGCTCATTATTTATCACAGCATATTGTAATACTTTGGCTTTTTGTTTTCATTTTTCCCTTTAAGAATTCTTAACAATATATTATATTTTAATAACAATTTCAAAATCGTAGGACTATTTAAACTCTTATATATTGTTTTGAGTATGTTTTTGGAAGAGAATATAATAGAAACAAATCTTATATAGATTGATTTTGGTACCTTCGTATTTTTTAGAAAAGTTCGTGGAGAAAAATTTACTAACCCCGAAATCATTTATAATCTCCGTAAAAACTGTAAAAAATGTGTACTTACCTTCTTTAGGCAAAATAGTATATCGTCTCAAAAATTATGCTTAAATTATATTTGCATATTTTCACAGATTACTATATTTTTATGTATTATTTATTTATCATAGGTATATCTTAGTTTATTAATTATTATATATTTATTTCATGAATACAATACAACACATTTATATAAATAAACGTTTTACTCAGTAGGAGTAATCACATCAGTTCATTTCGTATAAAATTGTAAAAAGTTGTTAAGAATATTGAGAACAAATATAAAGTATAATATAAATATATGTAATATAAAATATATATAATATAAAAAAATATATATAAAGTACCTACTTAACATGACAAATTCATGTTAAGTAGGTACTTTATATTATCATTTTCCATATATAACTTTTTAATATTTTGATCTATACTTCGATTTTTAAATATTATTTTTGTTATCCTCACGAAGAAGCCATTGGCTTCAAAACAAACATGTTGAATTTTTTTCGACAAATAAGTGGTTTTAACAAAGTTAATTTATATCAATTATAATTATGTTACCACAAAATAAATTTGCTGTATCTTGTATAAGGTCATAATTCTTTGTAAGGGTAATGAATTGAATGTTTTAATTACTACAAAGAAATAATGGTTCTGGGCTGCGCTTGTTTTATATTTGGGCGTGTTTAGATTTAGAAATGATCTTGTAGATCTGGAAGTTAGAAAATCCATTGTATACTTTTCTTTAAAGATTTGTAGTATTGATACTTTTAAAAAATAATTCATAACAGTAGGCACACAAAATTATTGAAATAATTGATTTGTAGAGTAAGTTCTGTTTTTTTAAATAATTTTAATAATGCTTTTTGTGCTATTTAGAGTGTGTTGAATGAAGTTATATATGCTCCTCCCCACCTATTAATACAATATTGTAGTATTCATTGAATTAAAGCATAATATACTTTTTTTATATGCCATTATTTTCTTTGGTTATAAATTATTTATAAATCTAATAAAAATATATATGGAAGTCATATATCAACTCTTTTGACTAAAGATATTTTTTTACTTTTGACTAATAAAAATATATATGGATGTCATATATCAACTCTTTTGACTAAAGAGTTGATAAATGACTTCCGTTTCATATTATTAACTATTAAAATACTATATTACACAGTATTTATACACACTAGAATGTTTTTAATGTAGGTGTATTATAATAGTCGCCGTAATAGGAAACCATAGAAACCCGTAGACGATCGCTTGTTAAGTACAAAAACGTACCTATCTAGGTGGGATGTGGCTTCGGGAAAAAAAGTAGTTTAAAAAAAAGTTCAGCACTAACTGGGAATAGCGCGAACAAAGAAAATATTATTTTAACCACGGTTCATTAATAATAACCAGAAATATTACCTGTTATATACCTGTTGTTTTATAGCGATGTATTTGTTTTCTTTTAAATACAGACAACCAAAATGAATAGACATTAGAAATACCCGTGGAGTAAATTCCTCGTCCACACGTCTGGCACTACTTCGTTTGCCTTGCTTAAATAAATTATAGCAAGTTTGTAAATCAAGTCCCGTTTTTTCACAAAAATACAAACAAACAAATGTCATGTTTATTATGGGATTTAATTAGTCAACAAAAAATACTTTAAATGGAGAATAAATTTATCTTAGACGTACGCGAGGGGGATATTCTTCGCTGTGACCCATGTCCCCTCCTGAAGAACTAGTTTAGTTCGTATCTGTCCATATTTTAGTTCATATATGTACCTACATATTATACTCTTGCTTTATTTGTTAAATTTGCTTATTTATTGCCTATTACATTTAATATTTTAATTTATTTATAACATTTTTATATCCAGTGTATTAAATCTGACAAGAACATCGAATGGTAAGATCTGGGTTCTAGATTTGTAAGCAACCTAACATTTCACGATCATATAGAGACGATCAGTGGTAATACTTTGGAATGTTAGGATTTGTTCTGCGTACTGCCAGGGTTTTCGAGAATACCCGCGTACTGAGAGCTCTTTACTCTTTACTTGGCGCGAAGTATGTAGACTCGAGAATGGCTCGATGATTTGAGGGCCACTGAGAGCAAGTACTTTCTTATGGTGGAAAAAGTTCAAAAGAAGTATCTGAGATAACTCCATATAAGAGAGTACGGGCATTATCCTTGCCTCCACCCAACCGAATTTCTTCAGGGTATGCTTGGTTACAGTAGTTTAGAAAATAGAAAGATTGTGTATTTGATTACACATTTTTATCGATTGCTGCGCGGTATGATCGATTATCCTAAAATTACGCGGAGCATTGGTTTGTATGTTCCTGATAATTACCTCACATGACATCGTCAGCATAGAGAGTGTATCACATTCCATTATACAGGACCAACCTGCCAATGGTTATGCCTGTTGGAAGAGCTGATCGCTATGCTGAACAATATCGTTTTGGGTATTGATATATTCCATGTGTCTGAAGGGGTTTACCGAAACAGGATTCTCCTACACCTTTGACCAGATTTTATGTTATTTTTAATTTATTAAATATTGTAATTTTGATATATATACTTTCATAATATGTATGTATTGAACACTTAGTTTGTAATGTACATATTACTAAATAAATAAATTGAAAATGAAATTAAATTGGAATTAACATAATATTTTGCTCCTATTTTAAGGGGGGGTAAGGTTAATTCGTACAAAAAAAGGCATGTTTTTGTGAATTTTTTGTGACGACACAGTTAAAATCTCTTTTTTAAAACCAATGGTACATTAAAGTATGACATTTGAAAAATATTGTGTAAAATTTTCAAGACAAAATATTAAAAAATACGGCAATGGCAGCAATTATTCGGACGTGTCTCGGAAAAAAGTAGAAATGCGGTGTCCATCATAACTCGGTGCTAGATCGCTGAAATCAAAAAATCAAAGTTCATTCGTTGGATAATAGGTTTTCCCAGGTAACGCTGGGAGGGTTTTTTGAAATTTCAATTTTTCAAATTTTTGGAACACTTTGAAGGGAAAAACGGGATTTTTTGCGAAAAATATCGACTAATTTGTTATTAAAAAATAAAAATTAATAACAAATTTGAAAAAAAGGCTCCAGCGTTACCTCGTAAATTATGTACAGAAATAGTGTTCAAAATTTCAAAAGGATCGGTGCAGTAGTTTTGAAGTTATGATGGACACCGACTTTGAAAACGTGAGATGTGGGGAAAACGCTTTAAAGTTTTGCACACTGTAAAATTCTAAATAAAACTCAACACTTATTTTATACTTACACATAATCGTCGATCCCATGTTCAGCAAAGAGCTTTTATCATCAGCATCTTTTTGTCCTTGTCTACACAAATTTCTTCCAATACAAATAGCACGTCCGGTAGTCCTTAGGTGAGCGCATCTATTAGCTGACCGAGCAGGTATTGAAAATCAGTCTGAGTATCGCTCAAATGTTCATAATTTCGTCAATTTTGCTTCGATTGACTTGAAATTTTGACTCAATATTCTTGCGGTGTTATACATTCATTTAAAAAATTAAAAATAAAATGCAAAAAAAAAAGTTAAAAACCTTACCCCCCCCTTAAAACATGTCCCTTTTACCTACGATTATCTAATTCATTCTAAAACAATATTATTTTAATTAATAGAATATCTAATGGTCAAAGTTTTTTCTAGAGCGTATTTCACTTTTCTCCACTATTCGAGATCATTGTCTCTTAATCTCTGGTTATTTATCAATCTTAATTTATCCATCTAATTGGAGATTAACTTTTCACCCTTCTTTGTTCGTGATTATGCCTACTAATCACCAATTTATCTTGCTGCCTCTATCTCTTCTTGCATAGTGCCCAAAGTAAGAATTTTTTCCCTGCATTTGTACAGCAATTTGCGCAATTCTTGATTGGTTTAAGATATTACTATTGTCAAATAATTTGCATTATGTATTGGCGTTTCTATAAATATAATAATTATGAGACAATATTTTTGATTGGATCATTAAATCATCTCAAAATCATCTTTTTTTTACCAGTGAATATTGATTTCTCCCAAAGATTTTACCGGTGAATATTGATTTCTCCCAAAGATCGGAAATTCTACGTATCTTTAAACCGCCTCAGTCATCTACTACCCATTACTATTCTGAAGTCTTTCCGTGATACTAGGAGAAATATTCAAGCTTTATTTTAAGATCCTTAAATTAAATTGCTAAAAAATTCTTAAACTCAAAATCAGAGAATACTTTATTATTCTTTTGCGTAGCATAAAAGCACGTTCAATTCCTGAATTCAATATTGAATAAAGAGTGTGACTTGATTTATAACATTTTTAGATTTAACTCAAAATGTTCCTTTAAATTTTCTTTATTTCACGTTTCTGCTAAATATCGTCATAAGTCTGTAAAAACCACATTTATTGCATTCTTCATTTAACGTTTTTTGATAGGGTTAGCGTACTTTATTCTTAAATATTGGTTTTATATTTTGTCGACTGGAAATACTGTTTTTCTTAAAGGTAATAAATGTACAATATATCGTTAAATAGGTGATTGCATGGTACATATTAAATTGTGCTTTAATCGTTACTGTGATAAACGTATTGCTGATATACAAATATGATGCAAAATTCACAATATATAATAAAACTCTTGTATAAATTTAATGTACAGAAGTAAAGCTTTGAGCTGACAAAATAAGATGGAAAATAAATTAATTATAAAGAGAGGGAGACACAAAAAAATATATAACAAAAGAATATTTTAAATGTTACAATTGTAGTTCATCATCATCATCATTCTTGGCACACAAACCTTGGTGGGTCTTGGCCTCCTCAATAATCTTTCTCCACTCATCTCGGTCTAGTGCCAGTTCTCTCCAGTTCTGAAGCTCTAAGGCAGAGATGTCTTTGAGAACGTTGTTACTCCATCTTAATTTTGGCCTTCCTAAGCTCCTTCGCCCTATTGGCCTTGAGTTCAGCAGGGAATTAGGTATTTGGTGCTCGAACATTCTCTCCACATGACCCAGTCACCGAAGTCTTCCCAGTTTTATAAATTTTGCTCCTTAAATAGAGTATAGAGCTCATTGTTGTAACGTCTGCGCCAAAGTCCGTATTCTGGAACCGGTCCGAAGATACGCCTCAAAATTTTCCTTTCATACATCCAGTGCTCGCTCAATCCTCTTAGTTAGTACCTACGTCTCAGCTGCGTACGCGAGCACTGGTCTAATAAGCATTTTGTTCACTAATATCTTGGTGTTTCTGGACAGCAGTCTGGATTTTATCTGCTTTTGTAGGCGGAAAAATCAGCGATTTGCGCTCACTATGCGCTTCTGGATCTCCTCTGTAGTATTATTGTTGCTTGTTATCAGGGATCCTAGGTATGTAAATCTTGGTACCGTTTCAAATTTTTGACTTCCACAAGAGAGAGTTGGGATTTGTTGGGTGCATCCTACGGCCACGTATTTGGTCTTCTGCTGGTTTACTATGAGACCCATGTTTTTGGCAGAACTTTCAAGATTTATAAAGGCATTACGTAAAGCATCGGGAGTTTTCGCAATTTTTTTTTTTTTTTTAAAAATAGAGATGTGATCACGGAATACGTGTCACATCAATATTCTTACTATTTTCAAACTAAGCTAAACGCTTGTGCTATGAAAATAGGACTAACTCGCTAGTCTGAAGTGAAGTTCGAACCCGCAACCTTTGGATCACGAGGCGAGTGTCCTAACCACAAGACCAACAAGCTATTGTGTCGTTGTTGTTTGTTGTGTCGATATTGTCAAATATCGTTGCTCTTATCTTAATTCCTGAGTCACGAATAACTTTTTCTATGGCTATGTTGAATAAGAGGCAGGCCAATTCATCTCCTTGTCTCACCACGCGGAGCGCTTCAAAGGGCTCGGACAGGTCACTGCCAACCCAGACTCTACACGTTACTGGGGACATTGTTAGTTTCACCAGATTGATCAGCTTACGCGGTATTCCAAACGCACTCATTGCATTGTACAATGCATTCCTATTTATGCTATCATACGCGGCCCTAAAGTCTTCAAAAAGATGATGAGTTTCGACATTGTATTCTAACGTTTTTTCTAAGATCTGTACAATTGTAGTTAGACAAAGATTATAGGTAAATATCATATTTTTATAAAAGCTAATTTTGAATTAATGTTATTGGATATTTATTAATTCTTCCTCTTCTTATGCTGCCATCTCTTATTGGAGATCGGTGATCATTCCGGCAATTACTTTTTATTTACCGGCGCACAACTGAATCGAATTACACTTATACCAATGCCTCAAGTTACGAAGCCATGGGATGCGGCGTCTTTCTATTTATTAATTAAACCGAATTATTATTACAGAAATAGAAGAATTAAACTGTCTCTTGGGGTGGCTTATCCCCTAGAGAGCGCCTATATATAGATACATTCATTCCCTTATCCCCGGATGGCGGATAAGGGAATGAATGTATTTATATCTCTCTTGAGGGGTAAAAGTGAAATAAAATAGCTCCCATGGATCAACAGGTAGGAGACGGACACTACTATTAAACTACTGTCTTTGGGCTTCTCCAAAATATTTGGAGTAGAGGTTTGCAAATTCTGGCTGGAGCTCGCAGTAGGGACGGCGGTGGTAGAACCATAAAGGTCAACGGCGGCGCCCACATCTTAAGAAGAAAGCTTTGGCGTCAGGTGGCAACCGGAAGTAAAAACACTTGCCAAACCAAAATCTCCTTGTATACACAACGCAGAACGGAGGATCTTGACACCTTCGCACAAGAAGACCTGACCCTGTATGAAATTACTAGAAAGGCAGGGAGGAGTAGAAACAGAACTAAATTTATTAAAATGCTTCAAATTTTTGAAAAGTAAACATAATCAATATGTTTTTCAATAACTCCGTAGTGGTATTGTGGTTACAATATTTGTGTTAATTGCTAACAAGAAAACATTTTGTAAAAATCACTGTTCATTAAATTATCAACATGTTTTAAAATAAGCTTTCACATTTGTGTTAATTATTTATTCAATTTACATATACAGGGTGTACCAGAGCTATCAGCAGAAACTTGGCCGGTAGATTTCTGCCTATATTAAGAGACTTATATAATTTTCAAGCAACCGTGACCTAATATCAATAGTTATGGAGATATGCAATATCAAAGTTTGCATTTTTTTTTCAATATTTCCGACTTATTTTTTGCAAAAAGTTGAAGTATCATTACATTAAGTTATTTCAATTATAAAAAATTCATTTTCTTCAACACAACTTAAATAAAATCACAAAAAACTTGTAAAAAAAATCTTTTTTCAATTTTTGCTAGGTTTTTATCATTTTATTCGAATTGTAATAAAGCGAATGTATTTCTCATAATTGAAATCAGTTACTATAGTGATAGTTCAACTTTTTTCAAAAAATAAGTCAGAAATATTGAAAAAAAAATGCAAATGTATCTCCATAACTATTGATATTAGGTCATGGTTGCTCGAACATTTTAGACTAATAACATAGGCAGAAATCTACCGGCCAAGTTTCTGCTGCTAGCTCTGATACACCCTGTATATTTTTGTTTTCGTTAATTTCTAAACTTCGAAAATTAATTTTTAGCATTCGTTGTATCCTGATGAAGGGACCATTGGCCCCAAAATATTTTGATAATTCAATAAATTAACAGTGCTTTAAAAATATTGTTTCCTTTTAATTTTTAAAAATAATAAATAAAGCTGATAAAAAATAAAACATATTTAATGTTAAGTCACGATACAATAATATTTGCCGAGGAATATCATAAGACATGTTTTTAAATTTGAGAAATTTCATTTCATTATATAATTCATTATAATATATTCTTTACATTACACTAGTTGTGTACTTAAGGTAAATTTTCCATTATTGTAATTGTAATAGATCAGATATAATCCGTAAAGTAGTAAAGCATGGATGAGTTTGGCGTGATAATTCAGAAACTGGAAAAGGGTTATGTATGAGGGTCCATAAATAGAGTTTTATTTATTAGAGAAATAGTGACATATTAATTTTGAGGTTTGTACAAAGCTTGATTTTGGGGTGTCTCCCACGCACAGGTACGGCTATACTGGAACATTTGAGGTAAAGTCTTGAAAATGACAGACATCCTCAAATACACCATCCACAAAAACCGCAATCTCATCCGACAAGTCATACACTAGAGTATCAGTTCCATATACTCTAGTATATGGTTAAGCTAACAAAACTTTATAATATCCACACATATACGTATATATACACAGTGTTTATGCCTTCAATTATATTCAAATAACAAATGAATAATTAAAACAAATAATTTTTACGGAGACAGAACCAAATAATGCGAAATTCCAAAACTGTTGAAAAAACTACCGGATAGAATAAAATATGATACAGGACAAAAAATATAGATTTTTTTTTAATACTACAGTAAACTGTAAAACGTTGATGATAGCTAAAGTAGGATTATAATTTAAATATTGTTTTATTACATTCTAGCTATAATTTGTCAAAAATGACATTCGTTTACATTTCGGTTGCTAAAGAATAACTTTTTTTAAAAACACGTTACAGGCAGATAGACAAAGAAATTATTATAATTATTGGGTAAATAATTTTTTTATTTCACGTGGGATTTTTGTCGTGGACATTTTGTATGTTGACCAAATTTCCGAGGATCTGTTGTCGTTGGACTAAAAGTTCGTAGACCTTTTATCTCTGGAAATTTTTTTTCGTTTTTGTCGTTATACAAATTTTTGTGGAACTTTTGTCGTTGGACCAAATATTCGTGGACTTTTTGTCGTGGGACAAATGCCCGTGGACCTTTTGTCGTTCGGAAAATAAAGAACAAAATGTTTTAATAAAAGAAGTTACAGACGTTACACGAAGTTACAGGGACAGACAGAAAGATGGACGGACAGACAATATACTGTAATGTATCTTACTAATACAGTTTTGCAAATTCCTGTAATAAAAAATAAATAAAGAAAAAAAGAAGCTTAAAGAGCCGTGTTTTGGCTAATCTTTATTGATTTTCAGATTTAGTTCAATCCAAGTAGAAAATCTTACAGCTTACCTTTGATCGAGTGGGAGGCTGCCTGTCTCCGAGTGAAGAAATTTTCCGTCATTTTTTTTTCTGGCTGCAGTAATACTGTACAAATATTGGTAACTCAAAAATCCCTTTATTTTTATTTTAGATTTTACCGAGATGTTTGAAAATTCAACCGGTTAATGTCCGTCCAAAAATACGAGTCTGCCCGCAAAAGAAAAACTGCGGTCATTTCTCGCACTGCCGCCAAGGATGACACAGATATCTATATCTACAAGTTCAAACATCTCAAACCAAATGTACGTGTATTTTGTATGTGTGTAATACACTTAAACAAACAATTTGTATATATATTTCGAAATTATCGTGATAAACTTTGTGGAAGTTCATTGTGATATATTTTTAAGAAATTAAAAATAAGAAAGTTGTTTTCTTCTCACTTAACAATTTAATTAAAAAAGTTTTAATTATAACGTTTTCGACGCTTACTGCGTCATCTTTACTAATAAACTAATGGCTACTTGTCGGGACCGGTATGGGAGTGGAGTGGTGGGAAGGGGTAGGTTTGCGGGGCTAATATGGATAAGAGGGGAGATGTAATATAGGTTGTTTGAATGTTGAATGTTTACTATTATTTAAATTGATTTCTAAATTTTCTATGTCTTGTTTTCTTCATTTTCTGCATATATGGAGTATCACCACGTTGTCATGGGCGAATGAAACCTAAAAGGAATAAAGAACTTCAGCATAAACTCGTAGATGGCTGACCATGCCAGATCAGAAAGTCATCGATTCACCCATGACAACGTAGATATACTCCACATATGCAGAAAAGGAAGAAAACTAGACATTCTAGAAAATTTTAAAATCAATTTTAAAAATACTAATACACTCAACATTCAAACACCCTATATCCCCCCTCTTGTTCATATTAGCCCCACCCCGTAAACCTACCCCTTCCCACCACTCTACTCCCATACCAGACCTGACAAGTTGTCATTAGTCTTAAGATTTAGTTTAGTTTATTACTGAAGATGACGTAGTAAGCCTCGAAAACGTTATAATTAAAACTTTTTTAATTGAAGTGTCATAGTGAGAATAAATCAACTTAGTTATTTTTAATTGCTTAAAAATGTACATAAAATGTGTTTTATTTGAAATTTCCGCGAGCACTCTTGAAGTAAATCCTTGACCCGTGTTACCACCCAAAAACGTTGGCCTAGGTTTCCTCAAGGAAACCATCCACAATAAAGTAATTCCATATATAATATGCGCTTTTATACATATACATTTAGATATGTTTTGACATCGTCTGGCTTGACTTTTAAAGTCAGGCATTTGGAACTTTTGCCAGTCAATTGCGTTTAGTGTGTCGTTCAGTGCGCGCACCAACGCAAAACTTTTTACGGGACGTGTAGCGGATTGTCCCGAAGCGTCACGTACGGCCGCGCGGCATCTCACGGACAGTGAGCACTGAAATGGCAGTATGGAATTGCTCATTGTCTGGGTGTATGCAAGCTTATATTAATGTACCTATATTGTCAAAGAGCATTCCAGCGAAGAACATACTGGTGATGTTGATAATATACACGATAAATTGACGAATCTGTATTATTTAAAGCGCATTATATTATTTCTATAGATAATGTTCACAACTTAAATTTATATGAAGAAAACCCTTACATTTATATATTCGTTAGTTGTTCAGTTCAGTCGAACGGTGTGCATTTGTACGAAAATATATCAAGGGGAGGAGGTGAGGTAAAGAAGGAGAGAAAAATTCACCTATGTTATCCACCGGGTCCTAAATAATAAGTATGCAAAATTTGGGTCAGGTAGGTCAAATGGTGTAGAATTATACAGAAAGTAAATCAGAGGGAGAGGTTGGGATAAAGGAGGAGGGGGAAATGTCACCTATTTTTACCACCTGGTGCTAAAGAATATGTTTGCAAAATTTGGGTCAGATCAGTCAAACGGTACAGATTTGCATGGAAATTTATCGAGGAGTGAGGTTGGGGTAAAGGGGGAGGGGGAAATGTAACCTGTGTTATCGGCCGATATGGCCTATGTTACCTAAAGAATAAATATGCAAAATTTGAGTCAGATCGGTTGAACTATACATATACGATACAGAGAGGGGAGGAGGAAATGTCGCCCATTTTACCCGTCGGATTCTAATGAATAAGCATGCAAAAGTGAATTAAGATCGATCAAACTATGCATATTTGCGTAGAAAATATATCATGGGGAGGGGTAGGTGTAAAGGGGAGAGGAAAATGTTACCTTTGTTACAGGTCGAGGCCTATATAATGTGTATGAAAAATTTGAGCCAGATTGGTCGAATGGTACAGATTTGCACGACTGCTGATATTGTGGTTTGCTTACATAATATGATTGGCTTGCAACACCTTATTATTTTTAATAACTAACCTACCTATTTTTTTTTATATTTTTGAGTAATAAAATAACTTGAAATGTCGAATATAGAAATCTTCCTGTTTTGATAATAATAAATACCAGAACATATCAAATCGGTTAATTTTTTAACGTGTTTAAATTTTTTAGTCCTGTGTTATTAATTGCAGGACATATTCATAGAGAAAAGTCTGCCATTTATAACTTATACTTGGTGTTTTAAAGTGAGTTTTTTTCTAAGATTTTTCGTTAAGTATAAGCTAGAATCATGGGTATAATCCACCGATGCTAATATTATGAATACATAAGTGCATAATTTAGGAAAAATTATATAGATATTTTTCAACTGGATAAACCTGAATTGTTCTGGTAAGCTCGATAAAATTATGTAGTACGTACATTTAATATTTTAACAATACATGGAGGCCTTCTTACGTGTTTCCCATTTTCTCCGAGGGTTTTCAATGAGTTTACTTTAGAAAATCATTTATTACTTTCAAAAATTCTCCAGTCCAAATAATTTCTTGAGATATGCCTCCTATTACTGAAATTTTTTGTCTAAGATGGACAATTATTAACCTATTTAAAATCGTTTTATAATCTCGTGACAATATATTAAGTATTTTATTCTACATAGAAAAGTATTTTTATATCGTTTGTTTTGTTTTATCTCATGTAATTATATATGTTATTCCTTCGCTTAAGCCCACGTTTATAAAAAAACTATTAAAACTGTCTTCGTAAAATAAGTAGCCTGATAAAGAAATATTGATTCAACGAACAGCTATTTCAAGCTTGAGCAAACAGTCAGAGACAGTTTAATTTCCTTAGTGTAAAGCGGATAGCTTTTTTCTATTCCCCGGGGTGTATAAAACTACACAATTACATCGTTTAGTCTCCTGGTATTTTAAATAAACATTTTAATCATTTTCTGCATAGAGTAGGATCAGCTTTATTATTTTAAATTATATAATGATAAATTATATAATGAACAAAATGAACAAGTTAAGTGAAAATATACAAAAGAGTTATAAATATGTTATTTGATTGTTTTTTGAGAACTTTCGGACAGTGCAGATTAGGACACATATATGTCATTGTTTTTATATCACAAAAATAATTAATAAAAAATTAAATAAAAATAAATAAACACGTAGATTTTCTACTATTAATGTTTTTTCAATCTTATTATTACAACAGTCCATGAAACCATTTATTGTAGCAAAAATATACGTCATAAATTAAAAAAATATTGACACTTAGGAGGGAAAAAATCATACAAACCTATTGTGACCTTGGCGGTAATTGAACCCGTAGCTACCGATATAAAAACCAGTTTCATACCCACAGGTCTAGGATGGTCTTTTTGTGTTAATTTTTTTTTTGTGTGAGTTGATTGATTGATTACAATATAATCAATCCGTGGAAACGGGTGAATTAAATCACTCATTTCTACGGAGTAAGACACGATGAAGTAAATCTAAAAGATTTAGTTGAATTAAATCATTTGTACCATATTTATATACGTGTTAAGATTTAAGTATATTTCAGTCATTTTATTTTTTCTTGCTTCGCCTCATCTCGCCTCGTCTCGTATCGTCTCAACTTATTTTATTTTACTTTATTTTATTTTATTCTATTTTATTTTATTCTTTTTTTTATTTTTATTATTATTTTTTATTATTTTAATTTTTTTTCCTTGTTTTGTTTATTCTATTCTATTCGATTCTATTCTATTCTATTCTATTATATTCTATTCTATTCTTTTCTATTCTATTCTATTCTATTACATTCTATTCTATTCTTTTCTATTCTATTCAATTCTATTCTATTCCATTCTATTTTATTCTATACTATTTTTTTTTATTATTTCATTTTTTTTTAAATATTATTGTAATTTTTTTTTATTTATTTAAATTCATTTTATTTTGATGGAGTTCTACAAACTTAACACAAAAACCATGTATAAAAGTATGTAAATTAATTAACAGTGGGTATACAGTAAAACATGTTACATGAATCATGAAACTTACATGAAACTTTAGAACCTACGCACTACCTACTTGCCTGCTTCTCCGGTGATTTATATCTCGTAGTATTTATAGCATAGGTCTTAGTTGATTTTTTCATCATTTAATGTTTCCTAATTTATCAACCACAAAAAGTGTATTATGTAATATTTTATTATCTTAAATTTTATCAATTATATTGTACCTATTTACATATTGCACAATAATTATTATTATTAACGGCCTGCTGATAAACAGTAATAAATAATATGAAATAATAATAAATCAATATAACCTAATAATTGTAATATTATATGTAAAATAATAACCAAGAGGTAGAAGATCAAGATAGGTAGAAGATGAATCAAAGTGAGTAAAATGATACAATTATCTGTTTTATTCACACGACACAAATTATTATCAAAATGTGATTATGTGTTTTCTATTATATTTTCGTTGTGTAACTGATTAAGCCCCGGCCGAAAAAACGTGACGTTTTCTTCCGTCCCGGTCACGTTTTCCTGAACCTTTATATTTTCTGCAGAAAATAAAGGTAAATTAAATTTACTAATGCAGAAAAAAATGTTTTTAGAGAATCTAACGACAAACTCGAGGCTGTTTTGATTATGATACGAAAAATACCTTAATTGTGTATTCAGTATTTTATTTGTCTACTTCACGAAAATATCCACCGGTGAAATATCACACACGTCTTACATATGATCAAATAAAGAAAAAAAAATGGTTGCCACACCTCATTTTTAAAAGTTTCAATAAGCACTGTACAATCCATCAACCGAGCTAATGAAGATCAACTATTTTGAAAAGGGAATGTGAAAAATTATTAATATTATTAATATTTAAAGCATTAAATTTGTGGTTAGACATTATAACAGATTGTTAGTTAACTTTGTTAAAACCACTACCCGCTGGTAGTGGTTTTAACAAAGTTAAGTAACAATCTGTTTAATGTGAAAAATATTTTAAAATAAACAGGTATAAAAGGGCGAGTCTCTTACGAACATTTAGTAGAAATACAATTCTCATAGCGTCGAAAAAAAATTCGGAACAGAGTAAGAAGTGAACGTGGGAACAAAATATACATAATTATTTGAATTTAATTTTACTTTTTGTTAATTAATAGAAGAAAATGCAACCGAAAGTGCAATAGAAAATGCAACGAAATCATCACGAACTGAATTTTTTAAATATTTATTGAAAGCGTATTTTCAAAAAAAGGAAGATTTACTTAATACGTGGAGTGATAAGGGGACTTTTTTTTCTAGTTTTAATTTAAATTCTAGAAATATTGTTTCTTTATCATCTAAACATTAAATAAATGTTATTTTTTACGTTAATCTTGCCGGAGAAAAAAGTTTCAATGGGAAGAGACGAATATAAAATTGTTGAGTTAATAAATTATATTAATTTAGATTGAATGTTTATTTGAATACAAAGCTATTTAAATCATTAAAAACAAAAGAGTGCTTTGCAAAATTAACAATTTTTTTTGTTTATTTCTATTCAGATTTTACATTTTGTTAATTGGTTTAAATATAATAAAATAAGTGAAAAAATGAATAAGAAAGTATTAAAATTCCTCCCTAGCGATGAATATAAATAACACGTTATATCACATATTATTTTAATGATGCTGTTGTTAATGTTTAATTACTTCTATTATTATTTTCTCTTCTGTAACATTTGTCAACCGGCGATACTCAACACCACTTAAAATTTTTCAAAAAATCACTAAGCCATTGTATACTGTCTGGGTGTGGGATATAAATCTTTCTCTAGATATTTCATCTGGTCTAGGGGTGTATTGTGCAGCAACGGCTGAGGGGGCGCAAGGAAGCTAGGCCCGGGGCGTGTGCATTACAAAGACTAATGGTTTCCCTAAGGTTTCTTCGATATACGGTTCAACCAGTAAAAATCTTAACTCTCTAAAAGCACACTCGTTATGACGCGATTGTTCAAAAATATGATATGTTAGTTTTAATAATATGATATGATGAAAATAAAGAATATAAAGAATAGTCAATGTAAAATAAGATATAATAGTATTTTACCGCTCTTAGACGTATGGGCAGGAAAATTTTTGTTGGTCGGGTAAATATTCCAAAATTACAAAGTTATGTTATAATTATTTTTTATTTTTTCTTATTTAACTAAGCATAAAAAAATTAGGCGCAAAGTGCACTCAAGTTTTAGTATTCATACACTTATATTTCAGTCGACGTGCATTCTGCACACGAATCATCCTCACGCGCAATATTCATACAACTTGAGAAGAAGCCAATAAACACACAAAACTATTTTTATTCCATAGAATTTATGGATAAATTAATAATCTACCAAAAAATTAAAAAGAAACAGAAGAATAAACACGTTCAAAAAGGAATTCACATATCACAAAGCAGAAAAATAATTATTTTATAATAACTGTAAATATGATTGGTTAATATAAGTTTATGATAATGTTATGTATTATTAAACTCAATAAAATCAGGATATGTCATCAGCAACAACAGCCCCGATGATAGATCCTGCAATGAGAATTAAAACATTGTTGGATATATAATAGGTACATGGCAGAATTGTCATGTGACAATTTTAATTTGAAATTCCCTATAAATATTATATTTTAAAGAATAAAATTGCGTCAAAAAATGTCTCCCCCGCGCCCCCTTTTTAGTCATCCCCAGATCCGTCGTATTAACAAAGAAACATCTGGCTTCAACCTTTCCGGCCGCTTCTCAAAAGCTGTCCCTTACTCCGCGGAATAGCTACCCCTCGTTGCACCTATAAGCTAATTCTGCAAAACATTCCAGAAGCTTCCATATGCTTCGTTTTTTTAAAAGCACACATGTGTAGCGTATCACGCGCTCAGGTCAGTCTACGGGAAGAAACGGGCCAAATAGCACACGCCATATATTTTTTCGCGCGTTCCCGCTCGGACGCGGGAAGACTGGTTGCTTCAATAGTTGATACCACCGGCCCAGAGGCAGATAAATTATCTACAAATATTTTATTACTCCCTCTACAGCCACTGGTACAACCTGCCGCCCTGGCGACTCGCCTTTGCTTGCGCGGGCAATCTGCCGTTCTGCCGCCCTCCTCCTACAGCCACGGGCGTAACTCGCCGCCGTTCCGACTCCAGGCGTGGTCCATGACGTGAGGCGAGCCGCCCAAGTGGTACGTCTCATCTCCCGAGCAGAATGACTGCAGGTGGTGGTCCTGCCCTTTTCCAAAAGTGAAACACTCAAGTAAGATAACGTGATCCATTTGTTTTTTTTTATCCACAGAAGAAATTATAGAAAAGCATTGAATTTTTATATATTACACAACATTATTGCCAATTTTCTAACTGTCTGTTATCTTTTAGAATTGTAAAATCGCCAAAAGCTTTTTTTTATAAATTTAATTTTCATACAAATTTGTGTTTCATTTGTGATCAACTGGTTGATGTGAAATAATAACACCGAGTCCACCCTATACCGGAGATATCAGAGTCCGCTTACCAACCTAGCCGAGGTAAATATTGTAGGTGAGTACTTCTCCAATAGGTATTTTATTATGTTTAAATTATTATGAAGAAAACACCTATTACAGATTAGACCAGAAACTCTACACGTAGTTTCTGAACGACAGTTCTTTCTTTTTTAAAGTTCAGTATAAATAAAATAAATAAGAATATTCTTATTTATTGTATTTATTAATGAATCAAATTACCAATAAAAATTATGTTTTCAGTCACTTTTTTTGAAATCAGTTAAAATGTTTTCTTTTTGGGTGTAGCAATGTAATGTGATAAATATATTTATTTATAAATGTAGCTATTCTATTTTATTAATTTATTTTTATTTAATATAAATTAAATAATTTCGAAAATCAAATATTCTCAATCAAGTTTGCAATATACCTACGATATACTTACGTCATCTATCGCAGAAACAAAATCATTACTTGCGTTACGTTACGTATATTTTTCAATTAAATTGAACTTTTCAGGGTATTCGCTGAATAAATTTAATGATTAAATATTTAAAGTATATTCAAAAATATCAAAGGTTTCTATTTCTATTTTAATTGAATATCATATTAGGTCCCTCTGAGGATAAAAATTCTAAAAACTCTCCTAAATCTAATTTATTCTCAAGTTCATTCGCAAATAAACAATATTAATTGAAATGAAATATTTTCTTTTAAAATCCACTCAGGCATTACGACGGTAATGGTGTCAAAGAAAAAATATTGGTCTTAACGAAACTCAATAACAATGTTTGGTCAGAAACGAGAGAAAGACTCAAATATTAATAAATCTATTAATGAGACTGCTGCTTTGGATATCAAGACTATTTTTTTAAAAATATTAATTACGCAGGAAAACACAAAAAGTATATTTATGAAAATTAAACGAGTCATTGAATATAGAGAGATACATCCATTATGTAGAAAGAAATCCATGTTTTCGAATGAAAAGTTATAAACACAGTGTCTCATAGCTAGTAGCAAAACCTAGGGTAGGTTTTTTTCATTCATTTTTTAATACATTGTGTATCTCGATGTGATGTATATCTAGATGTGCGCGAGCGCAATAAAAGATGCGAGAATGTGGCCGCGTGAATGTACGAGGCGGCGGACATTTCAAATTGCGCGCTTTTAGAGGAAAGACGCATTGCCACAAGCGATTACCTTGGCATAGAATATTTTTGGTAAAGTATAAACGTGAATAGAAGTGAATAAACTGTTGAGTTGATTCTGGCCTTGTAAACTATCCACAGCAGAAGAGAGAAATCCTTGTGTTTTGCTTTACAGGTGAGGTGTTCTACAGGTGAGCCAATTTTTATATTTTTTTATTTTTATTTTTACAATAATATTTATTACAAAATTGTGTTATTCATAGTACTCATAGTACCTCTCTATTTAAGAGCATTGCTCTTGTGCTCGGAAGGAAATGATCGTATTCTTTGATAAGTTGTATAATTGATACTCTTTTGTATATAGATTCCACCTTTGTGACTGGAAACATTTCGAATAGTGTTTGTGTGGGGAATGTTGATTTTTTTTAAAGTATGACTTTAATAATTGTTCTCTGAATTACTTTAATTTGATCTTTTACACTATTATAAGTTACACCCCATCCTATTATTCCATATTGGAGTAGTGAATGGACACTTGTATAGTATACCTTTTTTAAATTGTCTATGCTTAGAACGTTTCGTAGTCTTATGAAAATATATGTACATCTTCTAATTCTTTTCGTCAACTCGCTAATATGGCTATGCCATTTAAGATGTTGGTCTATAATTAGTCCAAGATATTTGATTTCCTTTTTTGGATTTATTATTTAGCACGAGTTGTTGCAGGTCATCCTGTCACAGTTGTTATTGTGGATTGTGGAGTGATAATTTTTATGTTAGGCGGTATTATATGGTTTTTTATCGAAAAGAGAATGTAGTATGTTTTTTCGGAGTTTAAGGACAGCAAATTGTTGTCAAATTAGGATGTCTTTTAGGACAGGAGTCAAGAAATCTATTAATTATATGTTCATTTTATTAATTAATGTTCAATAATATCATTTTATTTTCCATTATAATATCGAATAATTTTCCAAATTTTTGTTTCTTTAGCACTGTTTTTTTCCGGAAAATGCCTGCAGCATCCTCGTTGCTCATACTCATGGAAATAAAACTGCTGTTGAATTCGTCATGTTGACTGCGAAGTGCAGTGAATATTTTATACGCAGACGTCTACGCGTTATCTATGGAATGAAATATTAACTATCTATTTATATTTCACTCCTTCCTCTTAAACAAAAAATATGTTGGTATATATACTGATTTTCTATATATTAATAAAATATTGCAAATATATATTTTTTCTATTTATGTTTTACTGAATTCAAAAAACCACAACTGTTCCTGATGGGAACGCGCAAAAATAGGGGGTGATTCCACCGCCCTACGGTCAGGTCAACCTGATGGCACTGATAATACACATTCTCAGACGAAAGCGAGATCGTATAAAAATTCGCTGAGAATCTTAGAGCGGCCAAAGGCTGAAGCAGGAGTCGAGAAGAGAAGAAGAGAAAGTCACAAGTAGATCTGGAGGTGAACGCAGGAGCAGAACTGAATTCTGGGTTCCTGCGCCACGTAATTTATTCAATCAAAAATTCAGGGCCCGCACGCCCTGGCGCATTTTCAACGACCAGTCAGAGGTCGGCAATTCGGGAACCGACGACACCGACCACTGTCTGACAGCGGGATCACTACTCATAATTCGAGTCGCAGCTCTACGAGCAGTGGTCTCGTATTCAAAATATAAATAAACATGTAACCATACATGCTACTATAGCTATTTCATACTATTTTTACACATTAATATTTTAACTTTATTTTGTTTTATTAACAAATGTCTCTCAGGTTCATCAATAAACTTTAAAAAACATACATTCAAAAATTACAATAAATAACTTCGGTTATTTTCAATAAAAAATGCGTCGAGCGCGCTAGGCATACCCAAAGGGTTTTATTTATTCTTGCCCATCTGCGCGCTCGTGCTCACAATTCATGTGATTATAAATACAATTATCAATTCTACGTACATATCAAACAAAAATCAAAATACAAAAAAATTACTTTTTTCTTCAATAAAATGTTCATCAGGGCCAACATATGGAGATTGGCAAAAAAGGCCTGATTAAGGGCCGCCGGTTTTTTCTTCTCCGACACAAAAATATTTATCACGGCCAAAATTGGTGATTGGCAAAAAAGGGCCCGATTAAGGGCCGCCGGTTTTTCTTGTCCGACACAACAACCATTATAGAAATTTTAAAATTTAATTATCATAATAAAAAAAATAATTCTCTAGAACATTATGTAAATATCAAATACATTAAATTTGAAATGATTTAAAAATCGGGAACATTTACAACAATTTTTTGCTCTTTACCTATCTACTATTTTTTAATCAATCAAAAAATATCTAACAATGAAGAAAAAACATTTTTATTTTACGATATCATTTCATATTATTTCATCTAAAGGTAATTTAAAAAAAAAACAATTTTTTTAATTAACGAACAGACATCTCCTGAAACTGTAAATAATCTTCAGAAAATTTAATACCTGAAGCAAAGCTTAAAAGCTACTAATGATTCATTAATATTTAATGTTAAATTCATACACGAGGCGTGTTAAAAAATCCTGAAAACTTTTTTTTATTTCTGTCGAATATCAAAGATATTTAGCAATATTAAAATTAGGCTAAAATATTTATAAATATGTTTGATATTCGACCTCTTACGCACTAAATTATACCTGAATTGTGGATTTTTTATTTATTTTACATATATTTGATACTTCACATTTTTTTAATAAGGGATAGGAAAGCAACGTAAAAAATTAAAAGTATGTTTTGAATGTAGTCACTGAGGATTACTTATTTAAAATGTACTGAATTTAAGATTCCATGAGAAGTATAGCTCTTTCCCGTCCAAAATCATTTTTCCAAACTACTATTACAAGCAAAACAGCAACATCCACTTCAACTAATCATTTATCAAGGATGCGTAATGTGACAAAATGGTTACATACCAAAGTGAGAGTTGATGTCAATTAAAGACTGAAATATCATAGCAAAAACAGCTATATCCAATTATGTAGATTTCAAAATCAGCAATGTCCATTTTTTTGGTAGCAAAACATATTTAAAAGTAAAATATGCATTTAAATAGATATATAAGAGAAAAACTGAGGTGGCAGTTGCTTTTAGAAACTTATTTTCATAACATCGTATAATAAATTTTATGTCCTCTTTACATTCTGAGATGAACGAATCCAATCAGCTTTCCAGATGAACACTGCCGTTCATCTGAAAAGTCTGCCTAGTAATTATTTGAAGTATTTTTTATATTTAAATCTAGTCTGTGCAATTATTTTTTAAAACAGTTTTATTCGTTTATCTCAGAATGTACTAAAACGTCACATAGGATTAATTATATATACAGCGACGATATGTAAGAGTGATCGATTCCAGAGAAATTTCAGAGCCAGTTTTTTTTTGTTTGAATTTCAAAAATTTAGAAACACATCATTGGGATATTGCTGGTTTTGCTTTTATACCTCTCGTATAATAAGTGGCAATACTTTGTTTATTATATTGTGTTAATGGCTTTCAAATAAAACTTTTTTCTTCCGTTTCTTCCTTTTTCCTCCCTTGTATGCCTGGACAGGATTTTCCACTGCTTTCTGCCCTGTGCTGTGTTTGTCACTTTGGGCACCTGATAATTCCATTCTGTCGTTGCATAGTATCTTCATTTACCCTATACATTTTCATTTCCAAAGCGAAGGAGATGATCAAGCCAATTAACCTAAGACATATATATTTGATGCAGTAGCGGGTTCATGCCAAGATCCTCTCGGATGACGTCAATATTCTTACTATTTTCAAATTTATTTAAACGCTCGTACTATAAAAATGGGACTAATATTGTCCTGGAATAGGACTCGAACCAACGAACAACTAGAGCACTAGGTGAGCGTCATGAAAACTGTATCAGTTAGCACGTACGTAGTCTTATAAGTATTAAAAATAAATAAGTATTAATAAAAAGTATTAAAAAAACAAGATTCTTATAAAAATTTACAAATACCATCTTAAGACAATTTACTGTGGAAATAAATTGACTTAAAATAATGTATGATTCGTAAATATTGTAAAATATGATAATTATTAGATATGTTAATACTACTGATATGATATATAAGATATTTCATATTTTTTGTTTAGAAAAAAATTGTAAGAATATTGATGTGACACGTATTCCACGTTCCCATCTCTATTTAAGAAAAAAAGTTTAAAAATTTAATATGAAATAAAGTATGTATATATTTATACGAATATTTACAATCTGGACAGTATTTAAATCGCTATCCTCGACAATTGACATTTTTATGTTGCCTTAGTTTATTTCAAAGATGTTGGTATACTATTGCCTAATATTGTCTGCCTAATGCCTAATACAGAATCGTATTTGTAGATCATCTTCCTCTCCCTGCCTTCTTATACGGGTTCGTTCGGGGTCGGGCCTCCTTGTGAGGGTACCAGGACTCCCTATCCGGATTGTCCATGCAAGGAGATTTTTGTTTGGCAAGTGTTTGTACGGCCGGTTGCCACCTGAGGCCAGGGTCTTTATCTTCTCAAGGTTTGGGTGCCGCCGTTGACCTAAACGGTTCTTCCACCGCCGTCCCTGCTATGAGCTCCAGTCCAAACACACACCGCAGTCCCTACTCCAAATATTTTGGAGAAGCCCAAAAATATGAGTTTTATTTGGAGTGTCCGTCTCCTGCCTGTTGGTCTGCGGGAGCTATTTTATTTTGCTCCTACCTCTCAAATGCTCAAGAGAAGCATATAGATGGGCATTTCCCTATCCACCACCCGGGCACGCGTTGTCTAGGGGACAGGCTTCCACGAGAAGTTCTTAGGTATACCCTCTCGTAAGAATATGGATTTCTTTAAGATTGAAATTTAACGATAATTAAGTCTGTACGTTGTTAAGCTCGTTTTGAAAAGGAGCGAAAATATAATTAGATATGTAACAATGAAAACTTAGGAGGATAATTCAATAGATAAATTAGTATTAATATGTGAATCGTTTTGTTACCGGGCGAGAGAGAAGGCAGACGTAAAAAAATGTTATTGCTGTAAATTCACTTATTAGGTCGCCAAACGCAACTCACCTGCAATGGAATGAAACTATCAAACATAACCATTACCCGTCTGTCCGTTCGTATAAATAAATGGCCGGAGATGCAAGCAAACCCGAACCGGCCGCTTAACGCATGTTGCTACCGCCGTCTCTCCGTGGATCGTCAATACTAGGGTTTAACAAAGACGCGAACAGTTTCATATTCCGTGATTTTTTATTGGCGTACGACTAGTTTATTATAACGACTTACCACAACAGACAAGACAATTAAAATTATCACAGATTTAAAAAAAATGACAAATATTCACAAAGTACACAGAGAAAATAACAAATAACTGTTATTTATTTGTCCTTTTTCAATTTTTTACCACGTTTAATATTAAAAACTTAAACGCATTAAATTATATTACATGAAAAAAAAATGTTTTAAAAAACAAGCTTATTTTTAAATGTACTTATAAGTGAAAAATACATTTTCAAAAGTACATCTACATCCTGATCAAATTAAACCAACAATTCACTCTACAAATCATCCATGCATATGCTCCCACAAATACCTCGGATGATGAAAGAATCGAGCAACTTTATAAAGACATCACCAGAGCCAAAAAATCTGAAAAAGCCAGACTAGTTATTATTAGTGGCGATTTTAACGCCAAAATTGGAGAGAGGAAACAAGGAGATCCTAAATTACTCAGATTTGGATTTTCAAAGCTTTTTAAATAAACTACATTATATGCGCTACACGTACATATTATGTTTTTTTTGTGTTATGTATGTGTAAGTTTGTACTGAGATTTCATTTGTAATTTGAGTATAATTTTATGCGCCGTTTGAATTTTCTCTATTTTATTTATTATTAAAAAGACTTCAATTTATTAAATTAAAATGAAGTAGTCATTTCTGCAAAGACAAGCATAATATTAAGATTTATAATAATCATGAGCCTTAATATGTTTTACGAGCAAAATTTCTAATGACAAAAGGTTTGTACGATAAGTAAAATTCTCGCTTATTGCATATTAAAATTTTGAAATATTTTACCGAGGCTTGTTACACTCTTTGAACCCAGGATTGCTGATACTTAACTCTTCAAAGATACTTCCACACTATGCGCTGATACGCCGCTTTGTATCTCGGATGGTTACTTGAGTCGCGAGGGGTAAAGACATGATTAGGATACAATGTCCAGTTTTTCAATCGAAGGTAAATCAATTCCCTGGTATTTTTAAGTGTGGTCTTTATCACGTTTATATATTAATACTCATTGCAAAAACTTTTGCGATGTTTAAATAATGATGGTTTTTAAGAATTTCATAATCATTTAATAGAAAATAATTACACTTCTGATAGAAAAATGCGCTTATCTATTTTACATATGAATAATGAATTTTTTTCGTATTCAATAATTTCAAAACGACTTTGTGGTAACATTATTTAAATAATCAGCAAGAAAACACTTTGTATAAACTACTGTTTTGTTAAATTATCAATTTTTTTTGGGGCTAATAGTCCCTTTACCATCAATTATACTATTTAGATGCGTTACTAGTTCCCAAAGGTCTCACCTAAAAATTCCAAATTCATATGTTCTTGCAATTATTTGTTGATAGTCTCTGGCTTATGGCTATCTGGATATCTAAAAATTCGTGGTCCTCTAGGTATGTATGTGAAGTTTCTCTTTAATATTTGTTTTCCGTAACGGACAGCCATTTACATGAATTCACGTGGCAGCCAAAAATTTTTCAGACATATTTCGTGCATATATTCTGATTACTTGTTATTACTATATAGGAATATGCATCTGAAGTATGGAACCTGCAGAAAATTACAACATTACGAGACTGGAACAGAAACAAAAAAGTTCATTCGCCACCTTAGCGTCACTTATTGACGTCTTTTGACTCTTACCCTGAAGCATTAAATTTCTACAAAATGAAAACTCTAGAACATCGAAGAGCACGTGCTGATCTAATACTATTATTTCACGTACTGCAAGGATATCTCGACTGTTCCAGTCAACTGGGCCTTATCTCCTTTCATATTCTCGGTAAACACACCCGACAGAACGTTCTCTTCCATGTTCCGAGAAAAAGATTATCCTATATTACAAATTGTCTTTCACCAAACACTTACAGCATGATATAATATTTTCTTCCTTCACCTCTACTCTGACTCCTACCTCCTCACCCTTTTTTTTCATTCCCGCGTTACAGTCTACACTCATTAATTATGTCTTTTCTTCATTTACTTTGGATATTTAGTCGTTTTTCTTTCTTTAGTTTTAATATCGTTTATTGCTTACTACTATTAATTGGTTGATTGATTTGAAATGGAAATTGATTTGAACCAAATCAATTTTCCATACAGCCCTTTATTTAATTTAACTTTCACAAAAGATTTGGTAACACCTTCCTTAGACCCCGCCCCCTCACATTCTCTCTCCCTCGTAGATTCCTGATCGGTCTGTAGGCATGTTAGTGCATGCTTGTCTTCGACAAGATTAATACGCATGTGATAAATATTGGTGATAGGTTAGCAACACTATGGTTGTGGTGTATAGGGTTGTGAATATAGTTGTGTGGTGTTGGTCCTGACGAAAAGACGGGTACGTCTATAAACCGGTAGACCTAAAATTTGATAGTGGTAATTTATACTTATTTAACTAACACTCTGTTATTTAATTAAAAAATATTATCTAATCCAAATTTGTTCTTAATTCACTGTGTCTTAATCGATTGTGAATCTTTTTAAATAATCTATGTATTGTACACCATTCCCATACGTAATAAGCGTTGAGAAACTATTAATATTCCTTAAATAAATACGAGATTACAACCGGCTGGCAAAATACCACCAGCAGATTTTACCGAACATCATTATCACCGGGAGCAATTGCTAAGTAGTGCTAAGTTAATTTCACACATCTAGAGAATTTTCGAGTCTAAACTTCCTAATTGAAAGTCCAGAGTCAGTGAATTATTGAGAAATTTTGCCCTTATATCGTTAATGTAAATTTATTTTGTAATTACACTCTATTTTAATTACATTATTAAAAACTTAAAATTACTAAAAGCGTCCCGCCAATTTTTTGAGTATTGCGGAAACAAATAGGGTATCTTAATCAAAACCACGCTATTTGATTAGTATCCCCTATCTAGCAGGGTGCATCTCATTGGCAGCCACGGCCAGGAGATTGAAATGAGATATATAATAATAAATTCAACTCGCGGAAATAATCGTATAACGTTTTATAGTAAATTCTAATACTGAATTCTTCTTTTGAACATCTAGAAATATTTAGATTATTTAACAAGACTCCTCTATCTAGCAGGGTCATTACAACCTTTAAGAAAAAATCGATAAAAATCAATTGATCAGGGGCGCGCAGTGAGAACATAACGTTTTTCTAAGCATATATATTTTAAAAGAGACCAAAATAAGATATATATCTCTTAATATTTCTATCACAATAATCAAAACTTTATTCAAATTTTAACATCCTGCCAGATAAATATTTCATTTTATTCTTTCCAATTGCAATTGACAATCATTATGACAATAAGCTGTCATGGCAACCGGCAACCAATGTTAAATTCTATTTTCCGGAACTTTTTTGTTATATTAAGGTGTTTGCGTACGAGCAGTAGAATTTGAAACCTTTTCAGACTGTATAAAGCCGATAGTATTTTGCGAAACCTAATTGATTAAATCATACATTACGAAACGTGGCCCGAGTTTGCTATCGTCTGAAAACACTCTTACGTCGCAATCCCATCCTGTGATCCTCTTAAGCTTTCTGGAATATTCGCATAGCTGGATTATATAAGATTTGCTTTATTGTCACGCTGTGTGTTTGATAACAGCCGAATTGTAGCGGTTTATAGCCAAGTTATTATACAACATCAAAAGTCAAATTTATACATACCTACGGCTGTCATTAAAATCATCTATGCATAATATATACAATGCTTCCAGGAATTTTATTAATTCTAGAGTTCTTAATGTTTCCAGCAAAATTTTCCCTTTGCATGCTGAATCTGTTTAGCGTAAAAATTAGAATAATTTTAACGAATGGCAAAACATAAGTTTTTTGTATATTATAAATAGCTTTTTAAAATAAAACATTTAAAAATAAAGTGCAAGTACAGTTTAGTCCTTGTATACCCTTTGTTACATTTATTATTTTATTTTTAATGAAATACTAACATAAAACTAGGTACGAAATACAAATAAAACATTACTTATTTTAAACTCATGTAATAACAAGTATCTTCAGCTTGTTCTAACGACATGCATATATTAGGTGTACCCATAAGTAATCAATTATTTAAGTGGCAACAAAAAAAGAATTTAACTACATTTAATTTAATTTTTAATCGATTTAATCTCCATCGCATCTAGGACTTTTTGCCATCTTGTTGGTAGACTTTTAAGAAAAATATGCTTCTAGGTGTTTTTAAAGCGTCATTATCAAACCCTACTGGGCGCCCACTTCGATTGCTATCAGACAAGTCAAAATAACCATCGGAAAATTTTCTAAACCAACGTTGTCACTTATTTACTTTCAATACGTCTCCATACACATTCTTTTTGTTGCAACCGTTGCATTAACACCCGATAGAAAATGAAACAGCATGCAATGACGTAAATATTCTTCAGCTAGTTGATTGTCCGCCATTTTACAACAGAGTAATAAAAAAATAAAAATTTAATTATCACAAGTCACAAGACCACGGATTATAATATTGCGTATAAAACACGTCTTTTCACGTTCGCTTTACTGAGCTTGACTGAAGCAAACATTCCACACCAAAAATAATTGATTACTTATGGGTACATCTATTATTTGATGTATCAATGCAATCGGATGCGATCATGTACACATATTTTGGCAAGGGTCCTGCATAGCGATTAAGCATTTACAGTGCAAGTGGCGAACAAGCAAATAAAATAAAATTGGTAACAATTATTTACACAGGAACGTTGTTCTTAAATTAACGATATTAATAACTCTTTGTGGTGCGGTTGTTGTGCCTATTATATTATATAATATATTATATAATAATTATCAAAAATAATTTATTTATGTGTGCTGGAAGTTCATACTATTGGCAAGAAAATTAATATTTTATACGATGACAGGGTATCTGCAAGCATATATTATTATTTTATAAAATTTATCAAGTCAAGATTTTGAAAAATTCTTGCTAATTTTGAAATTGATTTACTAGACAAATTAATATTAAAGGTATTATTATTTTGTCCCGTTATTTTTTACAGGTTAACGGCCAGTATGCATTCATATGTTAATTCATTCATTTATTCATGAGTAGCTGTAATGATCATAACGCTGACATGACATGACTCGCCTAGTGATCTGATGGTCGGTGGTTCGAGCCCCATTCCGAACATCATCAAGTTAGTCCTGTTCTCAAAGCATAAGCGTTTATATTGCATATACATATTGATGCGATACGCATTCCGTGTTTATTCTCTCTATTTATTTTTAATAATAAAATAAAAATAAACATTATTTATTGATTTGGCGTTAACTTTGCGGAATGACATAATACCATACATAATTCACCCACCTCTATCAGTACCTAAGATATTTTAGTTTATATTCTCACTTACATGTAGATGAGAACATCTGTAGTTCTCGAAACTGGTCGTGTATAACTCAAAAGTGGTTTTATACAAGTATTTTATTTATACATGAATTAGTTTACATTCAATATTAGTTATAATTATACAAGAACATAACTAAAATTTTGATTATTTATTTTTTAAAAATGGAATTGACCTACCATATTGACAAATTAGTGCATAATTCCTCATTTGACAAATACATCAAAATACCTCATATGAAAAATTATTCATGTGCATATATTTTTATATTTTGGTGGTATATGAAAATAAGACAATATAACATATAACATATGATAAAAATCAATACATACTTCTTATTGCGCTTAGTGAACAAAGTGAACGACCTTTGTAGCGCAGTGGGTATGACACTGGCTTCCCACGCCGGGGGTTTCGGGTTCGATTCTCGGTGAGGTCACAATTTTAATCTATGCGATATACTCAAGCCTTGGTGTTTTGTGATGTATTTCGCTTCTTTAATTGGGCCTCCCGGCCTGTTAAAGTGTAAAAACATATGTTTTCTTAGACACGCAACAAATAATAGAATACGATGACAAATTTTCGATTGTTATCAAAAATAAATAATATTGATTCTAATTTTCGGATGTGGGACGATTTTCTGTTTTTATTTTTAATACTTTGTTCTCTATTTCTTCACTGATACATCTCGGATTAATCGTTTTCTCCATATCTATCTACAACGTTGGTCGTGGCAAGAATGTAGCTAGGAAATATGGGAGGAATGCGTGACAAGAGTGTAGATGTAGAGCTTTCAAATCTTCAACGCTATCAAAGTGTGAACTTACGCGCAGTGTTATTCAAGACTGCTGTAGTGTATTTTTTATGAGTGTCAAGGGAGAAGTGTTCTCCTTGAGTTGGTTACAATCCTTACTTTGAGGTAGTAACATTTATCCCAAGTTGTTAATTAAGATGTCTTCCAAAACCGAACGACTAAATATTTTCCGAGAAAGTGAAATGAGGTTTTGTAACGTGGGCTTCTTTGATAATAATAAGAATTAATGGTTTGAATTTTAGGTCTCGCGAAGAAAGACACGAATTTCTCGTCATGAACATTTTTCTGTGATATTTTAAGACTTAAAATAACTTAACCTTTTTAATTGCGAATATTAAAGCAGTTTTAACTGCGTAATATAAAATAATGTTTTATAATATTATTAAAGTTGATTTTACGTTGGTGTTCAAATCCCCTTTGATTTTAGTTTGAATGAAAATTCTATGGATAACTCACTTATTATTATTCCGGGTTCAATTCTATGTGACAGCTCTATATATAATACTTTTTTAATTTTGTTTTTATTATTTCAGTGGCAATTTTTTATTTGGTTTACTTGGATTTCGTTATTTGACATTAATTATTTTCAGTATATGCTATTCCTTCATTGCATCTTCATAAAGCTGATATCTGTTTTTTTGGTTTATCTTATGTGACATGCACATTAAAAAATGTTGATAAAAAATGTACGTCTGTTTTAGAAAAAATGCTTACTTCTCTAACTCAAAAATAATTTTGTGAGGTAGAAAAATAAAATATAGTTATTTAGTTATTGATATCAACCACACTATCAAACTATATACTCCCTAATATGTAGTATTAAAATATCGAATCAACAATTATAAATATAACTTTTCCAATTTTCAACAATATAAATGGATGCTTATATTCCCTCACAACTCAATCTCTACATTTTTAAAGAAATTAACACTTCAATTGTATGTACTTATTTTCCTTCGCAGGTCTGGCAGAATCTCTTGGTATTTTGTATATAAGACGTCTTTAAATATATAATGTACAGATTTTTAAAAATCTTTTTGTGATATTACTACGTGTTTGAAATCAGTTCGAGGTATGGAGTGCGTGTTCGAAAAACAGACGTTATATATGAAAAGTATACACTGCTGATGAATTTTTATGGTGTCTAATGAATTGAGGACATTGACGATAGTTCTTAAGATTATTTGACAAGGAAAAGAGTACTAACCTTTTTATTTTCAAATAACCTTAAATTTGATAATTTACATTTGATCAAGAAAGAGCTCATCATGTTTAAAAATAACCTTTAACCTTGTTCAAGCGGTAAATTTTATTTTTTAAACATGAAATCATGAAATGGTATCGCGAATTTTGGAGTTGTATTGTACAATGCTAATGAAATATTTAAGTTTTTATAACACATTAAATTGGTAAAATTTCAATTTAAATTACCAACGATTGAATAACGAGTGCGATCTTGTTCAAAATACTATTTCCTGAACTCTATTACATAAAGTTCCATCAAAGTCAATCAATATACCTGTTATATTTAATAAGATTTAATAAAACTTCCAACAACCTCATTGAAATCATGTGCAATAAAATTATTTCAATGGTCATTTGCGAATGTTCAACGGCAATACTCATCTTTCTACTTTTACCATCATTTTTTGATGGAGTGAATGTTATTTCCTAAATATTTCTATATGATATTGATTAGATTTTGATAAAGAAATATCATATTTTTAATATATTTATTTTAATATTTTCTAAAGCATTTACTTTAATTGAATTCGTGAAACAGACTCAACTTTTATTTTTATATTTAATGATAACATATTTTAAAGTCAATTTTCTATATCATAATAAAGTTATGTGATATTTCAGTTATAAATCAAAATAGTTACTTGAATATTAAATCTAAGGATAAAATGAAAAACATCCTTTCACACACAAATACACAAAGTCTACATATTTTTACAGCCAGTGCTGGAAGAGATATCTGATTTACTGCTTTAGAAATGGCAAAATATATTTTTTTATGTAAATTAAACTTGTCTACGTACAAACCACTTTATATTCTGTTATCAGGTAAGGCCGGAAAGAATTTTTTATGAACACTTTCACAAAATCCACATTTGCAGAGGAAGGAAACACCTTACTTAAATGAATAAGCTCTGCATTAAAGCTAACCATACCTGTAGAAATGTAGCGTGGAATTGTTCCTATATTTTTATTTTAGTACTTACCATCGTGCCTTTGTAGGCTGTCCAGGGTGGGTAACGAAGGGGAGCTAAGTTATTACGCTCTAAATCTGCTGTTATAAGATACAAGACTAAGGAATAATTAATTTTTTGAAAATATTTTATTATTTATTAAACCGCCACACTCGTTTATGATAAATATTATCGGATAGAAATATTAGGTCCTTACATTTGAAATTGGCGTTTTGCCGTACTGGCAAATTTGATCTCAAATATCTTCTCTTTGCTTAGGAATTCCAAATCCAAATTTATACAGCTATTTACTCATGTATTTGTGTTTTGAAAATTATAATTTATTTGTTTTTTCCTCAATTGTTTTTTTCTTTGCGTCACTCAGTTTACAAAATGAAAAACTTTAAATATCGCCTTATTTACGAGTACGAGTTCCACCGTGGCACCGGTGCTGCAGAAACGGCTCAAAGGATTAATGATGTGTATGGCGACGGTGCCGCAAAAGAAAACGCAGTGCGTTTTTGGTTCCAACGTTTTCGTTCTGGAAATTTTGTCCTGCAGAACAAGCCCCGTGGACGGCCGGAGACCAAAGTTGATAATGAAGAATTGAAGGCTATTGTGGAAGCGGATCCATCGCAAACCATATCCGAGTTAGCTGCAGGCTGCGGTGTTAGTGATAAAAATGTTTTAATCCACTTGAAGCAAATTGGTAAGGTGAAAAAGCTTGAAAGGTGGGTACCTCACGAATTGAGTGAATCAAATCAACAAACGCGCGTTGACTGCTGCGTTGCATTACTCAACCGGCACAATAATGAAGGGATTTTAAATCGAATCATTACCTGTGATGAAAAGTGGATCCTGTACGATAATCGGAAGCGCTCATCGCAATGGCTGAACCCTGCCGAACCAGCCAAACCATGCCCCAAGCGAAAATTGACTCCAAAAAAGTTACTTGTGAGCGTTTGGTGGACTAGTGCTGGTGTCGTTCACTACAGCTTTCTTAAATCTGGCCAGACGATTACGGCAGATGTCTATTGTCAGCAACTGCAAACCATGATGGAAAAGCTAGCTGCTAAACAACCGAGGCTGGTTAATCGCTCTAGGCCACTGCTGCTTCATGATAACGCTAGACCACACACTGCACAACAGACGGCTACCAAATTAGAGGAACTTCAATTGGAATGTCTAAGACATCCACCGTACTCTCCGGACCTTGCCCCAACAAATTACCATTTTTTTCGAAATTTGGATAACTTCTTGCAAAGGAAAAAATTCAACTCCGATGGGGCAGTCCAAACCGCCTTCAAAGATTTTATTGATTCCCGTCCGAAGGTTTTTTTAGTAAAGGGATCGATGAACTACCTATGAGATGGCAAAAGTCATAGATAGCAATGGTACATACTTTGATTAAATAAATATGATATATATAAAATGTAAAAATCGGCTTATGTTCCTCCCATACTAAACGCCAATTTCATAGTAAGGGACCTAGATATATATATATATTATATAGAGATATATATAATATATATAGATATATACGATATAATATATATATATTATAGAGATGTATATATATATATTAGAATATATAACTTCGTGTAACGACCGTAATTTTGTTAGAATTTACGGTTCAAACTTTGAAATTAATGCCCCGGGCTAGCAAACTTGAAGGCGGCAACGATAGCGATGTTGCCACCACCGCATATGCATGACCCGTCAAAAATACAGTACATGCAAGACTTAGCCAAGACGCGCACCATTTTTACTTATAAAAAATATAGGGTGCACACTAAAATTTTTTAAACATATTTTCTTTAGGTACACTGGCTTTCTAAACATTTTTTCCGAGACTAGTGACACCCCCGATATATTGTAGTGGTTAGGATAATAATAATATAATAATAATAATATAGGGTTCGTACCCAGGAGGCTCGGATTCGGTTCCCGTTACCGGAATATACTTTTATCATTTTTTTGATGTCTTTTTTATTTATAATATTAATTATTTTATTATGTTGTCGCTAGAGGTATATTATTACCAAAGGATAGTTTTGCGTTTATACGCGTAATCCACAGAGTTTTAAATAGCTTAGTAGAGAAATATATAAAAAAATTAAATATTTTGATAAATAAATAATTAAAATACTTTTTCTTTGGGAACCGGCATGTAAAAGTGCCGCCATTTTTGTCAGGTTACAGCTAGTATACTTCATGATTATTAGAACCATCTGGTATGTATTTTGATTGGTGCTCCAAAATAAAAGACGATGGCGCTATAATATTTGCCAGAGAGTTGTTCAAATAAATATGATGAACATAAAAATGTAGTGTCAGTTTGAAAGATCATCCTGACATTGAATGAGTTCTATTAGGATCAATGTACGTATATACGTGTAAACATATATTGTATATCGGTATTCATTTCGTTTCCTTGCAGAAATCTTCGGAAGGATTTCAAGATTTGAGAAGCCAGTCATAGAGCTCTTTAAATAAAGCTCGATATTCTATTACCTACGTATATAAAAACAAACATATTAAAGACTTTATCCAATACATCTTTTGACAGGATAAATTATATCAAGACTGAAGAGGTATAAAAAGAAAAGTTATAATTTAGTTAATGAATATAGAATTTTCAATATGTTGGAATAATTTGTAAATATTTTCTATTTTATTTTTTAAAAATGAATTATTAAAAAGGTTATGAAATTTAATTAGGTACCTGGGGGTGGAGATATCTAGCTACAGCGATCTGTATAACGAAGTCAAAGAATAGACTAATAAAGCAGTGGTTGTCTTCGGGTGCTTAAGAGACACTGTAAGGGCCAATAAGCGTATGCTAGTAGAAAGTAGAGTCAGAATATATAAAACATGCATAAGATCTATCATAACTTATGGTATCGAAGCAAGAGCGGACACGGTGAGATTTAAACATCTTCTCAGAACTACCGAGATGAAGACCCTAAGACCCATTGCGGGCAAGACCCTCAGAGACTGAGTACCCAATACAAAAATCCGCAGAATCTGTGACATAGAAGACATTATACGATGGAGCAGGCAGAAAAGGCGTTTCTGGAGGGATAATTTGTAGAGAATGGACTACACAAGACTTCCCATAGTCGTGAGCGCATGATTTCAGAGGGGTGCCGCCAGGGAGACCACCAAAGAGATGGAAAGAAAGCTGTGTAACGTATCTACCTGCACACCTAAGCTAAATACCTAACTATAAAGTTTAATAATATAAGTTTTACGAAAAGCCCAAAGCTTGAGACTTTAAGCTACCGAATTGAGCTTTATTACGACTTTTGTGACTTTTAAGCACACACTTTATGCTTTAAGCTACTAGATGAAAACTTAAGTCGAACTTAGAACTTCGGAAGTATATTTACATGAAAGCTAATATTTTATTTATTTTTTTGTTAAGAATTTATATTTTCAAAATTGGCCAGTCGTGATCTATCTAGTGGTTAGGAAAATTCCTCCTCCGTTGTGTCCGTAGCTATCCAAAATTCTTTTGATACGTGGTGAAATACGTATTCCTATTAACGCGACTAGACTAATATAGAACGAATTCTTACCTAACTATGGAAGTAACACACGCACGAAACTAATCCGTACTCATAATTACCATAAGGTATTTTTTTACTTAAGATGGTAGAACGCCTAACCGTTAACGACTCGAATTCCACGTATAATCTTCGAACACTTATAGACGAAATGCCAGAGACATTCATATATATATATACATGTTTTAACATATTTCCGAAATTATTTTGGCCCTTCTAGAAACCGTTCCAGAATTCTACAGTTTCGCCTATACGAGAGATAGCCGATATCGTCCACGACCTGAGTCGGCCTAAAAGCCAACTATATGCGGCGTAGCTGAGGAATAAACGCTAGTAGCAAAACCTCCTTACATAGCACCGCCATAACTATAATACCACCGGGGTTAAAATACTGTAATATAAAACAATACAATCGTTGCCAAGTTAACGGCATACGCTAAAGATTCCGCCCGCATTGATTATCAACATCTCATAATAGCAGCTTAGAACAGTGTCAGCACAACCACATGCGGCACCCATTTATGACAGATTTACAAGATATAATAGCATACGTTATATTCAAAACACAAGTAAGAAACCTACCAACAGCGCATCCCACGTTGTCCGATCTGCTCAATCTGTTCATAGTACATAGTGGAAAGAGTAAACATATATTCATAACAACTAGGCGCAACAGAGGCTCAGGGCAAGCTTTGTCTGACATTATCGCAGCCCGAGATTCTAAGGGAATGGAAGATACAGATTTGTAAGTGAAATTTAAGAAGTGTCTAACCACTTCTGTTCAAACGTGGATTCTAGATGCCCCCCCCCCTGTAGGGGGGAGGGGGATGCGGCCCCAGAGCATCGCCGCATCCGGTGGTTAACTCCTGTTTAGACATAACCTCCCACACTAAGCTGCAGACCAAGATCAAGCCGAGACTCTATTGCTCCTGCTGGAATCCCCCGAAGTCCTCGCTTCCCGGCGACAAACATATCAGGAAGAAATCCCGCGTCTGATATTAAGGTTTGTATATTATCCCGCGGGGCAGTCAAATTGACTGGTGTATTATGATGAGGATCCCACGTTGCGGCTACATGAGCCGGATTATTATGATGTTTACTGCTGATTAAAGGGCTGAATGAACTAACTGGGTGACTGGAAAAGACTCTCCCTTGAGCGCGTCAGTCAGAGCCATGTTAGCATCGCCAAATATAGTTGATGTGATTGATCCCACGGTGTAGTCTTATTGACTAGAGATATTAAATGATGGTAAAACAGCATGATTATTACAGTTGATTGTGAAGTTCCTGATATGTTTCTCGCTGGCCGGGAAGGGAGAACCCCGAAGGTCTCTGTATACAGCAAGTTAGAAAAGGTGGTGAATGATGAGAATGATGATGTTAGTAATGCCATCGTGCTCCTGAATGCGGTCCCGATCATAAAAGTTGATTGTTAAACTGCTGACAGATCTCGTTCATTAAAGCGGTCCCGAGCATAAGTATTGATTGTCGAACTGCTACCTGCATCTTATAATTTCTCGTTCATGAGGAACGTCCTATCTCGTCCTTGTGTACGGAGTTATTACATTCACATACATTCATAACCAGGGCCCGAGCTCGTCGCACCAAGGGGACTGAAAAGACGTGAGAGGTTCTTCCCCTTAGATGTTAGAGGGGTAACCGCATCAAGACCTTCAGACCATCCTGTAATTCTTGGCTTTAAAACCCAGTCACAACCGGGTAGATACAGTTAAGATGGCCCTACCTAGTCCCTGACCTAAGGTGTCTCTCCAATCTAATCAGACTCCATAGCCGAGAACGCGCGCTCCGACATTCGACCCTGTCTTGCCACGCGAGTAGATCCAACTTCATCTTTTTCCACAATCGAAATTCTGCCTCCCAAGATCACGGGGCGTGAAAGACGTACGACTCCTCGCCTCCCGACCATGAAGAGACGAACTTCCCCATTCGGTTCTCGTTCATTATCCCATTTATAATCCCCGCGTGCCTAACCTTAAGAGTCTAGCGCCGGTAATAAGATCTCATTATGCTACGTTGGAAGTTAATATTGCACAACCGGGCGGAATACCTATTTTCCGCGAACCTATTCAATTTGTAAAACGCAATAATATGTATTTATATATGTTAGTAAAACGTTTGAAATGCAGAATGCACGTATGATGACCTCGCTTCTATCCTAAAGATAATTAAGATATAATCCCGACGTTACGTCCCGACATCAGTACTAATTTGTTTCCGCGTCCGTTACCGTCGGCTCTGAACCCACGTAATGAAATGAATAGTGACCATGTGACAATGACAAATTATATAGCACGAACATTCCATTTGTTACACATAAGAAAACATCAGGAATAAATAATATTAAAGGTTCTTATCTTAGTTCTGTAGTTGGTCTGCTTCCAGGATGGCATCCAGATCCGAAGTCATATAACGGGTCCTCTCCAAAATTGGGCAATTACCAGCACCTGTGTAGCCCTTCATTTCCCTTGTATATATATTTTAATATCAGCGCCTGTAAAACTGTATTAGATCCTAGAAACAAGAAAACTATTCCCTCTACGCCGAGCACATACAGAACATAAACCCCTTCAATCTAGTTCATCCACGGTTATGCAAAAAGGCGAAAGAATAGTAATAGTAAAAGGTCCTTAACTGACAGAAGTTGAAGTTCTCTGCAAACTGCCCATATCTTCTAGTGGCGCCTGTGTTTTCCAATAACAACTTTCCAGTCATGTATTTAACATAACGTCCTCCTTGTGTGTATGTGTGCTTCAATATCTGCCATCCAGTTAGTGATTCCCCAAAATAGTGTTTTCCTTGTATATATATTTCAATATCAGCACCTGTAAACCTGTATAGGATCCAAGAAACAAGAAGACTATTCCCTCTACGCCAAGCACATACAGAACATAAGCCCTTTCAAACTAGTTCATCTACGCCGTATAGTGATATCACAAGCAGACATAAACAATACAATTACAAGTATGCTTGCGTTCTCCCCCACCTTGGTGGAAATATTCGCATTCGTATTCACCGAATAGTAGGCGTAACATTCGTATTCGCGACGGTAGTATTCGTTGCATCAAGGTTATTGTATTTACAAATATGTTCAAGTTCCCCTCCCCCACCTTGGTGGAAATATTCGCGTTCGTATTCACCGAATAGTAAGCCTGATATTCGTATTCGTGAAGGTAGTATTCGTTGCATCACTCTCAATAATAAAATCATATAGATAAATAATTACGGTAACTCATAAAAATATGATATTACTTATATTAAACGAACAAAGCAAAACAATCTGTCATATAAGTAAATAACGTGATCACGGAAGACCGAAGGTTAACTACCCCTGAACACACCGCGAACTGCCCACAATAGTGAAAAATGTTCTAGAAAACATTTCAAATATCTAATATTGAATGAATAAAACAATGTCATATGAAAACTATCACGGTTACGGAAGACCGAAGGTTAACTACCCCTGATCAAACCGCGAACTGCCCACAATAATGGAAAATGTTGTAAAAACATTTCAAATATCTAATATTGAATGAATAAAACAATGTGACTATTCCCTCCACGCCGAGCACATGCAGGACATAAACCCCTTAAATATAGTTCATCTACGCTGTATAGTGATATCACATGCAGGCGTAAACATTACACATGTACTATCCATTAACCGATTAAAGGGCGTAGCAATATATCAAAATGTAATTATAATTACAGGTATGTTTGAGTTCCGCCACCTAGGAAATACGTAGATTTTTGATTTCAATATATTGTGCAATATACACTATGTTTATAAGATCGTCCGTTGACAAGTAGTTATGAACTTCTTATAAAATATTATTCAGCAGCAAATATTCAAAGAAATTATATTAACTAAAATATTTCTAACATCTTGGGATCGCATACGAAATTGATAATATCTAGTGCCCTTTGTGAACAAACTCTTCCTCTCTGTAGTAAAATAAGCTGATGTTTATGTTTTAATAAAATAAATAAAAAAATCCAGATGCATTTTTAAAATATATTATTAGTAAGAAACTCCTCGCACGATTTGACTTTATATCACGCTTACAATCGCGATATCAAAACACACAATTAAATTCTCGTACTAGTTGAAACAAGTTCAGACAGCATCCGCGACACCGTCCACGCACAGCTCCTTCGCATACAGGCCGACAGTAAAATAACCAACCGCAATAGAAAACACAAATGTGTTCCCCAGCCGAAGACCGGCCGTATCCAAATTAACCATCCCTATACAACATGTACAATTCGAAATACGTTTCATAAGAATTTGTTAGGAACAAATTGTGTTTAGAACGGCTGCCAAATGACGCAATAAAAACATGTAACGAGTTCAGATAAACCACACAATCATGTTTTAATAAAACAAATATAAAATCCAGATGCATTCTTAAAATATATTACTTGTGGGGAAGTCCTCGTACGATTTGAATTTATATCACACTGTCAATCGTGATATCAAAACCCCATAAATACTCCGATCCCAATTATTTCCAAACAATACAAATCATATAGAAATCCGTGTATTCAATCGCCAGTATAGATAACAAAGCATTCTTTTGCATAAGGATACATCCGCCCTGAAGAATCTCTCGTACATTCCGAACCTCGCGACATTGAATATACATAATTACAGTTGCCGGCAAACTTCTTGGAATTCTTTGGCGTAGTGGGGGAATGCGCAGAAGACAAAATTTGGGTCTCTTTGGTGGAATGGTACATGCGCAAACTTCCCCCCACTACGCCGTAAAATTTCAAGATGTTTGCCGGCTACTGTACTCTGAATTTTAAATCCCACAAACAAACACGAAACACCCTTCGTCAGTAAAGTATTCCATTTTAAAGCCTTTATATCTTTGGTAATATATGAATATCAAATTTAAATGATTTTTCATATGAACAGCGACAGAATTATATATTTCATAAGCGTTATGCAATAATTCACAGTCGCCACATTACGATTTCTTGTACATTAAATCCGAAGCGCGTATAGTAATAATTATCACTAGGCCCAAAATAAGTAACAAAACAATCCACAACATATATCAATAATTGTTACGATCCAGAAAGTTCTAAATTGAATACACGAAAAAGGCAATAGAAATAAATAATATTGAAAATGCTTAGCTGTTCACTGTTCCAATTCTCTTTGAATTATTATCAACCTCTGGCTTTTCCTCGATCCAGCCAAATTATCTTCCTTACTGACTCTCCTCGACAAAGCCTCCGCCGACCTTCAAGCTGAAAACTCAAGTGCCCCTTTCTAATTTGTAACGCCTAACAATCGTCCCTATCTCGCGCCATCTTTGATTCCAACTCGCGTGTAAAAGTCAAAGTCTAACTCAGAAAGCCGCTGATTCGTCGAATTCGTTCCGCGAATCCACGTTCCTGATAGGATAGTTTCGGTGCTCACGGCCCGCGTCTGTGATTGGACAATCTCGTTAAACAAAATAACATAAAGCCTGCTTTACACGCCCGCGTGCAAATAATAAGGCTCGTCCGCACCTACCTATCCGGCAAAATATTTAATTATAGAGTATTTAACGGTTTGTGAAGCTTCTCTTTATTATAAACTTTAGCAGATAGATATTTTCGTATAATTTTTCAGCAATGTCTATTTGAATAGGCCAATATCGTTACAGGGTGAAGGGTGAAAGTTTGAAGGATCGCCCGGGAGAGGCGATTACTTGAGCTGTGTAACCCCACGGATACAATATGTATATCACGCCGCGAGTTGAAAGGTTCTAAAGGCACATTTAAGGACTTACCGAGTAAATCTTTTCACAGCTGATAACATAGGCCAGTCAGGGGGTAGGAAGTGTGAGATGGTAGTGGGCTGATGTTTTTATTATTATTCTTTATTAATATTAATATGTAAATATTTTTTAAAGGCATTTTGCAAAACGACATACGTGGGGTGTGAAAGTAATCTAGATATTATCCTACATTTATACTCCATTAGTTCTATCCTCACCAAGTCACACCGAAACTTATCAAGGGAATGCTTTACGGGCTATGAATAATGAAAAATATTGTATTTTAGAAGCTGCTATATTTATAGATATTATTATATAAAATTATCTTAATTTTGAAATACTTTTCTGACAGTGTATGGTGCATGTTATTGGTACAAGATTTTGTTACTTATTCGTTGTAATCTGAAAAGATTTTATGCATATACTTTATTGCACTAATGTATATAATACAAACAAATAAATAAATAAAAGTAAAGGCAGCAATATCCAAAAAATATATACCCCACATGTGCAGTTTGTGTGCAAGAATACATTACAGGATAAGTTACGTATTTAGAATACACTGAACAGAATACAAAAAATACACTTTAATAAGAATACAACATATTCACCATGTTTCATAGTTCATTGTAATGTTTTTTTAAATTACTTTTGTTTAATTTTTGACTCATCTTATTTTTAAGCCTGTCCGGTAAATTCTAAAATTGTTTTGAAAATACACACTGTTTGGTCCAGTCTCCATAATTTTAATTTTAATTTCTAATTTTTTATTCGTTATTTGTCATATCGTATATCTATTTTAAATTTGTGTATTTAATCAAATATATGTTAGGGTGCGAAGGGCATCGGGTGCGTCGAAACAGGGGGAAAATAATTATTAAGCGGAAAGTTTGCTTAGCTGAAAAACAAGAAAAAACTCTCAAATTGCTAGCTCTATCGTCATGATATTTACACAGGTTATTCCGCTTGGATTTTCTAATTCAAATTGATATCGTTTAATGAGATATGAAGCGTTGTCATATTTGATGAACTGTCAAATATTGTTTGTTCCATATTTAAAAATTAAGATTTTTTTAAAAAAATTGTTTTTAAAAAATACACGTGGAAAAATTATTTGAATCTCTTGAGATTCACTTTAAAAAAATATCTGAAATGGCTTGATTTGTTTCGGCCATCTTTTTCGGTATTTTTAGTGAAATATTAGGGAACATGAAATAAATGTATACAAAAATACGGAATTTTTGAGTAATAAAGCAGTAATTAATCAAAAAATCATAATGCACAGTGTATTCAAAATTATTTTTACTAGAAGCCTACTTACATGAATATTTAAATAAAAGTACTCGTAATTAAATAACTCAATAATAAATACGTGATCAATCAATTATTCAAATATTTAATCAATTTACAATATTTTTATCGTATAAATAAGAGTCACTGTTTTTTGTCAATCTACATTAAATAATAAAACGAGCAGTAATTAAATTATAAAATCGAAAAATTAAGAATATATTTTAACAAGATATATAATAGATATCTCATAGAAACAAAATTATATTTAAGGTATGAGAGTCTTTTGGCTGTTAATAGGGCTTACGATCTATCGTACGCCTGGCTTAAGTCATCACTTAACACAATATAACGTTCACCATTTCCACCCATGATAGAATACCACATCAATAAAATTTTTGGAAGTTGTATATATATTGAAGTTTTACAACCCGTTTCACATGTGTGTTGTAATTATCACTAGCTCCACCGGCGTCCAAAGCTTTTTCATTCCCTGAAGGAAAGGAAGTGGGCGGAAATGGTGAGCCCTGTGAACACCCAAAAGACTTCCATACCTACTTTCCCATAAAAAATATAATTTCATCTCTATGAGACATCTATAGTACCTATATCTTGATTAATGATGTCCCCTGGGATAAAATCCAGTACTGCGTTCTTGAAAATTTTGAACAAACTCAAAATATTCCGAATATATTATATGTTCATGCAGGACCATGTTGCGAATAATTGAGGTTAATATGGTGTTACTCAAATAAAAGACTTGAAGTCATCACAAAGTCATGATTCTATTATGAAGGAACTTAACACGGGAAAGCTTTGTAATACTAGTAACACTATTTTATTTTTACAAATTCAATTAATACTTAAATTTCTAACGTTGCTACACAATATACACATAATTTTTATTTGTAAAAATATTTCAGTGTGTTATGAAATTCAATTGTAATCGATTGACTGCCCATGAACGTAAATTTATCGTCCCATTTTGTGTCCATTTCTTTGGAATAATTCCAAGAAGTTCGTCTTTGACGGATATAAATGGAAACGGAGGGTTTGTGACTAAATGGGTCAACAATATTGATGGCATCTTCACCTAGTAAAGATTAAAAGAATATGTTTGAATATAAAGATCAGTGTATATTTTTTCAACTATATATATATAAACTATCCACTCAATCATGTTCCTCGAAAAATTGTTTTTAAAATAGGTATATTTCCTGCTAATTAGTTATATTATTTTAATTATATATTTACGGAATTTTTTTAAGGGTTTTGGCTTTGAAACGAATTGAAAACGTTTATTCCTGTCAGAAAATTCGTTTAATTTTTTCACATTATATTTTTAAAATTAAAAATTCTGACAAAGAAAGGTTTATTTAAAAATTGTATACCTACCTTCTTTTTCGCAAAAAAACTTTGTTTTGGAACAATTATAATATGCATAATTTTATGAAAATACTCATCTCCTCTCTAGAATATTATTAATTTAAAACATGCTTATTTAGGCCCCGTTTATTTAAAAATATTTTTTGATGAAGCAATTCGGAAAAATGGTAATGTTTCTAAGAATCTAAATATATAAATGAAATGAAATCTTGAATACGAATTTCATTTTTATATAAATATTTAGATACCGCCGGAAACGAGTATGCCTACTACATAGTAAATAATAATTTCGTGTGAAATATGTTTATTCAAAATTAGGCATAACAATTTTAATTACTTGAAATGAGGTATTGTAAATTATTTTATTAACAATTTATCTGAAATCCAAAATTATATTATTTTACGAACCAGGTTGTGTTTCGCATCTTCTCTGTTTTATTTTGAAATACATAAGCGTAATTACTTAAATTATGATGTGAAATGAATTGTATTATAATTTTTTTTAATCTTTGACAGTTTAATACATTAAATGTATAAAACTTTTAATTATCAGATATAATTTTCGTTCTTGGATTGCGTTAATCATATTTTTTTTCGATATTTTACTTCAAAAATATTTGATTACTATGTGAGCCGAAAGTCTTGGTATCACATCTAAATGAAGCACTGAAAGACAATTCTGCTGTATGAGTGGGGACTAGGCGAGAATTGTGTCACAGAATAAAATAGTTTACTTCTTCCTCTTTTAGTATATACTGTATGGAATGGAGGCTTGGTTACCCTATAGAAGAAACGTCAAGAGTGTGGAAATATTCCATCAACGCTTCCTTTGCACCATTCTACAGATCCACTAGAGCGACCATATATCTAACGTTATTGTTCTGCGTCGCTCTAAATGTCTCTCAATTGAGGACATGATCGTGGAAGCGAGATTGAGGTGGACGGGACATGTGTTGCACATGCACGACCACAGACTTCCGAAGCGGGTCTTATATGGGGAGATAGTGGGCAGGCGAAAGGCCGGAAGACAGAAGAAAATATATAAAGACTGTCTCCGAGAATCGCTGAGCCTATGTGGAGCACCCGAGAATTGGGAACAGCTGGCACAGGATCGTGTGAACTGGAGGGGATTTTGCTCTCGGGCTGATGGTGTTGCGGCGGCCAGACGAGGGAAGAATGAGCAGCAAGCCGCAACCATGCTTCGACGTGACCGACCGACCAACGCAGCCTGACCGCTTCATCTGTGAGGTGTTCGCTTCATCGGGAGAGAGTGTGCCTCTCGAATAGGGCTTTTTTCCCTCTCTCATGAGAGGCGCAGCAATAACTGAGTTAGAATGGCGAGGGGATCCTCGATCACGAGGCCCGGCGACAACAAGTAATCTGTAATCTAGTGTGTCAGTCAGTCCTAGTCTTGTGACGAAGACGTCTCCCAGCAGAAAAAATATTATGGCACTATATCTACTCTATTTACTACAACTAGTATATCCTGGTAGGAAATTGGCGCATGGAAAGTAATTATTTTTTAATATTATACAATTTTTGTATTAAAAATGATTCGTATGGTGGCGTTCAAAATATTTTTAAATAGTAATAACCTCAATTTCGTTTGTATATTGGAAGTTGCACTACGTGATGAACAAGATCTGGTTCATCCCGTGTGTTGGTTGTGATCATAGATGTCAGTTAAAGAAAGGGACAAATTGAGAAGATAACTTTGAAATCAAGATTTTGAGTAGCCCTGAGTGCTATTACATCTATATTGCAGGGGCGGGCAGTGGGAACATCGCAGCATGACTTTTAAGTTACCAATTATTTGGAAAAAAAATCCCAATACAAAATATATATATATATTTTTTTTTTAAATAGAGATGCGAACACGGAATACATGTCACATCAATATTCTTACTATTTTCAAACTAAGCTAAACGCTTGTGCTATGAAAATAGGACTAACTTGCTAGTCTGGAGTGAGGATCGAACCCAAGACCTTTGTATCACGAGGCGAGAGTCCTAACCACAAGACCAACAAGCTACTCTATCTAACTATCTTTCGTAATATTCCTGTCACAAATGTTGTCATAGTATTCGTATTTTGATATATCATAAAAATCTGTAGCATAAATATTTGATTTCTATTTTTTTTCATTATATACGTTTTCAAAAAAGTCATGCTTCAATGTTTCCACTGCACGCCCCTGCTATATAGGAATAGGAATCTGTCAAAATATGCAAGACTAGCGGCTAATAACGAAGTTCTAGTGACAACTCTAATGTATAAAAGTGACAACTCTAGTTCTAGTGACAACTCTAATGTATGAAAGTGAATCCTGTAATTGGCAAAAAAGGAAAGTAGACTAAATGTGGTGGAAATACGGTTACTAAGGTGCACGTGTGAAAAATCTTCGTCTGATAGAGTGAGCAATGGACGAATTAGAAATGTGGTATGGCTGGAGAGTGGTAGATATATTTTTTCCGTTAGTCATTTTGGTCACGAATTGAGACGTGAAAACAGTTCAGTCATGCGTTTTGATAGACATTGTTACATACAGAAATATTTATTTTGTGAGTTTAGATTGATAGATGAATTTAAAATAACAAATTTATACTTCTAGTTATATACAAATAAGATGTGTAAACTTTATTATAAGACTTGCCCGAAATTTTAGGTTTTTCTTAATTATAGGTACTGTTGAATTTTTGTCAAAATTGTACCATTGGTGATGAATCAAATTCGTCCTAAAGATATCTATAAATTAATATTTAACTTCTCAGTTTGAATGAAGTTTAAAATATATTATTGTACCAAATATAAGGCATGATTAAAATTTTAGTAATTGAAAACAAAACACTTGTACTTTGTACCATATATGGAAGTAAATTAATGTAACATAAATTAAATTGATAAAAACGAAGAAATGCTCATTTAAGTATCAGATATTTAAGTATTTTTACTGCATTGCACCCTCTTAGTATCGCACCCACCGGCCAATCAGCGCGAGGCGTAAAAAGTAAGGGTAGGGAATTTGAAAGAAAACCACAACGACCTTAGTAAAAGTTTCAGCAAAAGTTCTGCCAAGTTTCCCCCATTGTGCTAAAACAATCGCCCCGCGGAAACGTACGTCACAGGTTCTGCCAGGGGCTGAAGGCGGCGAGGGGATGAAGGTGGATGGGGGGGACCGTGTCAGTGGGACACGGGGGCGGAAAGTTGTTAATTACCCAACAATTATGGGGCACACCGGAAATTCACATTTTAACGCCCTCGTAAAAAAGCCTCAAATTAAGTTTGCATTTGACAGCCGTGTTTCATTAAATAAAACATAATTTTATTCGTTTTTTATGAACACCCTTCCATTTATAATGTGTCAATGTTTACACGAATTGTTTGATCGATCCTAAGAGACTCAAATGTACAAATTAAAAAATGTATTAATATATGATAGATTTGCTTACTTCACTTTTTTTTATAACAATTATAACATTTTCGATGCTAACGCTTCATCTTCAGTAATGTTACTAATATTAAATTTAAGAATAAAGAACGGCATGAGAAGTGGAGTGGAGATTAGAGTCCGGTGGGTATGTGGGCGTGGTCATTAGGCGCAGAAGAGGGGATGCAATAGATGGAGTTTGAATATTGATTATATTTTTGTTACGATTAATTATTATGTATTGAATTTGGGTATATTGAATATTAATTAATTATTAATTATATGATAATATAATAACTAACCTAACCTTTTCGACAGACAAAAATAAGGTAAGCATCCATTGAGCTAACAAAATCAAGATACGTCAGGGATGAGTGTGTGTTCTAACTTAGCTAAAAATTTTTGTTGGACAGCCCGGGAAATAAAAAAAAAACATATTTTGCCAATAAACTAACTAAATCAAAATAGCCAAAAAATAATTTGAAAAACCCACTAAATAATATTTTAAATAAATGTATAAAAAAATAATTAAGAATATTTTGAGAATGTCCAAATTTTTCAAGAACACAGTACCGGATTTTATCCCCAGGGGCATAAAATTAATCAAGATATATTATAGATATCTCATATGAAGCTATATTTTTATATGGAAAATTAGGTATGGAAGTCTTTTTAAGTGTTCATTCATAGGGCTTACGATCTATCGCATGGCTGGCTTAAGTGATCACTTTACACAAAGCAACGTTCACCAATTCCACCCATGATGGATTACCACAATCTATCAAATTTTTGTAAGTTGTATATATGTTGGATTTGCAAACCTTGTTTCGTATGTGTTCGTAAAAATGATGGAATTGATGAACGTTGCATTGTGTAAATTGATCACTTACAGCCATACAATAAATCATAAGCCCTATGAACACCCAAAAAAGACTTTCATATCTCCTTCCCATATAAAAATATAGCTTCGTCTCTATAAGACATGTACCTATAATATATCTTGAAAAATATTAATTAAATATCAATTTTTTTATTTACCTAGAGAGCACTAAAAAAGTCATTTTATTTAAATAAAATTTATTATATTTTTAATTCTGTAATATTTACAATTTTCTGAATTAATTTATTTTTAAATTTATTTCTTAAAAAAATAGACATGCGAACACGGAATACGTGTCACATCAATATTCTTACTATTTTCAAACTCAGCTGAACGTTTGTGCTATGAAAATGCGACTAACTTGCTAGTCTGGAGTGAGGTTCAAACCCGCGACCTTTGGATCACGAGGCGAGAGTCCTAACCACAAGGCCAACAAGCTACTCACTTTTTTTTTTATCTGGAGAGAGTCCTTATTTTTACATTCCACAATTAAACAACGGATTAACCTGTTATCCTTACCACAGATCTCGGTCTAGTTAAGGAGACAGTGATGAACTTTTACACTTAACTAAAAAAAAAGATGAAATATAAAAATATATTACTATGTACCTACTCGCTGTTTGCCTTTGTAAACAAATTAAAATGTACACATATCAAAGTTATTGCACAAAAATATTCAGGAAAATTATAGCAATTACCTATATAGCTAAATAGCTATGGCATACTATAAATATGAATTATGCAACAGAAAATCGTGAACTCCTTCGACAGTTGAAGTACTAAGTTTAATACTTCAACTCTCGAAGAAGTTCACGCTTTTCCGATGAGAGGTTCTGTTACTCTCGAGACTTGAGTAAAAATATAAAATTATTATTAAACTCAGGTAGAAGTAACATAATTTATGTTTTTCTCCCAACTTAATGACTCCATATGAAGTTCCATTACTGAAGTGATTTGCCTTTACATTTAATCCACAATACTCGTATATAAAAAAATATTTTAATGTATATTAGATAAATTAAATATATACATTTTGAAAAACTAAATATAATTAATTTTAACTGTTTTTAAATGTTTTTTTGAGAATACAATTACTGGATTTTATCCACAGAGGGATTCTTATAAATGAATATTAATTTTAAAAGTCTCACAGAAATGAAGCTATTTATACTCCACATTAAAAATATAGAGGTATTATTATCAGCTTCGAAATCTATGTGTAATAACTATATCATGGGGAGGACTATAAATATCTCTAGCATAGTTCATTCGAATATATGAAAGAAAATGATTTTGAAAATATTATATGCAACTTTCAAAAATTTGATAATGTTAGAAAGTTTTTACGATGAAATTAGTGAATGTTGCATTTTGTAAAGCGATTGCCTAAGCTAGCTCATACATGTCATGAGCCCTGAGCCCTATAAAGATTTACATACACGTTTCCCATATAAATAGCCACGTCCCTGTGAGGCTTTTAAAATTTATCTTAATTAAACATTATTTTGATTTCGACTGAAGAATTGTTATATAATCTGACCTTATATTTATCTCTATCATCTCCTTAGTAACGCTCTTCACAAAGTAGCAAAGGTTGAAAATATTGTATCGAATAAATCTAGCACTCTAGCTGAAAGTAACTTAGAAGTAAGGTAAGGTCAGGTGAGAAACGAATGAGAGGAAAGAGGTGAACCTAGACAAAGTTTTACTACCGGGTGATGTATAGCCCAACTTCGGGGCGGTGAAACTTTCAATCTGATGTAAGTTATCACATCTGTAATTTTTGTTCCGTTCTACTTAATCTTGTCGATGTAATGAACTGTTTTTTATATACTTTTGATGTCTATAGCGTTAACTTGGTGGTTGGACATAATTATTGAAGACCCCATGGCAAGAAGTTGTTAACTAACATTCAAGTCATTTTGAGATAATTAAGACATTTGCATTTCGCCTTTGAAAAAAATGTTTTATTGCTAATTCAAGATTAATTTTTATTGATTTATGTCAGTGAAATATCAAAAAAGTATTTACAAAGTAAAAAAAACGCATTTATGTACAAAAAAATAAAAATACACTTATTTTTCCTAAAAACAATAATTTTTTTCCCTCTGGAACTCATTTTTAATAGAATAACACCTTTTTAAAATTGCTAAAACACGAGCATCAAACAACCCTTCAAATGTTATCCGTTTTTACCATCCATTATCCAAAATTACAAAATACCTGGCATGTTAATTGATAATACAAAACATGGTATGGACCATTTAAAATTATTGAAAAATAATATATAAATACGTATTATAAAAGTCTTCAGATAAAAACAAATATATGACAGTACTGCCAGAGTAAAATTTATATTGACCATAAATATTCCAATCAAATTAAAATGCGTGTTAACTTCAGAATGATAGCATAAACATGTTATTATTGAAGATAACATGTTTTTCCCATTAGTAACTGATTTGATTTTTATGAAAAAGTGTAGTTAACATGTTAATCCCTATGATTTGAACATGTCTTAATTATTTTTAATTTCTGAAATTATTTCCAATGGAAAGAGCGTACAAAATTTAGTTTAGACGGCTTATTAACTCATTTTTGACAAAAATGTTAGTTAACAACTTCTTACCATGGGGTCTTCTATTAATTTTAATTAGTTAAAATAACTTTGTACTAACTCTACCGGTTTCGATTCCACTGCATCTTAATCAGGACGGACGCAAACTAACTCTGTATGTTTTTGATCTATTTTTATATATATATTTTTAAAGGAACTTAGCACAGTTATAAGTAAGGTAAGTCATTTAATAACAGAAAATAGTCATTTTTTTTTATGTGCAGGTATTTTTATGTATACTGGTTCATGAGAAAAGACAAAAGATCTCTTGCATAATCCCTTCAAATAAACGAAAGGTTTGGAACATAAGTAAAACTTTCAAAAAATTTAGTTTTATGTGGATGCTCTTACGTTGGAATTGGTGACATTATATATAGATCACATAAGCCAGCTCATAAGACTCACAAGGTCTTAAGCCCTGGCCCAACCTATAAAAATACTTGCATACATATTTCTCAATCTCCACAAAAAAGTTTCCTCTCTGTGAGACTTCTATAATTAACCTTAATTGAAATTAGTTATATTTATTGTTACTGAGGTAAGTTCGTTCGTCGCTTCATAATTTTATGCTTGGAAATAAACAAATTCGTTTATGGTTCTACTCATTAAATTTATTTGAAACACGTTTCGCTTTATGGGAGGCATTAATTATTTATTTATTTATATACATAATGTACACGACTCTAAAGCCTTTTACTTTATAATTTGTACAAAGCTGATTATTAATCTCTAATAACGTCCGCATAATTAATTAAACAAGTTTTTTAGAAAAAATAGTCCCCTAGTACAGGTCAGATGTAATTTAATCTCCCAACAAATTTGCCGGTCCATTTGGCCAATAGCCACGAGATAATAAGCCTTTTTGCATTTCTCTCAATACCTTATTAATAAATCCTCGTTCCTGAAAGGTTTAATGAAGATGAAGACAGGATATTGGAATCATTTGCTTATTAATAGTGCCCTTACGTACTTGAGGGTCTTTAAAAAAATTAAAAACCGATTTACGATTAATGTGAAAACACGTTTGTGAAATTGATATTAAAATCGATTTTTTGTATTATATGTTTAAATAGCGAATTCATAATATGGTAAAGGTAAATAAGAAAATGAAAATTATGAAAAAAAGGGTTCATAAGTTTGAGGTATTTTAGTAAGATAAAAAATTGGATTTGATTGATTGAATTTCTATAACTAAGAAAATTGTAAAAAAGTTTTTTTGTAAGAATAAGACAAAAATTGACTCAAGAAACAGCCCCGATAATTAAAATTTCAAAATTTGTTTTTTTGTATTTGAAAAACGAAGAAGATATTAAAAAAATACGGTTTAATAAAACACAGCGATGAGAATCTTTTCAGTAGAAATAGATTTTCTAAAAATAAAAACTTTCAACATGTTTAAATTGGTTCACTGTAAAATAGGGACCAAAGCTTAACTCATTTTCATTTATACAATTATAAATGATAGAATGCCTAAATACCTACTTCAAAAATAAAAAAATACAACACAGATATTCATGGATCGATACAAGAAATTTAAACGAAAAAAGAATTGCAAATAAAAAGAAACTAAATATACAAAACTGTTTTTATTACAAAGGCCTAAAGGAATAAAATTATCTACCAGAGAATGTTAAAAAACATAGAAATAGAATTATTATATAAAATTGAATATATGCGTGGTTAATATTGGTTAATAAAAAATTATATTGTTACGAGACGTGGCTATGGGAGATAAATGAAACACTAAAACAATTAATTATTTTTATTTATTTACCAACAAGTCACTGGACACGATTTTAATTTGCACGCGATTCACGCTTATTGTCACTACGGCCGTAGAGTCCTTTAAACCACTAAGCGAACGAAATGTACCGGGTTGTACAGGTGTGCTTAGTTTTTATTTTACTTTTATATGCAATTCGAATGGTCACTCTATACACCCGTTTCATTTAGAACACCGGGTCGCGTATTCAAAGTAGGAAGCGTAGTGGACGTGTCCATCCAGGGGGAAACTGATTTGTACGAGATCAATATTTGAGTACTACTAATATGTATGTCCGTGGATTTGTACAATAATGCCTCGGCTTTGAAGGCTTTCTAGTCACCGTGTTTGCGACAATTTCAATGGATTCTGTTTGACAAACAGTTCTGAAATTGAATTATCCTAACAGCAGTTATAATAATTTCGTTGTTGTCTGTACGTCCATCCGTCTGTCTGTCTGTCCGTCCCCGCAACTTCATGTAACGTCCGTAACTTCTTTATAGAAAAGTTTTTTCAAAAAACATTTTTTTTTAACGAATTTTTTTAAAATAAAATCCATTCATCCTCAGCATTACAACCCTTGGTGGGTCCTAACTGCCTCCAAGAAAGTCCTCCAAGCTGCTCTGTCGCTGGCTGCCATTTTACAGTTTTGCTGCCCCAGGGCCCGGCAGTCCGCAACGAAACCATCTGACCATCGCAGTTTTGGTCTTCCGACACTTCTTCTACACATTGCGTCATTAAACAATACGCAGCAGCGCAATCTGTTAATCTTAATGCACTTGACGCTGACGTCCTGGTAAAAGTCATAGAGCTCGATGTTGTATCTTTTTCGCCATGTTTGGCCGTCATTAATAAGTCCATATATTCGGCGTAAGATTTTTCTTTCAAATGTGTCAAGTCTGTTTTCGTCGTGCTCAGTTAATGACCAGGTCTCCGAGGCATATGTTAAGACTGGTCTGGTCAATGTCTTGAAGAGCGTGGCTTTAGTTTTTCTGGACAGTAGGCCTCACCTCAACTGTCCAATGAGACCAAAGCAACTCCGGTTTGCTGCAAGTATAAATAAACAAAGATAATAAAATGTGAATGCTTATTCCCTAGGAACCGACATGTGAAAGTACCGTCATTTTGACGGGTTGCGGCTAGTTATTCTAATAAATTCACCACATTAAATATCACTAGAATTAACTTAAATGTCAGATCGTTGGTCTTCGTAATCTTTATCTATGGATATAAAAGTGGATGTTGAGGCAGCGGAGAGATGTGATGCAGACAGGTTACAGAAAAAGATTTTCACTATACAAGAAATAAATTTTGAGCAACGTTACAATTGAGCTTACTGAAACACTTCGGAAACGTCATAATGGTAATTTGGGGGCAACACCACCCTGGGAGCCTGAAATTTAGGTAGAAATTAAAGATAAATTCTAGAAATCTCACAGCGACTAAGCTATTTATATAGAAAACGCGTATAAAAGTCTTACAGGGTGGCCACACGGCTCGTGATCTGTATGAGCTGGCTTAAGTGATTACTTTACACAGTGCAACGTTCACCAGCTCCATCGTAAGAACATCCACACATTATCAAATGTTTTATTATTTGTATTCTTTTAAATATTTGAGGGGACTGTGCTCGAGACATCTATCATCCTTTTCATGACATAGTATAAGTACATATATTTTACCGCTTCTATACACGACTGCTTTCAATTATTATTTTTTTAATTGGCCCTTATTAAAGTATATATCAAATTATTTTTAAATTAATTTTTTTTTCAATTTCGTTCATTCTGGTGGAGCTCCTCCACCGTGACTGAGATGTAAAATTCCCCAGTGCACGTTTGTCGGAGACAGGAAAAAAGAAAAAAAACCTACGTGTTAAGTTAATAAAAATAATACTTATTAATAATCGTCTGCTAAAAAATTACCAAATTTCCACTTATATTTTAGAATCCTAGGGTGGAAATCTCACCACTTAAAGTAGAGTAGAGGGATCCCGTCTCTGCGGAAGATCTTCGACTGATGATGGATCTGGTTAAGTCTAACCCATGGCTCTCTTCAGAAAGACATGGGTTGCCAGAATGATGACTTCTAGATTCGGTTGGCTGGTAGATTTTGTTGTGTTGTCATCATTATCAGCAACATGATGGCTATATATTAGATAATTCCAAGTTTTCTGAGTACTTTGGACATTTTTTATATTTCTCTAGGTTTTTTTATTAAAATATTTTTTCCACCTCCAAATTCTTTGTTGTCAGTCCTTTATGAGGAACCGAGTAGAGTAGTTTTAATTTATGACTACCTTAAAAATGATTGGTATCCATTACGTGGTTGGTAAACTCCGAGGAGTTATTATTTTTTTGGCAATGGCGATGTTCTTTTATGCTTGTATTGTGTTAGGTTTAAGCTTAAAGATTTCGAGGGACTGCTCCTCTCGATACTATATCTAGTAATGACAAAAATAACTAAACATGTGTACTACAAAGTTTAATTTGGTTTAAATAACAATAATCATTTTGCACAACAAAGAAACCGAGTTATCAATTAATAAATATTATGAACATTTCGCTACATTATTTAAAATATATGTGGGGTGTAAATGCAAATGCAGCAATATCCTAAAAATTTAAAAAAATGTTTTGAATGCAGTCACCGAGGATTGCTAATTTAAAACATACCGAATTTGAGATTTTATATAGCTATCCCTTTCAATATCATGTTTTCTATAAATTTGTAGGCTATGTTTCCTATAAAATATAGAAATTCTTGATGACTGCATATTATTCACTTTGATTTGGTTGGATATAAAGGATTGACTTCGAAAAGGTAACATTGGTGTATAGAGAATAAATAATGAAATGAAATGAGATTAAAGAAATCGTTATAAAAATGATGTTATTTTTCAGTCTTTCTCATATTTAATCATGTAATCAATTAAACCTCACTTAAGCTGTATTTATTTAAACTAACTAAACTCTCCAATCTTAGCTTTCGTTGAATTTTAGTCCTGTGTATTTTTCGCTACCTTTCAAGAAGTCACGAAGGCCGTAGCTGGTATACTCAATAAATTTTTGCTAGTCTCTTTTACCCGCTTTTGCATAGTCATCTTTATTGAAGTTAATAAAATAATCGTACCAATCGTACGTTAAGACTTAAATTTCACATAACATTAAAGAATTGACAAAAATATCTAGTTTAACCTACAAACTTAAAAGTCACTCTTACTCCCTTTCTTTTAATTCGTAGCGTCTGCGATTTGCTGTCTGCCGGAATTTTTTTGGATCGATTTTTAATCCTTTTCCCGTGATCCAATCGAGCTGAAACTTTGCAGGCAGACTCGTGGCGACAGTAAAAATGATCTAACAAATTTTAGTTTAAATAATAATAATAATTATAGTATAATTTTGGATTTTTCTAAATTTTAATGGTTTTTTGATACAACTGAGTAATGACGCGTGCAGTAGGCACAAAACTGATTCAATGAGAAAGGGAGTATAATAAAAACTTGGTTTTTAGGGGTTAGTTTTTTAAATACCGAAATTTCGTATGGCATTAACAACGCCACTTTTTAAATAAAACAAATCGACAGATATCACCTACATTCAAAATAACCTTTGAATAGTTCAACTGGTTTTGTAAAATTAATGAATGATTATTCTACTATCATCAGGAATACGTCTCTTTGTTAATTTTCAGAGCGATTATTGGTCAGGAAGTGGGTTAAATATTGATTACATGATTCCTCGCTGACATTTTTTGTGAAATTAAATAAAAGCATTTAATAATATACGTCATTTCGATGATAGCAACGAGGTCAAATAATCCGACGCATGAAATTCGCCGCCGCACATTTATTTATTTTGTTTTTCGTACAAAAATAATCCGGACACCTGAGTGCTTATAACTTGAACAAGTGCCATACGTCACTGGTGACGTGGAGCATGTACTAATTAATCCCGGATAAGAGGACCCACTAAGTGACACTGAAGTTGGAGTGGCCGCTACACGAGTGCGCGTGTACCCTCGGGCACCCGGGTGTCCGCGGAGGGCCGACCCCGGGAGGCATCACGGCCGCCATAAATTTTCCCCGCTTTTCTATCCGCTCTTCCGGAAAGCTCTCCTCTCCTTCTGTCTATTCAAGAGTAACGGCCTCCATTTTTATCTCCTTACTTGCCGGAATATCTTTACATTTTGCAGGAACATTTTCTGCGGGGAATCAAACACTCATCGGGAATGTAAACGGCTCGGTTTTTCTCGCCATAATAAGGAACACCTAGAAGTTCGTTAAATAAAAATATCTATAAATATTCGAATGTTTTAAATGAGAACTAACTACAATAACAGTAATATGATCAAATAATATGTATTATTCATGGATTTGGCGTTTATGTTACAGAGATTATTGACGACCATTGAAGCGATTTGAGTGAAATACATAAAAATTATAAATTTATCAAACAATTTTTATTAATCAATTAGAAAAGACATACAGAAAAAATCAAATTAACGAAAAAATATTTTAAATGCCACCGGGACTCGAACCATGGACCTCCAATTCAATCCGGGAATGGCGCGTTATCCAATTTCGTCACGGCACTCTGGCAAGTTAACGAAAATTTTTCAACCTTACATGTAGTCTCTTTTTAATTGATTAACATTTTTATTCCATTTTTAAAGCAATCCACTTTTAATAATGCAATAGTCACGAATACCTTCGCATATCTACCGCTAGAGGACGCCAGAAATTAATTAATATAATTTTAATTTTTGGAAACATTTGATACAACACACGAAATTTGATAACGCGCCATTCCCGGATAGAATTGGAGGTCCATGATTCGAGTCTCGGCGGCATTTAAAATATTTTTTCATTAATTTGATTTTTTCTCTATGTCTTTTCTAATTGATTAATAAAAATTGTTTAATTATTCACAGAACTTTGTTCTGAAATTGCAACTTCACAATAAGAATGTGTTTCCTTTAATATATAAATGTATCTTTTAAGATGTGGTGGAGCCAGACCTGCTAAGACTCTAGTCCCTCGAGCGTCCCAAACGGACCAATCGCGCTCGAGGGACATCGCCCAACGAGAAGTCCGAGGCGCCAAAACCCATTTACTCACCGCCCGCTGTCCGCGATACCACGCTCAAACTCGCGCTCCGTATATTGTTGTATACGAATTCACCGACATGTAAAGATTTGTGACTTCAAACCAACGAATAAATTGTGAGTACTTCTTCTTATTCATCCTGTATCATACCCCGCTCCGCTTGCCATATACCTTCACACTCGACACACATTCATTCACGCGCCTTCAGCGTTCACTCGACATGCATCAGACTGATTGTGCATTTTGGCAGAGGTGCACAATCACACTGCTTCCTTCGCGAATACACGCACATTACATTAAATCACATCCGCCACACTGGTGACACCGATTTGATGTGTAATACAAACTACCCATCTGCCACTAAGATATAATAATGAATTTTATACTTCATCTATCGATCAGATATTATGATGATGCTACAGGGAATCTAGGCCTACCCGGACTCTAGTCCCTCGAGCGTACCAAAGGGACCAATCGCGCTCGAGGCAAGCCACCAATCAGAAGCCCGGTACAACCGGCAGGCAGCACGCCGGTACTTTGCTAACTCTTTCTTCGAAGACGCAATATTCTCTGTATTCCGCGAACTATACCATTGTAACCCGTACTTGCAATAAATTCGATATTTGACATTATGACGATAAGCGTGAGAATTTTCTGGTCATCTTGTATATCCATCTCACCATTCATTCACACCTATCTGTTGTCACATACATTAACGTACTGCACATAAAATCTGTCGGGAGATCATGCTTTGACAGATGGGCATTGATCTTTCCACAAACATGCAGCATTAATAATTTAGTATAAAAAATTAAATTTTCTTAAGGAGAAGTTTCAAGAAATACTTTTATACAGATAGTCAATTAGATAATGGTATGGTTATTTAACCTTTCTTTATTTATGGTAATTAAACTGTACCAGAGACGGCAGTAGTACAGGTGGTGTACACTCTGTTAGCAATTCTCGGCAGACTTGGATATTGCCTGCCCATTAGATACAAATTCTAGAGTGCGTGTACTCGACTTGGGTATTTATCTGCCCCAAATTAGTTTACAAATTACAAATACATTTAAATATTCGTTAATTGGTAAAGTTATAATGCGAAAAATTTTTTTGGCCTAATTTATAACATTAAGAATAAATTTATTCAGTCATCCGGCACTTTTCACTCGTAAGAAAATTAATTTGAAAAAACATTGCCCTCTAGACGTTTGATTTTTTATTAAATTAATAAAAAAAACTTTGTGTATTCAATCAAGTTAGGTTACCTACCTACTTGTGTGTTCAATAATAATTTAATTGAAAGCCTTATAATTATGTGTAAATTTGAAAATATATTTATTTGCCAAAATACATTTTGTGATTCATAATAAAAAGAAAAAAAACTCCAGACTGCCGAAATGAGTCACCTTAGGGGAGTACAGGAATTTTATTTTTTTAAAAACAGTTCATCTACAGGTCCTTATTGACCCTGAAAAATGGTCCAAGGTGAAAATAGAGTAAAAAGTATTAATATTTTATGAACATTCTGAATATCATAATTTTTATGATAAAGAAATAATTTTTTATAACAAAGAAACTAAGAATATTATTTTTCTGTGAAAGACATTATAAAAAGTGTTTTTATAACAAAGAAATAATACATTATGTCGACAAGATTTAGAGTAGCGCAGATCAACAAACACAAATTACAAATGAATTTTAAATTAAAATGTAATAGAACGAGTCTGCTGGTTCCAAGGTCAACGCCGTGTATCTGCAAGTATTGGTTATAATTTTGTCTATGATGAAAGTGTATTCCTCGCTTGATCATCCACTAACCATTTTTTTGTTTGTGAATATAACAGATATAAGTTAGTGATATATGTATGTAAGAGTATAAACAGACAGTGTTAACTTATATCCTAGCATATTTCATAAAGACAATAATTTTGAAATGTCCATAATAATAATAAAATTGAATTAAAAATAAAAAACAATAGTTGTGACAAAAATAAATAAAACATAGTAAAAAAAGTAATTATATTAAATATAACACATTCAGATAAGTGAAACTTTATTTGTATCTTGCATCGCATTAATTCAATGTTGACACAGAATAATATACACTTGTAATCGTAGATCGTATGGACACAAGACAGATGTCAATGTCAGTGAACTAATCGTTGTAAGCTTGGCACGTTCCCACTATGGGTGAGCGTAATTAATTCGTATTAAATTCATCAATATACTGAGCCTGCGTCAAGTCCTTTGGATTTTTACATGGAAGGATTATTAATTTACAAAAAGGGTAGTGCAATAAATATTGTATCTCAAATATATTTGAAAATGATTAAGTAATAATTTAATATTATAGTGCGAGAAATAAAATCATTAGGCACATAATACAAAACTAAGGAGAACATTTTTAAAAATGAAACAGTCAAGGCAAATAAAATAAAATGATAAACAATGTTAAGTTCACAGACACCTAGCTTAACATTAATGATACATAATAGTGATTGCTCATTCTAAGTAGAGGAGATAATTAGCCTAGATTTTACAGAACTCAGTGTAAAATAGGCTTGGAGAAATCAAAGATCGAACTTGGATGTTAATATATATTTTTGACAGTATTGTGCGTCAAGTTTGTACTTGACTATTTTGTAGATCGTCATTCGGTGAATTTTTTTCAGTCTCTTGTAGTATCTATAAAGTGAATCCCTTATACCTTGTCGATATGTCAGAGAATTAAGAAACTTTCTTTGAATTTTTTCTACTCCGCTATTGTGGATACAATTATATTTGTAGTGTATCTTAAATCCCGTGTGTGGATGCCACTAAAAAGATAGGTGGTTGCGGTTATCTTCGGCGAATTGCAGATTCTTTGTGTCGACCGACCCTTAACTAATCCCAGTGCTAACAGCACGCTAGTTAATAGAAAAGAGAGAGCGAGATTTAGTCACGCCCCTTTGTATTCTTCTTAAGATGGCCGTCTTAAATATACTATACTATTAGACCCAACAAAAAATTATAGACATGAGAGAGACCCTTAGAATGGAGTTGCTATTCCTACTGCTATAGAAAGTCTCCACTAAGGTGTTTTGGACAACATGTGAATGCCAGAAGAGTGATTATTGAGATTGTCTTCCCGGCAACTCATAGTATACGACAAGTCGCCGAGACTAAGCTAGGACAAATAACAAAAATGATTACATGAATAATAATGGAGTAGAAATGTATTTATTCTTTATGTCAAATTAGATATTGCTTATTGATGAATCATACCAGAACCCCCAGAAGAATATAACTGACGTATTGACGGAATACGGAAAACTGGTAGTCCCGCAACATCTCGCCAGGTACTTTCAGGTTAATGTGGCGTATTACGACGTACGTTTCCCCAACGACCCCCGACAGCGAGGGGTGATCGAATGGTTCCACTGCGCCGTGTGGACGACAATCATTGAATCACCCCCGGTCCAGCTGGCCGACTAACTGCCGCATAAGGGTGGAATGTTTCTCTCAGTGACAATTGAGACACGATTCCACCAATAAATGCTGTTACTTAATGCCAGCGTACTAATAAAATATTTTACACTAGCCGCACGCCCGTGAAAAATCACGATTATTTGGTAGGCGATAGTTTTGCGTGTTGCGTGTTGCGCGCTGATTGTTTGTCACACTCTAATTATCTAACGTTGTTATTCCAGCTTCATTCCAGAAAGTTACAGACAGACAATTAAATTATTTTATTTAGATTATTCTTGTTTATAATTCCCTCTTATTAATAATTTTTACTCGAGTTACGTTGCGTAATTCTACATTTTTCACCATCTATATCTGCAACACTCAGTTCAGGAAGTCATTCCATTCCAACAGAATAGCCAGTAGCGTCTTTGATCTGGTTAGTCCATCGATTTGGACATCAGCCTCTTCCTGTATATTCTTACACCTTTCCAATGTCTACCAACTTCTTCGAGTCTAGAATCTTGTGTGTCCGAAAAATTTTACGATACGAATATTTCTCTATTTCCAAGATTATATTCATAAACTAACAGTAAAGACGATCGATATGAAAGTCTTTTATCGTTTCTTTTATCTGTGTCTTAATTGAACGAACGTGGAAAAGCTTCTTAAAATTATATTCGGGAAGTAATTAGTTCACAGATGATATAAATATTGATGAACACAGAGTGGACACACATCGGCACTTACCAAAAAGAACACACCTAGCCAAGCCGCGCACCCAAATGTGATAGGGATCTACGCAAGAGGCGTCGTTTGGACATTTCATACCGTAAAAAGGTAATAGGAGAAATTGATAATACAAAAACCTTACATTTTTATGGTTTATTTATTACAAGAAATATTAAGATTAATAAATATAGTTACTTAAAAAATGTAAGGTTTTGTATTATTAATTTATCCTTTTACTCGTATTATATATAATTAATTACCACCACTCTCACTAGAATGTGATAATCTAGTGGTACTATTTTTTTTATTAATATTATGATTATATGTGATGATTATTATAACGACATGACATAACTTATTTAACGCATAGTAAGTTTATTGAAACATAATAAATTATTGTTTAAAATGACAAGAAAAATAAAATCTTAGTTTTTAAATATTATAAAATATATAAAGGAGACGTTTCTAATTTCTTTTCACATTTTTTGTATTTCGCTTGGCAAAAAACACATTTAATTTCTGTTCCTATTCAATTAATAAGTACAAAATGTTAGAATTGTGTGTGGAAATAAAGTGAATTTATGAACATAGGTGAGTGAGATTGATTCATGATTTTTTTAGAATATTTGATAACAATCCATAGTTTATTTGTTTCTTATCAATACGTGCCAAATTATAATTAAATTGTACTTGTTTATTCACAATAAGTACATTCATAATACTGTCCTTCATTATCCACTTGCTTCATTATATTTTTGAATATTTGAATTAATATATAATATTTATATATTCCTTTTAATTTTTTAGAATAAAATTTGATTAGTAGTCACCCCAAATATGAAGGCATGATATTTCGGACTGCTGTATTTGTTGTGTCTCTGTTACACCCTGTATTTGTTGTGTCCCCACAGTGTTAACCCTTCACGGGCACATTGGCATTTCCTCACGGTTCGAACTCTACACCGGTATGTTTCGCCCCCGGGACCAAGTACACGGACATTACAGTAATTTTTGCGTACGACGGAGAACGCTCCGAGGGATCGTACGCTAATGAAGAGGGTTGTTTAATTTTTTAAATGATGATTTATCCACCTCCAAGCAGTACGGCGCTTGTTATATTTATACAACATTTTAAAATGTATTTGTTCGGGATTCCCCGAGCAAGTAACTCCGTATTTAAATATTCCCTCGTGGTTTTCATCCCTTAAAACTGGCTTAAATTAAATGGATTTTTATGGTTGTACAGCCTGAAAAGATTTTTTATATTTAATTTTAAATGTAATTAATTACTTTTTCATTGTGAGCTGCTGTCACAAAATGTCGCGATGCACATTAGGGTGGGTCACCGTCGTATGCAATTTTTTTTTATGATTTCTGTCTAGCACAGCAAGAAAAGGATGCCAAATGATGTTTTCAGCCCAAGTTATAAAATTTGATTGAAATCGGATATAATTTTCCGCCTTCCCATCAACTTTAGAGAATACACATTTTGTAAAAGAAAATATGAGCCATTACAGCATGGTTAAAAATGTTTTAAATTTGGTGTCTACAAATTAAATTTAAATCACTTACTTACTCGTATTACAAGAAAAATGTGGCAAAAAAGACATTTCTCTTATAATTATAATAATATCTCAAAAATTGCGAAAATCTTTTAGAAACATATATTGGACAGTAGGAATGGAAGGTTTTGACAATATTTTTTTCAGTTTTTGCCACTACAAAGTAATCAAGATAAATTGCACTTGTTTGGAATCGTACTTGGAACTTACCCCGAAAAAACAATCGAATAATCGATTTCATTCCGTAATGTAATTTGCGACCATTTAGCGCCTTTATAATATTGTACCCCTTAAATAAGTAGAAAAATAAATTTCGATGCACATGTATAATAATCTGGACAATAATTATCATCCATTATAACTACAGACACTTGAGAAAGTGTAGCTGAACTTATATTTATTTATTTATTTAAAATTTTTATGAAGTTCCCGTACAATATTTTAGTTATTTATCACAACTATAATTTCGGGATGAGCAGTCCCTCTAATCATCAATCTATTCAAGTAGGTTTGGGGGCTACGTAGAGCTAAGGGTTTTTTGATCTAGAACGGAATCAAGTTTAGGATTAGGGACGTGTTTCGGAATGTGATATTATCATATGTCATTTCATCAGTGCTTTCTCGGAATGAAAATTATTCACTATCCAGCCTTCAAGAGGAACTGAGTGGAGTAGTTTTAATGTGTGGCTATCGAAATAATGGTTGGTATAAATTATGTGGTTGGCAAATCGGAGAAAATATTATATTTTTTATCAATTTTTTCACACATTTGAATGATAAATGAATCCGGTTATCTATCAGTTTATACCATGTTTAACCAAGAAGTGACTGCCAAATCATTACATGATATTAAAGTCTAGCTATTCATTACTCAACAGTATAACCTACGTGAAAAATATCACTTTAAAATATCCTCTCTGGTTGAAAATCTGTGCTTCATAATTTAGTTAATTAGATAGTGGAGGTTTTGAACTTCTCATTGTAGCCGTACATGGGTGTGTATTGAAAATTGCAGATGTGTGAAGGAAATCATGAAACTACATTGTAACTACGCTTAGTAGGAGGTAAACAATTTGCACTACTTACGCAAAGTAGGGTTATTAAAGTTGCACGATACTGTCTTAATAATAGAAGCTCTCTACTAGTTAGTCCCGGGGGATGAACGTACTTGCTTATAACGTGCATATTTATTATACCAGCGTTGCTGCCGAGTTCATAAAGTTTTCCAGTAAAACAAAATGTATCTTCCGTCAGACTAACTACCTACTGCTTCTGCAGCTGACTGTAGCTATATGGTGGCTAATTTCCTGATCAGGGCCGTACTGCGGATATCCACTTTTCTGGATAGCGGACAATGTGGAATGCTTTTTAACATAGTTACGATATAATGTTTCTGTGATGTGAAATCTGTGTAATATTTTAGAAGAATATCAATATAGTTGAAAAAAATAATTACCCTTCATCATCATCTTGATTAATGCCAGTTTCCCATCTTGAAATCATCGAGATTTCTATTATAACTCTTTCATCTTCAGCATCACTTCGGTAGATATCCGGCTCATTGCAATATTGTCATCGCCTAGCCTACCTGATGATTTAAACCGATACGCAATATTTCACAAAAAAAAAAACATTTAAACCAATTAAATTACTACCTATCTCCTTACATTACATCTTTCAGAAACCATTTGTATAAACGGATAATCTTGCTCATATTAGTCGAAGGTTTTTTAGATTTATTTCATATGAAAAGGATGTCAACTTTTAATAGGAAATTATACATGTCCAATTTTTTTTTAAATAGAGATGTGAACACGGAATGCGTATCGCATCGATATTCTTACTATTTTTAAACTAAGCTTAACACTCGTACCTACTATGAAAATAAGACTAACTTGCTGGTGTCCTGGAAAAGGGCTCGAACCGTCAACCACTGGATATTTGAAGTGATTGCATTCTTAAATTAGCGTGATGTATTCGGTAACGCGTTCTACCGGAAATTTATAGGTCCGGGCTGTCACATTTATTCGATAAATGATGGAACTTTCTAAGTATATTTCATCTAATTTTTCTTAATTATCATAGAAATAGTTGCAATTTCTCAAGGTTATATCATTAAAACTTAATGATACATTAGTGTTAGGATAGATCAATTAAAAGAAAAATATTACTAATATAAAGAAAAGGCTGTGTATAAAACCTATATTTATTGAATAATCACCTTGTACCATTTAAAAAGCAATAAATATTCTGAAATTTCTAATCTTTTGGAAACAAACCAATATTTTGATATTAACAAGGTTTAGAAATTTTACACATAAATAACATAATAGGATTACAGTTAAATAAAGTAGAAATTTTAGAAGTTGTGAAAAGTGTTAAATATATAGATATAATAAATAAAAAAATCCTTTTTGTAAATCATTACCTATTAAATTTATTTTCACATTAGCTCCTAATTAGTTACTCAACTCCCATATATTTTTTATTTTTATTAATGTATATACGTTCAATTTTAATTTAAAGCATACTTTGTACCCTGATGAAGGAACTATTGGCCCTGAAACATGTTGATCATTCAATGCATAGTGGTTTTATATGATCGTATTTCCACACAGTTTTTTTTTATTATTGAAGGAAAAATTATATTGGAATGTTTATGCAAATAAGGTATACAAATAAACCATTTTCAATTAAATATTTAAAAAAACAAATAATGTATACCACAACTCTCTTACTAATTCGATATCATAATCATAATTTTCCACGGCTGGATGAGGCGTTCCAAAAGTTTCTATTTTTTCAGTTCATTATTTAAGCTACCATATATTTCCCCTAACGGGAAATTCATAAAAACCTAAAACTTCATAAAAAATAACATTGTGTGATGAGAGAAGAGCTAACGTAGCAATTATGAGGCTAAATACATATTTTTTTAAACTGGTTAACTGAGTAACCTAACTATCAAAATATGAACCAATATAAAGAGTCATGCAAAACAAGTGCTTAGGTGCATGGATAAACGAGAACTTGAATCCATCTCAAGAAGCAAAAGCTCGAATAGAGATGGCAAAATGCGTTTCTCAGAATGAGATGGTTTTTTCCAACCGTGACCTAAGCTTGAAACTTAGAATGCGTACGTATCAGTGTTATATTTTTGCCATTCTCTTATACGGGGTGGAGGCATAACACTAAACCAACAACTAATCCGCAAAGTCAAGGCTTGATGTGGCTTTGTAGACGCATATTAAAAGTTTCCTGGGTGGATAAGGTGACGAATATTTAAGTCCTCCGGCGTATAGAAAAAGACCTCGAAGTGCTGCTGATTATCGAGACAAGAAAGCTGGAGTATCTCGGACATTTTATGAGAGGACCAAAATATAGTCTGAACCAACTCATCATCCAGGGGAAAATAACTGGTAGGGACGCGTAGGAAGATGCCGCATCTCGCCCAACCCCAAGGCCCATCCAAAGAACCACCAAGGAACCAAGGTTGCAAACCAGTTCCCAGCACTAAAACTACGAAGAGGAACAAAGTAAAAATAACAGCCGTTTTTTTTTTTCTAAATTGTACCCATTATCGGTTTACCTGTTTGGGCTTATATTGAACGTCTACCGGTTTCGATACAACTGTATCTTCATCAAGATAGACGCACAATAACTATTATTATTGTGTATTATTGTTCGTGTGTATTACAATTGCGAGAACTCCCGATGCGTTATGTAATGCCTTCATAAATCTTGAAAGTTCTGCCAAAAACATGGGTCTCATAGTAAACCAGTAGAAAACCAAATACATGGCCGTAAGATGCACCCAACAAATCCCAACTCTCTCGTGTGGAAGTCAAAATTTTGAAACGATACCAAGATTTACATACCTAGGATCCCTGATAACAAGCAACAACAATACTACAGAGGAGATCCAGAAGCGCATAGTGAGCGCAAATTGCTGTTTTTCCGCCTACAAAAACAGATAAAATCCAAACCGCTGTCCAGAAACACCAAGATATTAGTGTACAAAACGCTTATTAGGCTAGTGCTCACGTACGCAGCTGAGACGTGGGTACTAACTAAGAGGAATGAGCGAGCACTGGACGTTTTTGAAAGGAAAATTTTGAAGCGTAGCTTCGGACCGGTTCTAGAAAATGGACTTTGGCGCAGACATTACAACAATGAGCTCTATACTCTATTTAAGGAGCCAAACGTCATAAAATTTATAAAACTGGGAAGACTTCGGTGGCTGGGTCATGTGGAGAGAATGTCCGAGCATCAAGCACCAAAGTCCCTGCTAAACTCAAGGCCAACAGGGCGAAGGAGCTTAGGAAGGCCAAAACTAAGATGAAGTGACAATGTCCTCAAAGATATCTCTGCCTTAGAGCTTCGAAACTGGAGAGAGCTGACACTAGACCGAGATGAGTGGAGGAAAATTATTGAGGAGGCCAAGACCCACCGAGGGTTGTAATGCCAAGAATGATGATGATGATGATTGTTCGTTCATCTGACAAAGATGAAATGGAATGGAAACTGGTATACAGGGGTATAGAAATGTTACACAATCAATGTAGTTAATAGATTTAAAAAGTTTGTTAACTATTTGAAATGAATCATAATGTCCAACAAAAAAGTTAACGCAATAAACATTAAACATTAAATAAAAATAAAGTATCACTAATGTTAAGGATGATGAAGTAAAATGTATCGAAAGTACAGGAGGTCATGAGTAGTGTACATGTTCGAAAGAAATATTGAAAGACATCCCCGTTGAATGTGTCAATAATCAGTATGAAAAAAAATAAGTAAGTGGATATGTGCGTGGAATAGAAGACTATGATAGTATTTCATGTATAATTAGAAGTCATATTTTATAATTCACATTACTCTCTATTATATGGTGAAGCTAGGTTTTGTTTAAGATGACACTGATTTTTGTAAAAAAAAACATGTTTCCCAATAAAAAGTAGCCCTCTATTTAAATTGCCTTCTTTGGGTGCATAAACTCATTCTACCGTTATCCAACCCTGTCCCTTTTAATTCCATTACTCTAGAGCCGGATCGTAACTCAATTCATTACAAAGGCCAGCAGTTAATCTGGAGGAGTATGAGTTGGTATTAGCAGATGTATGTATATGGTTGTGAGTATATGTGTGTGAGCAGAGGGTCGCTAATAAGAAGATACAATGAGTGAGATGATTAAATACACAATTTTGAGCAAGTTTGAAAAAAGTGTATATTCAATAAATTCAAAGCTTAGTGAAGTACAAGTACACATGTACTCGTAAAAGGATTACATGATCACTTGAGACTAGGTAAATTATTGAATTTAATGTAACATTAATCCTCAATAATAATAATTTTGTTGTCCTTCCGTAACTTCCTAGAATCCAATAGCTGATCTCATTCCGTTTTCAGGATTAGTATTATTTCAACATTGTTATTAAATAAAATGAAAACAATGAAATGATAGATCATTAAAAATATTTACTTATATTTACCAATTATGCATAGCTGTATAGTTACGGGTATTCACGGTTGCTTTGATTAATATATTTTTTAAATTATATTATATTAATCAAAGCCGCCGTGGCTATAAGCCGATTTTTTACTCATTCACCACAAATATAATTTCTGAATGGTTTTTATAATTTTATTTAACTTGTATCAAGGGGAATAAATTTTTGGTGTTTCATTTAAGTTGCTGTAGCGATATTCTAACGTTTTACGGAAAATAAGTCAAAAATATCGAAAAGAAATGTAAATTTATATCGCGTATCTCTGGAAAATTAAGGAGACTCTTTATATAATTATTATTATAAAAAATATAATAAAACCATTGATAATCAATTAAAATATAAGTTGTGATGTGTGATAACATTAATATTGAGTGTTTTTCTCTTTGTTCATAAATTGCATTCCACGAGTTAGCGATCTGTTGATTTTAACGATTAGTAATGAGTCCCCAGAAGCATCTAGATGCATAAACTATGGTATAAAAGCAACATCACAGTACAACTGATAGCTGGAACTTAGTAAAGTTGCATCTAGATTTTGATCGCGTTTTTGAGAAGTTCCTACTGATATATGTAAAAAGGCATTGGATGTTGCTATTTTTTGGTCTGAGTTGACTTGATCGTTTGTTCCTTCCATTTTTTCCTTATCATTATTTTTATATTTATTTAATAATTATATAACATTTCATGCTGACATAGTGTAAAATTGTTTCGACAAAAAAAATTCGACGGATTATTAATAATACGTGTACTTATAAATTTCATATTTCTACCTCTTTATTTAAGAAGGATGGTAATTTTTCTTTCTCGTTTAAGTGCAGTTCTTTTTTATATTTAACTATCTTTTTGCCTAGCTTTCTTTATACCTTTAGAAATATTAATTTTACATTTCATAATATATTATAGAAAAAAAATTCTTGCAAGAAGGAAAATCCAAAACTAATCAAGTCAACACAAATTATATATTCAAATATACTGTCACTTGTAAACATCTTTTTAATTTAATATTTAATTAAACGTAAAATATGGCATGAAATTCATGGTTCTCGCATTTTTTCACTTTTTTCGCTTTTTATGCTTCATATCTCATATTGGAAATGACATTGCGAGCTGAAAATAGTCGCAGTATATCTTTTTTTTAGTTCATTATAAAATCACCAGCTTTAGGCCCGAATTAAAAGTTAATACTGAGATGCTTTAATGGTTAAGGTACGCCTAAAAGTGTTATTTTGTATAGAAAATAACGCTTTTAAGGCGTACCTTAATCTTTAAATTTCTAAATTTAAGATTCTGAATTCGAGCCTTAGTTGACAGACAGGCAAAACTGTTTTAAAGATATTATTGAATAATTTCTCTCATGTATAGAGATTTTTTTGATTCCTCTTACTCAGAGGTAAAATTAATTAATAATGTTAAATAATTTATAAAAACGTTCACAGATGCTGCGATTATGAGTAGTGGTTGTTATATCACTACCTATAACCAGTCAAAAGTGACGTACTTTTACTACATACATTTCGTCCGCCAGTTAAGGCTGTGAGAACAGCGCTTTCTAGAGTAGCATATCATCTTGATAACATTAGTGATGGATATTATTATTATTAAATAGAGAATTATGCTTTTATGCTTCTCATACCTCATTATTATAATATTTGAGCCATCTGGTAGCGTTGGAAACGGACATTGTTATATAGAGAATTGTATATTTTGATTAATGATTAATACCAATGATATATGCGATGTAGTAGTGTATGCACTAATAAGTTTTAATTTGTATTAATGTGAAATATATAAAAAATATATAATACAGAGTATTTTATAAAAAAAACATGAAGTCACTTAATTTAATAACAATTTTGAAATCATACTAAATTTGAAAACGGAATGGATCACCTATTATACTAATTTCGGAAACATAATGAGATCAATTATTGGATAGGAAGTTACGGACGGACATTCAAAATTATTATTAGTTATAGATAATATCATCATCATTCTTGGCACTACAATCCTTGGTGGGTTTTGGCCTCAATAATTTTCATGCACTCATCTCGGTCTAGTGCCAGCTCTCTCCAATTTCGAAGCTCTAAGGCAGAGATATCTTTGAGGACGTTGTCACTCCATCTTAGTTTTGGCCTTCCTAAGCTCCTTCGCCCTATTGGCCTTGAGTTCAGCAGGGACTTTGGTGCTTGATGCTCGGACATTCTCTCCACATGACCCAGCCACCGAAGTCTTCCCAGTTTTATAAATTTTGTTACGTTTGGCTCCTTAAATCGAGTATAGAGCTCAGCTCTTTTAGAGATAATATAAATGTTATATTATATGATATGATATGTGTACAAAATAAATCCTCTTGATTTTTTCAAAAGAGGTTTTTGGCTGTCCTGAAAGGTTATAATTTTGTTATACATATTTATTATGTTGCATTGCTCTATATATTTAATTATATTATATGAAATTAAATTAAGGTTTCAGATGAATTAATTATTTCACAAAACGCTTTTTTATAACACATTATTTTGATAAATATAGATAGACAGTATATAAATTTAAACATTATACTGGATTTATTGGGTAAAAAAAATTTTTAATGTCTTCTTCTTCAAAAGTTTCAAAATAATTTTGTGATGACATTGTTGATATTATTAATAAGCAAATACTTTATTCACACCACTAATTTGTTGAAAATATGAACATTTTTCGGGGCCAATGGTCTCTTCATCAGGATTTGACGTATACTAAAAAATAAAAATAAAAGGTGTAGACGATGACAAAATAAATATATGAGTGATAAAAATATAAGGAAGTACTAACATGAAAACACATTAAAAAGACTTTTTGCAAAAAGGACTATTATTTTATTTACTAATAAAACATTGAATTATTTCCATTTTTTCTAATTCATTTAACTGTATTCTTATAAAATTTGGATGTAAAATGTGTAAAATCTTATTAATATCAAAATAATGGTCCATTTCCGAAAGGTGATAAAAAAATTCGGAAAAATGGTTGCTATTTAAATACTTTAAGTGTTCCGTAAATCTAACATCAAAATTTCTAAAAATTTTATTTGTTCCACATCCGAAAATTCATCTTCACGTCTCCGGTGCTTGTTTACACGAGCGAATCAAATGTACCAGAAGATCTTCAAGAGTTCACTCAATAAATCGACAACAGGAATTTAGGACGACGGGCAGAACACAGTGCATGCAAAACGAATTCGGCGACGTCACATCCGGAATGCGTTGCCCCCAAACCGGAAACAGGCTCCCATAAATCTTGCGGAAGTCCCTCCGATCCGGAACGCTGTAAATCTCCACCCACCCTGGCCCCTGGCCCGCCCCTCGCGCGGCGCCCCTACAGGAGCGACAACAGGGCTGTTTTCACAATCCATACGTCTTGTTCTATTTAGATATCTTCGTTTTTGTATTAGGGTAATGGTCTCAGCACCATCCCTAAAAGAAAAGCTTTAAATGGAGTATTTTTCTGGGTCAGATGAAATAAAATAAGTCCGAATCTAAGAGAAATGCGTCTATCTGAATGGTAATCTTTCGGAGGATTAAAACTGTAGATTCTTTTTCAAAAACAGTATTAATTAAAGGTTGTGTTTTTTTACCCCCTTTTCGATTTTTTTATTTATTTATTTATGTAATCCATATTTCCATATTAAGGTTAACAAATATATTACATTTTTTTTCATATTTTCACATATATTGACATTTTTTTAAAAATAGAGTTGCGAACAGGGAATACTACCGAATCAATATTCAAACGTATTATGAAAATAGGATTAACATAGAAAATAGGATGTCGAACCATCGGAAATCAGATCACTAGACAAGCGTCATGATCACTACACGAACAATCTACTACAATCTTCTCATATCATAATAAACCAATAATTAACTAATATAATCATTAATACATTTTCGGCCTTTGAGGTATATTACCACTCCACTAGCCCGTAGGCATGTGCTGTCGTATACATACCTACCTATTGGCATACTAGTATTTTATGTTTTCAAATCAGTGGCCTACAGACAGAAGGTACTTGAAATAAGCTGAAGTTAACTAGAATTTCTAAATATAAATATTATAGAATTCAACTAGTATTTCTAATACTTGTATAACTTAACCAGAATTTCCACATAGAAATTAATTTAAATAATATTCATCACAATTAGTTTCTCATTAAGATAAATTAAAAAAGTTTTACAGAGATAACACTACGAATATGAGAAGCGTATGTGGAAGTCTTTTTATACGATGACTTACCAGGGCTTACAACTTTGGGATGGTAAAGTGATTACTTTTCACAATGCAATTTCATATTCTCTATCTTTATTTTTATTACAATTGTTTTGTTCTTGATTCTACTTATCTCTCGGTAATTTCAAGTAAAAATTGTTTTAACTGTGGTTTTGTCTTTCTCATTTCATAATGTAAACAATCTCTCTTTTTAAAAATGAGATTTTTATTGTATAGAGTAGAAAGAATTGCAATTATAGTATGTAATAAATATATTGTATATTTATTTATTTATTTCAACGGTAAAAAAACCTATTACAGTAATTTGATGTTGTACTAATTACCTTAAAATATAAAATGAGAGTAAGTAAAAGTAATTATAAGATAATAAAGATAAAATATGTTGAATACAGAGTTAATATAAAATAACATAATAATGTCAAAAGTAAGCATAAAATAACAGAGATAAAAAAAAATAATTACAGAATAAATATACAATAACAAAAGTATTTAGAAGAAGTAATATATATATATTCAATAGTATGAAAAAGTTAACAAATGTGAATAAATTATAATTTATGAAATTATGTAGCAACAGAGCTAGAAACTAAAATGGACTGCCTATATGTCACCAGTATTAAGTAGACATGTTCCAAATATTTTTTGTCTTTTATTCATTTAGGTGAATTACTCATTTTTTTTTCATTATTCAATTTAGTGCTTTCACACAAACGATTGTATGCAGAGAACATCGTATTCTAAGCTTAACTCGAGGTGCACAGTTAACACCCGCGCTGTGCAAGCGGGTATCCTGCAAAGCATCGGACCCTCCCGTTTTTTAATGTTTGCTTTAATTTTTTAATTCGTAGCTGTCGAATTAGATGGGAATATAGTTTATAATTATACAAAATTCACTGATTCAAAATTAAATTAAAAATGATCGTTTACAAAAAATGACAAGATTATTTACTACTTCAAAGTTAAATTCTCTTTTCTACTCAAAGGCATATCAATATTTTTTAATCAACTTTTATAAATTATGTTATGCTTAATTTTTTTTCATCTCCATGTTGTCAATTACAGAAATATCAAAATTAGCTTCTCCAATCCAGGTAACAAAATTGGAGGTCAATCTCATTTGTTTATTTTAAATAAATAATAATTTTAAGATATAGTGTGGGTATTATTTGTCTTCGCAAAAACTATGGAAAATTATTTAATTAATACTTAATTTAATATTCAATACTTAGTTGAACAAAAATAAAACACTCCTTTGCGGATACATATGCGGAGGGTATATATGTTAAACGTAGGGTTCTTAAAGTAAAAATGCAAAATTTTAGATTCAATTTTTGCAGAATCTTTAGATGCGGAATTCGAAATGTACAGCATTCAGTATTCAACATAAAATATATATATTTCGTCCCTACAAAAAGAAAATTTTTTAGAAGAGTAAAAACACTTGAGTGAAATAAAAAAACAGAATTTCAGTTTTTATTTTTTAATAATCACTTGCCAATTAAGGACTACAATTTTTTTTCGTTAAACGTATTCTTTGTTTATTTTTTGCTAAGCACTCCCAGTTATATGGTCAAACCGTCGGCATCCAATATATTTGTTAATACTAGATGAATATAGAAACCTTTTTCACGTGAGCGAAATTTGAGGTAAAATTTTGCCAAGATTGAGTTGGAATCATGAAAAAACCTATTTTCAGTTTCGGCGAGGTTTCGAGAGTAAGTAAAATGAATTTTTCATAATTGTGGGGCATAAAAACAAAGGCAGCAGTAGCAATAAAAATTAATGCAGTCATCGAGGATTAATATTCTTTGATTCGAAGTTCTTATAAGAAACAGCCTATACCTTTATAGTAAACATGATTTTGGAAGGGATAGATAAATCTATAATTCAGTACATTCTAAATAAGTAATCCTTGGTGACTGCATTCAAAACATTTTTTTAATTTCTTGGTTATTACTATCTTTGTACACCACAATTAATTCAAGTTAATTTAATGATAGTTGAACATTTTGCAAAAAATAAGTCAGTAATATTGAAAAAAAAATACAAAATGTGATATTTTATATCTCCATAACTATTAGTGTTAGGTTATGGTTGCTTAAACATTTTTGGCTCATAATGAAGGAAAGAACCCATCTATAAATAATTGTGGATTAGCTTTGTGATACCCTCTATTTATACATTGAATAAAATAATTTCAATATTTAAAATTTACCGGACACATGTTTTCTCGATAACTCAGGCTTTACTTTGTCAATGCGTGTGGGGGGAGTGGTGTGGGGAGCGTTGTGCATGATGCTCAGAGCGCAGAGTACACTGCGCACTGCGCACTGCGCAATGCGTCGAAAGGACGCCGAATTTGGCGGCTTGTCGATCTTCGCTCTTTGTGTAGCAATCTAACGACAATGCACTGTTCTAGATGACCTCTCCCAACATAATGAATTTACAAGATTTTAAGTATATATTAGTTATACATAATCTATCCGGACGTGAGGCTAGATTGTAATGATAGTTTTTGTCATAATGAGATTCCCTCTTAAATACAAGACGATAGTTACATTGCTGGATGATGATTCTGTCAGGTGCATGAGACAATAGCTACTATTATGATGTTGTAGGTATAGGTCAGACGGTAGTTAATAAAATATTGATGAGAATCAGATCATAAGCGCCAGAAACGTCCAGTCTCCAGATGAACCGGTCCTATAGCGTGCTTTATTCGTATCAGAGCACCTATTCAAGGTCCGATACGGATTCCATTTTGAATTACCTAAGCGGTAACTAATAGGTATCTCGGAATGCAAGGAAAATACAGGAAATTAAAAGTAAGAGGATGGATGAATGTACCCGGCAGAAACAGTTCTTCTCAATTAGGTATGTCTGCCCGTAGGTGGCTCCCGCTGGGCCCGACGTCATACGGTGGATGAAATTGATGATTTGGCCATTTGTGTGATTTTGATAAGATCACAATGCGCCCAAAACGATTTCTTAATTCAGGATTGGTCAAAACGCTACGCACGGTACGGTACAGTACTCTATTACCTAACAAGTTTACTGCGCTTGGGTCGCGTTCTTATTTTTGACGAGCGGAAACATTTTGTCAGTGCTCGAATATTTCGTAACGTCACAGTATATATCAATCGTTATTTTAATGAATAATAAAATAATAAATGTAAAATATTAATATTAAGTCCTTACATATGAAATTGGCGTTTAGTATGGCAGGAACATAAAGCCGATTTTTTTTTATTATAATATATTTATTTAATCAAAGTATGTACCATTGCTATCTATGCACTTTTGCCATCTCATAGGTAGTTCATCGATCCCTTTACTAAAAAAACCATTCGGACGGGAATCAATAAAATCTTTGAAGGCGGTTTGGACTGCCCCATCGGAGTTGAATTTTTTCCTTTGCAAGAAGTTATCCAAATTTCGAAAAAAATGGTAATCTGTTGGGGCAAGGTCCGGAGAGTACGGTGGATGTCTTAGACATTCCAATTGAAGCTCCTCTAATTTGGTAGCCGTCTGTTGTGCAGTGTGTGGTCTAGCGTTATCATGAAGCAGCAGTGGCCTAGAGCGATTAAACCAGCCTCGGTTGTTTAGCAGCTAGCTTTTCCATCATGGTTTGCAGTTGCTGACAATAGACATCTGCCGTAATCGTCTGGCCAGATTTAAGAAAGCTGTAGTGAACGACACCAGCACTAGTCCACCAAACGCTCACAAGTAACTTTTTTGGAGTCAATTTTCGCTTGGGGCATGGTTTGGCTGGTTCGGCAGGGTTCAGCCATTGCGATGAGCGCTTCCGATTATCGTACAGGATCCACTTTTCATCACAGGTAATGATTCGATTTAAAATCCCTTCATTATTGTGCCGGTTGAGTAATGCAACGCAGCAGTCAACGCGCGTTTGTTGATTTGCTTCACTCAATTCGTGAGGTACCCACCTTTCAAGCTTTTTCACCTTACCAATTTGCTTCAAGTGGATTAAAACAGTTTTATCACTAACACCGCAGCCTGCAGCTAACTCGGATGTGGTTTGCGATGGATCCGCTTCCACAATAGCCTTCAATTCTTCATTATCAACTTTGGTCTCCGGCCGTCCACGGGGCTTGTTCTGCAGGTCGAAATTTCCAGAACGAAAACGTTGGAACCAAAAACGCACTGTGTTTTCTTTTGCGGCACCGTCGCCATACACATCATTAATCCTTCGAGCCGTTTCTGCAGCACTGGTGCCACGGTGGAACTCGTACTCGTAAATAACGCGATATTTCAAGTTTTTCATTTTGTAAACTGAGTGACGCAAAGAAAAAAACATTTGAGGAAAAAACAAATGAATTATAATTTTCAAAACACGAATACATGAGTAAATAGCTGTATAAATTTGGATTTGGAATTCCTAACCAAAGAGAAGATATTTGAGATCAAATTTGCCAATACGGCAAAACGCCAATTTCATATGTAAGGACCTAATATTTATCCAATTTAAAAATGGAAAAAAGTCTACGTAGACACTGAATGTACATACATAACCAGATCGCGCGCTTCAATTTTAGCGCTGTACGAGTGAGGTTCAAGAGTACAGATTCATCCATATAAATATAAAACCAGCGACACTAAAAAAATAATTATGATATTTAAACAAAATCACTCACCCGCCCAAAGCGATTATTATCGATGAAAATTTATGGTAAACATTTTTGGTTTCAAACTAAACGATATTCAAATTTGTGTTTGATATATGCAAATTTGAGCCAAACAACAACTGGGCGGCCGTGTGGGTAGGTCGGTGGGGGCACGAGCGCCTCGCTCTGTGATTACCAAAATTATGTCTGCGAGTGCATGTGGAGAGTAGTCGGGTAATCCCAGTTAATAATTGATTCCAGGCTCTAGACTTAACACAGCCACCGGCCAAGTCTGCGGCGGTTCGTGATTAAAATATTACCTCAGTATTGGAAAATAATTAAATAATGATAACCGTATTTATAAAACGCTTATTTCCAGATATTTGGGTCGTTTAAAGTCTCCACCCAGCCTCGGTAAATTAGTTGTGAGCATCCCTTTTCCGAGTAGGGTAGGTAGCCCAAAATCACACACACACACACACTTCAAATAAACGAAATCATACCGATGACCATAAATTTTTTTATACGAGGCGTACGTTAAGAAATACTCTTCTGGGAAACCGGAAACAAGGTAAACCTGAACAGCCTCCAATGACAACTAAATAAAATACTGAAAATGATTTACAATTTGAAATATATGACATTAACTGAAACGGTTTACCGAATAATACAGCAATTAACTAACCATTGATAACATCACAAAAATCGAAACACTAAAACTCGACGAAGACATTAAATTATACAAAATACACGAAAATCATCAATTCTACACTACAACTGCTCAAAACTACAACACAACCCAAGCCAAAACAAAAACAAAACAATCACGACTAATTTGTAATGGATTAAAATAATACAACAATTGACTTCTAAAAATTTCAAATATGTTTTATTATACTTTGTAATACACACACAATATGAGTTATTAAATTACAACTATAGTTTCGAGAGGAGCAGTCCCTCTCATCATCAGGTATAGATAATAACTATACCTGATATATTATTTATACCTGATGATCATCATCAGGTATAGATAATAACTATACCTGATATATTATCTAACATTTGTGATGAGAGGGACTGCTCCTCTCGAAACTATAGTTGTAATTTAATAACTCATATTGTGTGTGTATTACAAAGTATAATAAAACATATTTGAAATTATAATGTTGCACCACGAAGTATCTGCCAAATCTTTCAATGACTTCTAAAAATTTCAAAATAGAAGTGACAAAAATGCTAAAACTCAGTCAAATATAACAAATGAATTTTCGTCATCATTATTATTACATTATTATATTGAACTGTTATGTTAAATGTTATCCATAGATCTCTAAAATATTCTGAATAAATAAAAAAAGACTCGACACGTTTTTTTAAGTGTTCTGTTGTTTCCTAATTTGGGGCGACGCAACGTCGTCTTCCACCCGGGATTTCCAATAGGATACTTTTTGGTACTCGTTCTTCTGGTGCTCATGTCCTAGCCACCTCATATGTGATTACTCTATATATAGAAGTAGGGGCTCCATGCCATGTGTGTGCCTTATGTTGGCACCTCTCACTCTATTCACCAGTGTAACTCCCGCTCCATCCTCATTTTGGCAGCCTGGATCCTTGCTCTCACTCTCTCCGTTAGTATATTAGGGTGGGCCTGTTCACCGATTTGAAAATAATCATTTTTGTCTTGATACTCAGCTCTTATTTTTTATCACTGTACTATATAGAACGCTGGACGCAGCTCGATATATTTCTCTATCATGCCTCCCGCCGCTAGAAAATTCGACCCCCAAAATAATTTGAATTTATCGATTTGCTTCAGCTCCGTCCCCTGTAAAATGATCAAGTACTACTCTTGTTCTCTTCCAATGACCATTACCATAAATAAAGTGTTCAACAGAAGTGCAAATATTCTGGAAAGACTAGCATAAGTGTTCAACAGACGACTGATTAGTGCGAAATTATTTGAACCAAAAAATAGTGCTTTTTAAAATTTTAATAATAATAATTTTCATCACTAACGTTACCTGATGACGCAAACAATGATGAGATAAGTGTATAAAATAATGAGATATCAAAATAAAAAAAGTTTCAAGGTTAACCTGAAAGTGAAAATGTATATCATGAATTCGGAAATTTTACATAGAATTTAAAACGTCGTTTTTAAAATACCACAAATCACAGACAGACTAACATGAAATTTGTGGACGCTTCGTGGCTGTTTTTGTGCTTAGTAAAAGTAAATAAAAATAAACTTTAATTTTACATACAAGATGAGTTTCTTTTATTGTGTTTTCAAAAGTGTAAAAACTTACGACCCACCCTGTTTAAATTCAAGGGCGTAAAATTGAAGGTTAACTGTCTTCTCAAAACGATGTTTACGAATTTTTAGCCAGTGATTTGTGATATGTGGTTGCCAATTTAGAAACGAACGTGAAGAAGTCCGACTCTACGGCCCGAATTCAGAGTCAATACTTTGATGAATACATAGATGATTTAGAGGTTAAGGTACGCCTTAAAAGGGTAATTTTCAGTACAAAAAGGTAAAAGACAAAGTATTGACTCTGAGTTCGGGCCTACAAGTTTTTCTGTGTTATGTATAATGTATCGCGATGTATGTGTAGTGTATGAATGTCAATCAAGTTAGCAAGGAAGGTTTATTGTTGCGAGATCAGATGCGAGATCAGATGCGAGATCTAACGTCAGTACCGGTGGAGGAAAATGTGGTGAAGTGATGCGTATGGCCAGAACTATGCTCGCCTTTGCGCTCTCTTCTATGTCCATCGCCAAACATTGAGGCCCGAATTCGAAGTCAATATTTAGATGATTTAAAAGTTGAGGCACGCTTTTAAAGCGTAATTTTCATTACAAAATTAAACTCTTAAGGCGTACCTTAACACTCCGTTACACGCGCGGGGCACAGGCGTGCCCCAGTGAAATATTTTTGCCTATTATTTCATAAACAATGTATATACAATCTTGCCGCTTCTAACAGCTGTTGTCACTGTCTTTGAGTACTCACCAGTGACACCATGGCAACGCTGGTGAACGGATGTATTCTCTGGAAACTTTTTAATGTCGGTGGGGCACGCCTGTGCCCCGCGCGTGAGATACCGTAACTATTTCATTTTTGAAGAAGGTAAGTCATTTTTGATATTTTCTTATGTATTTTAAATTTCAAGTAAAGATAATTAATATTATATATGATTGTATAATATTTATCTTTATAATGCTATAATAAAAAATGTGTTTTGTTTGTTTTAGGTACTTATAAACCAAAATGAACAGATAAGAACGACAAATAAGCACTAAACTCTTATATTCCTAGAAACATATTAAAGTTGCATGCTATGTTTCTTTGAACGTAGCATGCTATTTTGGGTATAAATCAAAACGATTTGACACCTCAGGAAGATGATATATCCCGAAAAAGGACTTAAACATTTAGGTGCCATGGCTGTGGAAGAGCCAAAGATCGCTCGACTAGAAGCGCATGCCAGAAATGTCACAAGCCTGTGTGTATTGATCATAAATATAGTATATGCATTCAGTGTTATAACCAAAGTCAAAATGATCTCAATAAGTCAACTAATGAAGACTAAAATCTCAAATTTATAATTTCCGTGTTAATTTTTTCATAATTTTCTAAAGTTAAGGAAAAATTTTTTTTGTTCTTGTTTTTGTAGAGAAAAGATAAATTTTTTGTTTTCATTATAAGTGTCAATAAAGACTGATTATGTATAAAATATGTTTATTTTTTATTTCTACCCACATAACAAATAATCCATCAATTACTTTGGGGCACAGGGGTGCCCCGCGCGTGTAAAAATGTAATTATTTGCAGCGCGTCTAACGGAGTGTTAACGTTTAAATCAACAAAGTCAAATTTAAATCATCAGTCAAAAATTGACTCTGGATTCGGGCCTGACTAAACTAACAGAATCATCACAAGCTTTATGTAGATGTGGGCCAACATATAAAGTAGTTTTGTAACTGAATAGTTATCATAATTAAGAAAATCTAGATGGAGCCACGCCAGTTTAATTGAGGACAGTAAGCCACATCTAAATTGCTGCAAGGATTTTCGAAAATTTATCATGAGGCTGCATTTCTGAACCGCTTTGGCCCAAGAACAACTTGCAAATTCTGCATATTGCTGTGGTGTAATTTGCGATCGGCACCAGGACAAACCCCTCATCCAGCATCTAGCTCCTGAGATGAAAGGATACTTTCTTTAAACCGCCCGTCGTATGATACCAACGGATTGGAAATAGCATTTCGATAATTTATTATTTTTTATCAACCGGCTCGAACGGTGAGGAGCAGGCTTAGCCAGCAGTGTTCTTACTGAACCCACTGTGATTAAATTACTAAAGACAGAAACGGAATGTTAAACTGAATCGCGCGTAATACGTTCTTAAGAGGAATTAATTGGGCTAACTTAATTGGACATAGATAAATAATTCTTAAAATTTTAATTTAATTTAAATATTATTTTATACCATTTTTTAGTATTTTATTCACAGTAATGTGAAATACAGATAATTATTTTTAAATTATTGTCACGTGTCACGGCTGCGGCAGGAATGAATGAAAAAACTAGAAATTAATTAGCGATTTATTAATTAAATAAATTATCATAACTTTGTTATACACCACTTATATTTATTACAAATCCAACCAGGTTTCGCTACTACCGTAGATTCTTCAAGGATCTTAACTGTCTAAACATACAAAAGTTATGCGCTTATATACTACAGTATATATCTAGTATATAAGCGCATAACTTTTGTATGTTTAGACAGTTAAGATCCCCGAAGAAGCTACGGTAGTAGTGAAACCTGGTTGGATTTTTAATAAATATAAGTGGTATATAACAAAGTTATTATTATTTATTTAAATATAATGTATCACCACCAAGTAATTGCTTCCTTTGAAAATTTGTTTTATTAATTACTTATAAATTTAAAAAAAATGTAGGTGTAATTAATAAAATATAAGTATATTAAAAAAAATAATAAAAATAATTTTAAAATGGTCAATCTACAAAGTTGCTCAACCAATTGAAATAATACTGATAAATTAACTATTCAATATACAGAGTCACTTTAAACAAATTAAACTTAATGATTTTCTTAAAATTACACTATTTTGAAATATATCGCACGTAAATAAACACTTTATTATCGCTGGGTAACAGGTATTTAACGTTCACTGAAGCATTCCATCCAATTCTCGTGCCAAAAATAATTAATCCCTAAATAAGAATTACAACCGCTCATGAAAGAACTTAATATTCTTACTTTATTGGATAGAAGGTTTAGATTTTTTTTTGATATTCCTATATAAATTTATCAACTCTAAAATCCACAACCCTGTTCTTTCTATCCCCACGTCAATGCGGTCAAGAGATGTTTTCTACTACACAAATGTAAGAACCATCACATTTACTCACCATTTCTCAGGTTAAATAGTTTCACAATAAGTATAGGGATGTTAACATATTTCATGAAGACTTTGACTACATTTAAAAGAAATCTGTTGTCGATTTTGTCTGGCAAATTGAGCAAAACTCACAATTTTTTCTTACATCTTCTCTTGCGTTTTCTATAACATTTTGTATGAAAGGATACCATATTTAAATTTATTCCCCAGGTTACATATTTTAAATCTGTATTTTTTCTTAAAATGACACAAAACAAAATTATTTTATTAAATAACCAAACGTACGATGTTTTGAAAATGAAGAAAATTGCTCCATTTCGTTGGCCTTATGTGACTGTATCGACTTGTGAGATGTCTTTTTTACAATAATATTACAAAATAAACGATTATCTTCAATTTACTGAAATTATTGCAAAATCAGTTTGTTTACGTACAAAAAACAGTGTTTTTGAAACATATTTAATTTTGTTGTGTGATTTTTTTAAACCCTTTTTACACAGTTGAAAACTTTTTCACTTGAATAAATTAGAAGAATAGGTATATAATTATTTTAAATAAAAACATAAATAATCAAACCATTGGTCGATACTATTTAACCAAGACGCAATGTATATTATACACAATACGCAGTGCATTGATAAACTAGTTGAAATCAGGCATTTAGAATATGTTTTTGGTTATTTTTTATACTTTTAATTTTTTTTATTATTTTTAATTTACTCATGAGGCTGCTGAGCGAGGTGGGGTGGGGTTGCGCCGGGAACACATTTACATATCGCTTAGTGATCTAGGGTTAATATTGTTAACGTTTCATTTAAGAAATATGTACTCTTTTCAATACCAATTTGCCGAAAATTCTGGTCATAATTTTTTTTCATCATCATCTTCATTCTCTTGTCCTAGTAGGGTCAGGGGCACAAAGACTTGACAAAGTGTTTCCATGTTATGCGCTGATTCTGCACGAGGAAACCAGTCTAGACCCATTCTGTTTTTATAAACATTTTTGTATTGTTTCTCCCAGCTTAATCCGGGGTGACCCACTGACCGTCTTCCTTCCAGGGTTGCCAGGAAGATTATTCTAGGCATATTTTTTTTTATAATGAAAAAAATCGTTCAGTATTAATAAATAAATAAATAATTACAAATTCAAATTGTAATAATTTTCTTAACAGGAATCTATATGGAAGCAATAAGTACCTAGTCTTTCATCTAGAGGGTTGGGAATTAATAATTAGTTTTAAGCCTCGGAAACATGTGACGATTATGTAAATTTCTAATTAATACGAGTATATTTAATGCCTTAAGTTGCTTTGATTTCGAATCCTTGTTTTGCCTAAATGAGTTAGATTTTCTCATCTAATCGATATATTATTAACTAAATAAATAGTTTTAATTAATCCCTCTAGAGATAGAACGCTGCCCTTCTTTAGTATTCTGTAAAAAAAATAATCTTAAACGATACAATAAAAAAATTTTTTCAACGTAATTTTTTATATGAGATATAATACATTATGTATTATATCACCGGAAAATTGGAGCACATTTACTAAGGTTAAGTTTTAAAAAAAATTTAAGAACTCTTTGTCATTGGGAATAATTTTTTTATAATACTTGACATATTAATTTTCAGATCAGACAAATACTTGATTTTAAATTTTTTATAATAATTTAACACGTACTTTGTTCATACCAATATTCGCTTAAGCGAATAAATTAAGAAATAATAGATGAGATTTCTACGAGGAATAGTGGGAGTCACTGGAAATGACAGAATTACTCAAATCAAATACTTAAATAAGAAAATATCTCGAAGTATAGCCCTTATTGGCGTTTATCGAGAAGTCACAGTTACGGTGGCTGGAACGTATCATGCGGGTACCGACAGACAGACTGCTAAAGCGAATATTCCAGGTAAGACCAGAAGGCAGACCAAGAGACGGTCCTTGGAGGAACTGTCGGAAATAGTTGGAGGACTGCTGCGAGGCGAGGTTGCAACTAAATTGAGCTGGCGCGACGTGGAGAGCGCAGCCCAAGATAGGAAAAGTTGGAACCTTCTTTGTGGTGCAGGAACCCCTACCCTTAAGATAAGAGATAGAAGAAGAAAAATAAGTATGGAACTCCTTTTGGGTGTTCATAGGGCTTACGACCTATCGTACGGCTGGCTTAAGTGATCACTTTACAAAATGTAACGTTCACAAATTCCATCCATGATAGACTACCTACCACATCTAGGAATTACCTACCACATGTGTCTTAACTTAGCGCACCTTGTTCCATATGTGAAAATGTGTCCTTCTCATGAACTAGTACAGATGTCGCCGTTGGTACGAGATATCTAATTTTTTTTTATTATAAAGTACCTATTAGAGTGTTCAGTATTCAATTAAATATCTTTACATTCATTATTTTCTATAATATTATGTGTACACTTTCGTAAAATAGCGTTTTTTTTTTCAAATGTTAATTGTGTAATATAGTTCACTATTGATGACAGCGACTCGTGTGTGAAAGTGAATGAGACAAGAATGGTTAACCAGGATTAGAAGAGTGTGGATTTCTATCATATACCTATCTTTTAAATATTCATCCATCCATCTCTGTTTTCAATAAAATCAACACATTTTCCAGATGTTCAAAAAATCGCTTCATTGCATTTGGATGAAAATTTCATTTAATAATAAAAAAGCGCCTGAAAATAATTGTAGCAAAATGATGAAACTGAATAAAGTATGTTCACGCTAATGGAAAAACAAAATTTTCGCATGAACAGTTTCTTTTGAACAAGTTTTATAATTGGACACGTTTATTATCCGTCAATTACAGCTTTAAAAACAGATATGAATATTTTTTATCTCAATTTGTAGTTTTTGTTCATTAAAAATATTATTTTTCATTTTAATATTTTTACCATATACGCAGTATGTCAGTTGTAATTGAGATTGGAATAAAATATATTTTTTTTACCATTAATTATATTAAAATATTTTTCGAGAATCTTTCTCTAAACACACCTGTTCTCATGAAACGGATCAAAATATATAGTATTTTTTTTTGCATTTTTTCCTTGTATAATTTTTTCCTAATAAGGCTGAGAAAGAACTGATCGAAAATCTCAAAAAGCCCTCATCATTATCGTCAAGGTATTCGTAGAAAAAACAAAGCCTACATTTTCTTTTTTGCCTTCTAAACAGCAAAAAATCATTAAAATCATAATTGTATGTTTAACAAGCCGCCATTTTGATTTATTTAATTATTTTTTAATCATCTGGGAAGGACTATAGCGATTACTTTTTTGATCATTATTTTATGTATTTTTCAATTTTTATTTTATATAATCCAAAAATTTTAATGGCGCTATAGCTGCATTTAAAAACACATCTTTGTGCTCTCTTGACACCTCTACGGAGGTTTTACAATTATTATTATTTTTTTAAATTGTAAATTTCATAATTCTTAAATAGAAATAAAAATATTTAGAAAAAAAGAAATTTTAAAAATGTTTTCATTTTTGTCAAAAAAAATATCTGAAATTAACCTCCTTTTTTACTACTTTAATAAGAATACTCTCCCTTAAATTTTAAAACATTAATCTTTAAACGTAATTTTATAAAGAATTTTAAAATACCTACGTGCATCGTTATAACCGTTTATGCTTCTCAATTATTATTTTATCAAGTGAAAATTGGACGAAAGTGAATTTCATCGGCACAGCTCTTCTACTAACTCCATCTTAACTTATTCATGCATTCGTATTGCAGTTTCGAACAGGCCAATCAGTAAAGCCTTGTATAACGGTCTAGAACAGTGTTTTTCAATCTTTTTTGGATCGTAATCTCCCAATCAAAAAAAAAAAATCGACTCGTGATCTCCTACTCACCCACCCCAAACATTTCTAGAAAAATATTAATATAATCTACTATATTTCTTGTATCTATTTTCTTATTAATACCCACAATTATTCTCTTTCTCGTTGTCATTTGTTACAGATGTGTTAATATTTCAGGTTGTATGCATTGAAATGGCGAGTATATTAATAAATTATAAATAAATAAAAAGTTACGTTATCGCTTGAAACTCACTAACATATTATTGCTCTAGATATTTTTGAATTTTTATTTTACTGTTTTTGCAGCGGAGCCTGTTTCGAATGTATTTTTTTATACAAGTGTCGATTTTCACGATAATTAAGAGAGATAGTGTAAGCTGATTCATATATGTGGGGTATAAAAGCAAAAGCACCAATATCTAAAAAAAAATTAATGCACTCATCGAGGATTACTAATTTATAATGCACTGGATTCGAGATTTTATAGGAAACAGTATAAATTTATTGGAAACATGATTTTGGAAGAGATACATAAATAAAATCAAGAATTCAGTACATTTTAAATTAGTTATCCTCGCTGACTGCATTTAAAACATTTTTTTTAATTTTTAGGATATTGCTGCCTTTGCTTTCATACCCAACATAAAATGAAATATTTATGTTATATTTAGTTGTGTATTTGTCTTTTTACGGCGTATAGTGGTGTCCAGTAATACTTGATGTGGAGTCACAGCTTTTATTGGATCGACTTTATACAATGTAGTAGATATATTCTATGGCGCCCGAACCGTAGAATGCAGTAGCTACGATCAGTCTGCCTTCACGCGGTCCCAGCAGAACTTACGTGCTCTTTCTCGCTCACTCTGGTTGGCTCTCTCTTTCGCCCATTCCACAGACACTACATATTATATAAAATTTTACTTGTATTCTGCAGTTGTTCATTAAAAATAATGTGATGGTTGTTTCGTGTGTTATTAGGGTGACGGAGTCTGTTAATGCGACTGGGCGGCGCTGCTTACCAGAACAACTCATTTGCCTTTCGAACTTTTTATTTATACCTAACCGAAGAAGTCTTTGTTCCCAGGCGATGACAAGACAGCTGTTTACATTTAAGGGAGACAGGGGGCAGGTGCTAGCGGTGAGATGTGTGCGGGTGACTCGTTAGGGCTACAAAATGTTGCAACGGCAAAATGTTGTTTTTTTGGTATCCCCCAAAATACTAGGAAATTTGACTCGTTTGTAACAAAATTCAAAATAGAAAACTATTTTATCAGTATTTTCGTACTAAAATAAAATAATTTTTGACATCAGTGTCAGATAATGTAACTTTGTGTTTCTATTTATATCCCGTTGACCTTCTTGGCATGAGAAATTGGCATTTGTCTTGGAACTTCTTTGTAATTCTCTAGTAGGCTGCGGCCCACACATTGAATATCACTGGTCTATAGGAAAGGGGGGTAGATATCGTATCTGGTCATCTCTGTGTAAGCAATAATATTATGTAAATTGAAATTTAATATATATTATGTAACTATAATATTGATACGTATCACGGGCTCTATATATGCTATTATGGAACAAACAAATATCATTATTAACTCCTGTGTGTCGGTGATGTAACGTAGGTCTACCTGTCATACAAAATATGAAATATCTACCTTATTTACGAAAACTAAAACGTCACATTTTTTGTAATCATCGAATAGACATTTTCACACCAAAATTACTAAATTAAACTGTTAGAAATGTACGGATTTTTTAATTAAAAAATATTTATTCCTTACTCTCGTATTTTCGGCCAGTGTGCAAGAGAGAGCAGAATATTGTACATCGCAGTTAAATCGAGCAAGAAAGAACACGACAATACCATACATCTCATGTAGGACAGAGATGGCGGTTGCTTGGGTTTCGGCGAAAGCAAAAGAATATAGAAAGAGTACGGTAGAGTCGGGTAACATGTGTTAGACAAAGACGGAGTGCAGGCGACTGAAGCGAGCTGGCGACTGCTTCGTTGTATTCAGTTGCCAATGAAACATCGGCGGAAGCGCACGCAAATTCGATTTGCCATAATTTTATAATAATTTACTAAAATAATGCAAATATGCATGTTTACCTTACATAATTATATAAAGAGATCTTTTAAAAGTCTTATCTGTATCGTATTTATGTATATTTTATCACATATTAAAAACTATGCCGATTTTTAATCAGGTAACGCTGTGCTACTCCACCGTCCCCAAAGTTTTTTTTAGCACAGTTTTTTAAGAGTTAAAGCAATTCGGCATTAATAAAAAATAACTAGCCTATGTATATCCATTGATGGATATAGGCCTCCTCTAAGGATCGCTAGTTCTATCTGTTTTCAGCCCTTCTCATCCATATCTTACGGGAACCCCATTCCCGGATCTTCCTTTCTACATCTACATATTTCTCTAGGTATTGGATAAAGAAAATGAGAAAAATCTTATTTTTGTTCTGGACCAAAAATAACAGCATCTATGCTGCTAGCCGCGGACTACCTTTTCAAATCGACTTCAGACTACTGCAGGTCGACCATTTTGTAAAATTTAATTATGATTTGTACTTTTTGACATGCCTAATAAAATTATCAAACCCATTTTTAAATAACGCGATTCAGTAAATCAAAATAATCCAAAATTTACCTCTTTTTCAGCTGGTTACTAGCGAAGGGAAAAACTACATTTCAAAATGAAGTCTACAACACAAACACGTTCACCAGTTCGAAGACTACAAAGTGTACACTACAATTGTAGTAAAAACTACTTGTAGTACTACGAAATGAAGTGAAGTAATGAAGTAATTGTAGTATTAATGAAGTGAAGTGTAATGAAATGAAGTAATGTAGTACTAGTGAGTTAATAAAGTTTAACATTTGGCGACGTAAAAAAAAAAAAAGGTCGCCAGCCAGATTTCTTCATTCGATTCCAAAAAATTTTCAAAACCATGGGGGGGGGGGGTTTTTACATTTCCAGAGATTTCTTCGTTTAGCTTTGAAGTGTGTGTACTTTGTAGTGTTCGCTTTGAAATGAAGTGTACTATTTGAAGTTTATACTTTCAATAACTTTGGTGTTTGTAGTTTGTAGTGTGCACTACACTTCAAAACGTGCGAAGTGTGCACTTCAATGTAGTGTAGTACTTGTACATTGTACATTGTAGTAGTGAGTACAGAGCAGACCCATCACTACTGGTTACATAGGTGCTGTTACCCCTTAAGGTTATACACACTGTTTGTCTTAGGTATCTTATCTCAGTTTGGATTATAGATCGATTTCTCATCAGTATGGAGTTTTAAATGTTTCATTACCTAAGATAAGATGCAAGAGAAGTTTACAACTGGACTAATCTATTATCTCTACCTACTTTTTTTCATTCCTATTGAATGTATTGTTTTTATTTATTTTTATAATAAATTGTCATTACAATGTACCTCAATAAAAACCCTTCTGCACCCTCGCGTATTCCCTCTCTTTCCAGAGGGCTTTCTGTAATATGGCCCAAATTTTCTTTTGTTATTAACTCAATTTGCATTCGAATGCTGCTTTTTGGTCTTGAATTGTGCTGACTTCTTTGCGTACTCCATTCTTTCAGGTGTCCCCAGAGGAAAGAGCATTGGACAGTCAAATAAGGAAATTTTTTGCATATAGGTACGTTGAATTTCGATATTCGTTCAAATTAACGTTTGCATGTTTTGATATTCGTCTTGTTTTTCCAAAATATTTAAGAATTTTTTGTAGCTATTTGTAAATCAGAGAATACAATATTATGTTTCTATATAAATATATTATTATCATAAAATAAAAATATTTCACAAAATCTTTTGATTTACGCAAAATGAAATCAAAATCTTCTACAAAATACCAAAGATATTTAAAAATATCTACTAAATAAAATAATTTTTGTATGTTGTTTTGTATGCTATTAACAAGCATGCATTAGGCCATAAATAAATGAAGTGTATGCAAATTAACATTGAAAATAAAATAAATAAAAAATAATAATTATCCATCAATTTAATACCGGAAATTAATAAAGCACTAAGTGCCAGAATTTAAGGTATAAGATAAAGTGAATATAGTCTTTTTCGCTCTTTATATTATGCTATTTTACACATTTTTATTAATATTTTTAGACTACTCCACGCTACGAACCGGTAACTCGGGTGAGTTAGTCATTTTAATACTTAAAACTACAAAATATTCATGTGGTTGAATCCTTATTTATAAAAAAGTGAAGAGGTAGCTAATACTTGTACGATAAGCATTCCCATATAACTAGTAAATTAACAGAGAAAGAACTTGTAAGTATGTTTGTTTTCATTTTTCAAAAAAAAATGTTTTCATTTTTTTATTTTTTATAAATAAATACTCATTCTTTAGGACACGGCTGGTAAAATAAACGAAATTCCCCCTTCTCTCTATCTCACCCTCTCTAAATCTACACTGTTTGAAAGATCTTACCCAAATTTTGAAAACTTATTCTTTAGGAACCGACAAGTAAAAGTACGTTATTTTAAACGGGTTACAGCTAGTATAGTACCAACTTGTATAATTATCCTAGAAAAATATTTTTCTCACTTAGTGCTTTTTTAATTTCCAGCATTCAGTCACAAAATCTTTCTGGATAATTGACACAATTCCCAGCTTAATAGTTATGTAAGAAGTAATATCTGCAAAACTTAAAAAGAAAAAAGATGAACTGTGTAAACTTCGGCCTATGTATTTATAAAGTTAATTTCGACTAAATGTTAACTGCCAAGAATTATTTAAAGCTTCATCATCTGTCTATCTGTAGACGAATCTATGATTCTGTTCAAAGGATGATGTGCTCTAAAATAATATTTGCCGATGAAACCCATCAGACGAGGATGCAAAGTTCGTAAATTTAATATCTATACGGAGAAAACCCAACTCGAACTCCATTAACGGAAACCACACAAGGTTATACACAGGTGTATGTATATCTTATCAAAAATATACGACAGGACTGTAGGCACCTTGTAGCTATCCATAATTTTTTCAATGTTCACTTGGTAGATATGTTGTAAAAAAATTATCCTAGTTATAATTATTTCGTTGTCTGTCTGTCCGTCTGTCTGTTCCCGTAACTTTTTGTAACGTCCGTAACTTATTTATACTAAAAAAACCTATTTTTTTTTCTTTTTTATAGAATGTTTCTCATTTTTTAAAACTTTTTTATATGAATAATCTAGCTGTTCGTACTCGGCGTTGCACGGGTTAAGGATTAAGTTGAAAATAAATTTGTGGGGGAAAACAAAGGTTCTATCCGAGCGGTATAGATTTGCATCGAAAATGTATCAGGGGGAGCCGAAAGGGTAAAAGAATAGGAGGGAAATAGGCGACATTTCCCCCCTATTTTTTTATCCTTTCCCCTCCGCCTGACTCAAAAGTTGGAAACATATTCTCTATGACCCGACGAAATTTCCCCCCTCTCTTTTTACCCCTGTACATTTTCGATGCAAATTTATACCATTCGACCGGTCGGATTCAAAATTTTAAAACATATTTTTTAGGACTCGGCGGGTAACATAGGTGACATTTCCTTCCTCCCCTTTTACCCTTTACCTCCCTGATATATTTTCTATGAAAATCTATACTGTTCGAATCGAACCTTAGTTTCCCCTCACAAATTTATTTTCAACTTAATTCTTTTTCCGTGCGACGCCGGGTACGAACAGCTAGTGTAATATAAAATTGTAAAATTTCGGTGTTGCTAGGATAGGGCATCTTTATAAAATTGCCATGTTGGTGAAACCTCTTAAATCAATTATTAAAATGCTCGTGTGTGTGTTGGTGTGCGTGTAGTAATAATCGTATTGTTCTCCGCTCGCGTGGCAACACCGCGGCGGACCACGTGACCGCGCTTCCTTAGGCCGTTTCCCGCCCAATTGTCATCATCGACCATAAATTTTCCCGCACAAAGGGACGGGCCGCCTCTGCAGCGGCAACACCGTTGCAATGGCCCGGACTAATTGCCAGCCAAAGGCAATATTTCATTTAGCTTTTTTGCACTCGTATCGAAAATTTATTGTACCGAGCCCCGGTTAATTCAGCCCCTCTCCCCCACCCTCCGCCGCCCTCGTTTTCAGGCCCGGATTAGGGATTCCGGGGGCGTAACAAAGTTACCAGTAATTTTAATCAGCCCGAAGGTGTCGTGTATGTATAAGAGTGTACCTACACTAATACACGTGATTGTCTGTTGGTGTGTAGTTTTGTATCGATGCTGGAAATTTCGATTAGTTCGAGGGACAAAATAAACGATTCTTGGAATATTGTTCGCCAGCATTTGTACCAGCGTGAAAACTTTCAAATATATGTACATGTGCGGCTTTATTTGCGTTTGTTCGATAAAATATTGACACGCAATCGTGGCTATGGAAGGCAAATGAAACACTGGAAATAAATTAAAAATTTATTAATTTAATTAATTGTCTGGACTGTTCTTAATTTCACACTTTATTTTCGTTTGCTTAAATCTTTGCTCACATGCGTTAGCCTGCTGTCAAAGATAACTGATTCGCTCGCGCGCTTACGTTGATTTAATTCATAAATTATATTGATAGTTCGCAGCACTTCTCAGTCTTTTTTCATATGCCGGAGGACTTCATCATTCGTCACTCTATCCACCCAGGAGTCTTTCAATATCCGTCTATAGATCCACATCTTCAAAAACCTCGCCTTGGCAGATTAGTTCTTTGTTAAGTGACCATGCCTCCACCCCATGTACGAGATTGGCATAAATATAACACCCAACCATACGCATTGATAGATAAATACCAAATGATTTTATAATAAAATATTATTACAATACTTATATTATTATAGTCAGATTTTCATGTTTTTAATTTGATTACTATTTCTGTGATTATTTTTTTCTTTATTTCTATGTTCCTGCATACTTCTATTTATAGTGTAGGTATTATGCTTTGCTCGTGTTTCTTTTATAATAAATTTCTTTATTCCTGGCTACTCCTATATTTATACGTAATAGGCTTTGCTTATAATTTCTTAATTTTTTGCTTTATTTTAAGGTTTCCTGGATATTCCTTTTTTTCATAAACAGGTATTACTATTATATTTTTTCATATGGTTTTTTTATTATTTTTATGTTTCTTTTGTGCTTTATTTCTATATTCTTGGCTACTCCTATATTCATATGCAATATGCCTCACTTATTATTTCTTTATTCATTTTTTGCTTTATTTCTATGATTCTGGATATCTATAATTTTTATTTATTTTTTAATAGTTACATAACATATGTAATGAGTATTTATTAAAGATTAGATGACCATTTTAAGATTGTTACATATTTTATATGTAGGTCTTCAAATTGTTAATGCCCTGTAATATACAAAATAATTCTTGAGTTTCTGATGCTTGTTAAAATGGAATAACGCTTATTTATAAAATATTTTCAAGAAAAGTTTATTCGTTGTATTTTAGGACCTCATCCCCATTTAACGAGACATTTCTCTAACTTTAAGATGGCTCACGCCCGAGTCAAGCCTTAAAAGCATAACAGTAAAACTACAACTAATACACCCTGGACCAATCCTGAGATAGGCGCAGCCTCCGAGCTGCAGAGACGGGCTTGTTATTCGGGATTAGCTGGGAAAACCTTTGTGATGCGAAGCAAAACGGATCGCCCCGAAGTGAATTCTGTACGGGCTGCAACGCAATCAGGAATGCTAGAAAATAAATAGAAGGTATACAGGCATGGCAAAAAAAGAATTTAACTACATTTCAATTTATTTTTAATCGATTTAATATCCATCGTCACCTAGGACCTTTTGCCATCTTGTTGGTAGACTTTTAAGAAGAATATGCAGACAAGTCAAAATCACCATCGGAAAATTTTCTTAACCAATGTTGGAACTTACTTTCAATACGTATCCATACACATCACAAATATTCTTTGTTGGAACCGTTGCTTTAACACCCGATCGAAAATAAAACAGCATGCAATGACGTAAATTTTCTAAGTTAGTTGATCGTCCGCCATTTTACAACAGAGTAATAAAAAAATTTAAATTTAATTGTCATTAGTCACAAGACAACGGATTATAATATTGCGTATAAAACACGTCTTTACACGTGCACTTTACTTAGCTTGACTGAAGCAAATATTCCACACCAAAAATAATTGATTACTTATGGGTACAACTATTATATTATAGATGTCTCATAAAGATGAAATTACATTTTATTTGTGGGAAAGTAGGTATGGACGTCTTTTTTTTAGTGTTCATAAGGCTAACGATCTGTCGTACGGCTGGCTTAAGTGATCACTTTACACGATGTAAGGTTCACCATTTCCACCCATTACAGGTGTGAGATTGTTGTAACATTGTCGTGAAAAATGTTGGTCAAGATTTTTTATTCCTGCCGTCAAACATATGTTGTTGGAGGATTTTCTCGCTATTTGAAATATTATAATAATAATCAAGTATTAGATACTACAAGTATTGGAGGATGGCCGTTTTAAAAGCCTCAACAACCATAGAGCATGAAAGAGAAGATTTATGCATATAGCAGAAGCAAAAGTTTTGTGCCAAGATAGAATAATATGGAGTTTTATCCTCTCTACCTACCCCTGCGGAGAAACGGCGTTCGTTAGTAAATAAGTTAAAATAACAATGTAATTTTTGGTAGCATTTTCTTGTTATAAGTTACTAATACAATTTTATAAGTAGGTATGTGATGGAAATTTTTATGTCAGTGTACAAAACTGCACACATCGATTGTGTTGGTTATGGATACTGAAAATGACATGATTAACTGACCAATTTTTGTTGATATTATTCATTTTTCATGTGTAAAAATCTGTGTTGCGGCTCTCGACTTCTAAAACGTGGAAAAATTTATAATATAATGTGTAATTTTTTTAGTAGATACTAATTTCGATAAATTTACATTTATAACAGTTCTCGATTATTTCTGTACAGTTTTATCTCCACAATGTCGGCTTACAATCATAAGAAAACATATTGTGTGTACCTACATTGTACATAATTATAATAATATATTGTAAATATTTCGTGACTTAGTGTAATTTCACATTGCAAATGAATTCGGTCATTCATTTAATACTTAGATTTCCTTAGTTATTGTAAACAATGTATGGTTTATTATTTTTATATTAGAACAAAGGTTCTATCTAAGTTAATAACAAATGAATAACAAAAATTCACATTTTCGTAAAAATGCGAAAAGTTTAATTTGTATTGAATATGCCGCCTTACACAGCTTATTTCAAATTTTCAAGTCGAAAAAATAATTAATTTTTTTTGTTTGCAGGCGTTTCCTAACATTTTTCATAAAAATAACTTTTTCTTAAATGTTTAGAAATATTACAATATATATTGTTAAGAATATACAATAAACATCCTAACGAACATTTTAATCACTACCATTAAATATCGCCCGAATTTAATGCGCTTTACAATATCATCCCCTAATAAACAACCCTTTCAGGCTTAAATATAATTAAGATATAATAAAGGTGGTGCAATTTCCCTTCCCGATAAATATTCTTGGCTCGGAATTCAAGGGTGAAAATTAAACCTAACTTAGTCACTTAATACTGCGATATTTCGTTTTATTACTAAGAATTATGACACTAGGAGTTGTTAAGGATTAAATGTTGACTCCTTTGTCTCAGGTTCATAATTCAGTTCAGCACCTGGTGTGGAGTTTTATAATTATTCCTCATTAACCTGCGCCCTTCATATGTTTTCTAAATAAGATCATTATCAAATAATAATTAAATTACTAATTAAACAATATGGCAGTTATTTTGACTTGATTTGACGACCATGATTATTTCCATGTATCCTAAATTAACCTTTATTTTTTTTTCTTTTATTGGTTTTTTTAACAGCCATAAAATTAATAAATCGTGAATAAAAAAACCAATTATTGATGTACAGAGCCTTGGGACAATTACAAGAAAACACATTTACAAGAATATTATACCAGGATCGATAAAAAAATAAGAAAAAACAATATGTCAAATAGTGAGTTTGTGTGAGTGTGTATATTTGTGTGTTTTTATGTGTCCGTGTGTGTATGTGTTTTTATGTGTTCGTGTGTGTGTTCATGTCATAGCGCGAGTTTATACGTAAGGGATTTTGTTAACTGCTCAAAACTTAAATATAAAATATCGAGATCTGCAAAGGCCGTGTCATAGATATCTAGAACTCTGTTAATAATAAAGTTTTTACTGTAGTTTGTTCTCCATTGATTTAAGTGGAAAAAGCGTGGTGCTCTTGTTCATCTCTGCGGGACATTAAAATGTATCGAATTTAAAATTTTAGGTTAATTATTTCATATCGCTCATAGTTCAAGAGTAGTTATCTTGTGGTGCTTATATACGTCGTCATAGTTATCGAAATGGACGTAATTTATGAATTCATTGTTTATGTAAAAATCTGCTGAATGTATTCGAGACGCATTTTATGTATTTCGTAGAACGGAGACCAAATTGATGATGCAAATTCAAAAATGCTAAGTACATAACGAGAGAATATGCATTTTATAGACTGAGCGCTATTGAAAGGTTTAGTCATTCGACTTTAGATTATCATTAAACAATCTTTTGATAGTCATCAATTAATACTAAATAGAAATATCTTAATTGCGCTGAAAATCATTTGAGATTTTTGTGATTTAGACTTCTTTGTGAATGGCGTTCCTTACTTTATTGTACTAATATTTTTCACACATGCACCTAATGCACATGTAGTCTATTTTACGTTCATAACTTTATATTTTTTACAAATGTTTTAGAAATAAACAACCAACTACCAGAAAAGTAAAATGTTTTTCTCAGTACGAACCTAGCCAATCGACACCGCCATTATGAATACAACTATAAAATTTCACAAATTGTATATAAATAAACTAATCTATGTAACTATATTAATGTAAAAAAGTTATGCCCAAATTATATCAAATAACTATTAGCATTTGATTGATGATTGTAAAGGTAATAATTTTTTTCTCTTAAGATTAAACTTAAGATAATAATGGGACTCCAACCTGCCTGAAATTTTGTTTGAAATTGAGTGACTTCTTACACACAAAATATGGTAATTTCTTTTAATAGGCAATTATATTAAGATACTTATTAAACTATTATTTTATATATCTTTTTTTAAGAAAGATGGCCGCGTCATGTCCATCGCCGTGGAGTTCCTCCACCGTGACTGTGATGCGAAATTCTTAGGTGCTCATTTTCCTCATACAAAAAAAAAATCGTTTTGGAAAAAAGTTTTTTAAAAAAATTTGGAGCAATTAGAAAAAATAAAATTTCTCTAAATTTTTTTTTAATTTTTGCTTTTAACAAATCGCTCATTGGAATAAAAAATCTTCTTTTTCTGTTTCGGACAAACATGCACCGAGGAAAATTGCATCTCAGAATGAACATGACCCGGGCATTTTTTTCAAAAATTATCTTATAAAATAAAAGTTTATTATGTACATATCTTAATAAGAGTTTCAGGATGGTGTAAGATCTCCCTTAAATAATTGGATGTTCTCTTATTGAGTAAGTTAATACGTAAAAACAAACCAGCAATACGCTTTTCTATAGAAATAACAAATCTGCTCCCTGAATTGTGCAACATTAGTGTACGAGCGCCCTAATTAGGGTGGATATTATTTCTCCTACGCTGGTACCTTCCACGAATAACGTTTGGATTCGATCAGAAATTAGCCCCAATTGGAGAAGCACGTATCATTTTCCGATCGCCGGTAATAGCCCTGGGTATTTGTTTCCCCAGTATTTTGTTCAGGGGTTGGAGCTGCAGAAAAGCAAATAAAATTCTTTAAGAAAGATGTAAAATATGAACTGGTTTCTTCAGTTCAAGCATTATATGTGTCGATTGTAGAAAGTAAAATGCGCGTAAAGTACATATTAAACATAACTCCAGATTGACTAATCAAGACTACATGTGCTAATGGAATGTGGTGACACTTTTTAAATTTAGCCATTTACACTATTGGATAGTAGGGACGTGCAGGAAGAAAATTGAAGCATATTGTAGGTCGACATATTCTTTAGAAAAAAATTAAATAACATACTTAGTTTACATATATTATATTAGTGATAATCTGAATTTTATGATAATAATTCTGTAGGGAATATTATGATATCACATATTTTTTCACTTTTTTTTCCAAAATATTCTGACTGCATGCATCTATTTGATATGCTTGTATATCAACAAATCTAGATAATAAGTAGAAACATTAACTCCTAAAGTCGAAGCACTGATAAGTATTTTTTATAATGAGAGGTGACCGTAATGTTTTAAGTAACAGTTCTATGCTGGCTGCATTTTGGATGTACTATGTTTATGCCACAGCATAAACGATATAAACGGTATACAATTTGATTCACAATTCAAATCAAATGGCGAACTTATTAGTGAAGTTGATCTTGTCAATGAGAAAGAAGCTAAGCATAGAAATATTAAAGGTAAGAGAGCAAGAAAAATATCTTTTACATCACCGGGAAGAAAAAAAGGGCTTATAAAGACGGGAATGGAATAACATCGTGGAATACTGAGCCTAGCAACAAACTATAAAGAGAGAAAAATATGGAATTTGCCATGAAATTGCCAATATGATAAAAATAGTTCCTCTAAAAATTGTTGAGAAAATTGAAGTGCAAGGAAAACAATGAAGAGGTTTTTTAGTGCTGATTTCTAGACAATCAGCACAACAGAGAACAGAAAAAATTAATGAATGGAAATTCATAATAACATAATGTGTCTATATACGTAATAACGGGTAGCTTGTTGGTCTTGTGGTTAGGACACTGGCCTCGTGATCCAAAGGTCGCGGGTTCGAACCTTACTCCAGACTAGCAAGTTAGTCCTATTTTCATAGCACAAGCGTTTAGCTTAGTTTGAAAATAGTAAGAATATTGATGTGACACGTATTCCGTGTTCACATCTGTATTTTAAAAAAAAAAAAAAAAATTAAAAAATAAAAATAAAATAATAATTTTGGATTATTATATTATGTGTATATCTTTGAGACTTATTTATTTTTTTAGCTCGTTAGAAGGCTTATGAAAATGCTGGTGAAGATTGCAACTAATCCCTCACTTCGAGAAGCCAAGCTATGTAAAAAGCATAATGAAAGAAAAGAGCAATCCCTAGCACTATCGTAGATAGATAATAATAATTAATAATTGTAAAAACAACAGTGAAATTTCAGAGAACATGAAAAAGAAAAAAAAAACAAAATTTAAAAGAAAGGTTGAATATTATCAGTTGTTGGCTTATATTGGAGCGTATTTCTGCATGCGTTATTTTTAATTTAATAATATAAAATAAATCTCATGGTAGCAAGATTTAAGGACTTATTTACAAAGACCATTATCATGATCAGAAAAATGTGTGATATCCAAGTTGTTGTCACATGGGACGAAGTAGAAGGTATTGGAGAGACTATGAAAAGAAGAGTGAAGAAGGATGCCTGGAAAACCCCCTTAAATATGGGGAAGACAGCTGAGAGTCCACATCACAAGAGGCGGCTGCATAGACAGGTCCTAGTGGCCTTCAGTCAGTATAAGAATAAGATTATCTACTCCAGGGTATGCTTGGCTACAATTGTTTAGAGACTAGAAGGAGTGTGTATCTGATTACGCATTTTTATCAATAATTGTTGCGCGGTACGATCGATAATCTTGAAATTATGCGGAGCATTGGTTCGTATGTTCCTGATAATTACCTAAGGCAGCGTCAGCATAGATTACACAGCATAGAGCACAATACAGGACCAACCTGCTAATGATTATGTCTGTTGGAAGAGCTATTGCTATGCCGAATAATATTACTCTGGACATAGATCTGTTCCATGTCTCTGAGAGGGTTTTCCGAAGTGGGATTCTCCTACACCTTTGATATGAATGAATTTATTTACGTTTTATATTTTGCTGTTTGTATATTTTCTCACTTGTTAATAATATTTACGAATCGAACATGTGTTTCAATGTAATTGTTATATTAAAAATAAATAAATTGAAATTAGAGTTGAAATTAAAAAAAAAAGATTAATACAGTTTGTTAGTTGAAATTAATAAATGAAACCGAATTTTAAGACACGTGAAAAGCGCTTACGAGTTACGCGATTCCCATAGATATTTTTTGGGAATAAGAAATAGTATGGAATAAATAAAGAGTATTAGTATTAGACTCAATTTTGAAACCCCTGCATACACAAATGACTAAGTCGATAAATATCAGGGGACCGCGCCCTGGAGATTACAGTATTCACCCCTGACCCTAGATGCACACCTTTATACACAGCCCTAATCCTCCCCCACCCCCGCCAGGTATCCGGGCCCGAGTCACGTGATCACTCGAGAAAATTAACCGATCGCCGTCAGGGGCTGGCCGCTTGCCGCTTGCTACCGACAATGTGTCGTGTCATTGAACTAACAATTACGTTAATTGAATACTTTTTATGTTTTCGAGTCTTGTTATAATGATGTTTTTTATTTTGTATAAATATTCATTTTTTTGATACCTCCATATTACTACACTGGCGGCTTTATTGCCAATTGGCAATTATATATTCCAACCAACCACACAATTTAGTGGAAAAGCGCCAGGTCACAATTTTAGTAAAAATAAGATATTGATGTCATCGGACGGAGTAAGGTCATTTCTATGTACCACTGAAACCAGCCAAGCCACTTACATACAAAAATTTACAGTAATCGCCTTTCGAAATATTTATTCATCGCGAAAACAACATTTTAAAATCTGCAGAGAGCGCCCACGTGACTTAAAACACTTTTAATATGACTATTCCTCAAAACGAGAAGAAGAAGAAGACGAAAACAGCTAGAAAACAGTTATTTTGTTACATATTTAGTATTATTGTATAGTTTAAAAGATAAATACTTATATTGTGAATAAAAATTCTATACAAATATAAATTTAATTACAAGTTATTCATTATAGATAAGTAACTCTGGCTGTTTTCTGCAGAACGCATATTTGACATAACAAGATCTGACAGATGAAAAAACATCAACATTTTTTAAAATCTACACTTAAATCCACGTTATAGTCGTGAGAAATTGGATTTATATATTAGTTAACATTCTAGGATTTGTGTAGATTTGATTATACAATTTTTTGACAAAAGTAGTTTTATCTCAGTTTGAGTTTCTTGTGGCTCTAGGTTTTTTCTGCAGAATGCATAATTCACATAATAAGATCAGACAGTTGAAAAAACACCAACATTTCTAAAAATCTACACTTAAATCTACTTAACAATTATTTGACATTGGTACCTATTTATATAGAATTTATAATTTTTTGAAGTAAAACACCTTCTAGATTTTGTGTAGGTTTGATTAATTCAATTTTTATACAAAAGTGCTTTTGGCTGGCTGCTTTCTGCATAACTATATTCATTACTGAAATAGGTTTCCGGCATACAGTGTTACACTGACAAATAAGCTCCATAATAACGAAACAAGTAGGAGTATCAAACTAGCTCCGTAATAATGAGACGAGTAGAAGTTGGATGGAGATAGGAAAAGTTTAAACTAAGTTTTTGGAAAGGTAAAATTAATTTAGTCTACTTTTGAAGAAAGTTATGATAATGTGATGTCTGCGCGTGCATAGTTGATTCCACACCCTGTCCTACTGCACTTCTAGTTAAGGAGTTAAGTTAAGAGGAGCTAAAGAATTCAGTATTATGAACGGGAATAAATAGTAAAGTACGAGGAGCTAAAGAATTCAGTATTATGAACGGGAATAAATAGTAAAGTACGAGGAGCTAAAGAATTCAGTATTATGAATGGGAATAAATAGTAAAGTACGAGGAGCCAAAGAATTCAGTATTTTGAACGAGAATAAATAGTAAAGTACGAGGAGCTAAAGAATTCAGTATTGTGAACGGGAATAAATAGTAAAGTACGAGGAGCTAAAGAATTCAGTATTATGAACGGGGATAAATAGTAAAGTACTGTCAGCAATCGAAGTGGAAGGCCATGATTAGATAGGAAGTTGAATTCGGATTTCAGGTACTGAGGTCATTGAGTATTAAAATGACATTATAAAGTAGAGATAAAACACGAATGTCATAACTTTTCAATCCTCTAAAAATAAGTACTCATCTCCAACAATCATTTTTATTATTAATATTATTACTTATATATTTTATTTTATTTTATCAAGCTTCACTTTTCTGTCATCGAGATATCTTGTAATCGATATTTGACTCTTTTTGTCCTTATTCCTTACCAATGGCTCTGAAATGGCACAGAGTTTTATTGCTAATGAAAAAACAATAATCATTAATTAATCTTACAAAATAAGTTTAAATATTAAAAACTATTTATATGCTTATGCGTTACTTTATCGTACATTGTACATGCCGATGACATCTGTCGGTTTGTATTATTTGACATTTGACTCTGGAGGTTAATCATGAAATTTTTGCACAATTCTTTTATATCATGCGAAATTTTTAATTGGTACGATTATTTTATTCTTTATTCTTTGTAAGCACATTCATTTTTCATCTAGATCGACCAGATATCATAATTTATTACAACACAGGCGGCCTTAAAAAGGCACGGCAAACCATTTTTTGTGTATTCTTGAGGCTGAAGAGTACTCTCCTACCAGCGCGGATTCATAATTAAGACGGATCGCCCTCTTTTGAAAAATTGAAAAGTAAGCGGCTTTATTTTAGAGCTGATCTTGTCATTAACGGAACACGTTTGAAGTTCGTGGTATCTGTTGACCGTATCATTAAATTATTCTCCTCTGCAGACTCTGAAGAGGTTCTACGATGTAGATCCTGCATAGTTTCGTCAACTGGACTAGTAATTTATCTCGTACGGTGTCCGTGCCTTTGAGCAGGTCTAAAATCATAATGTCAAGATGTGTATAAAATTATATACAAATTGAATTGAATACAATGAATTTCAGACAAATTCTAATACATATATGTGAATCCTGGAATTGGCTAATCGAAAACGAAAAGATAACGAATGTGGTTGAAGTAATGATTAGAAAGGCGGTAGAATGCAGAGTGAAAAAAGTAACCCATAAAAACCAAGTTTTTATTATACTCCCTTTCTTTGTAAAATATAACAACAATTAAAGACGAATTAAAACTTATAACATAACACTAAACAAACAGTAATTTAACATATTTCTAAAATGTCAGATGTTTTGAGCTTTGATAAGACACTTCATGCTTTGAAGATTAAATTCTAAAAACATTTGTCAGTCAAAATAGATTTTCGACATTCGTAGTGAAGTGAAAATATTCCGCGACGTTATCGGGCTGTCGCCGCCGTTGCTAATCAAACTTTTCTAATGATTCCAATTTGAAAAAACCAATAAAATTTCTAAAAATCCGAAATTATACTCTAATTATTAATTTTTTTAACGAAAATTTGATAGATCTTCTTGATCATTGCCACGAGTCTACTTGCCAAGTTTCAGCTCGATTGGATCACGGGATAAGGGTCAAAAATCGATCCAAAGCTTTTTTTGACGGCAAGCCGGCAAGCAAGCAGACGCCACGAGTTAATATAAAGGGAGTAAAAATGAGGAGTGAAAATACAGTTGTCTGTAGCGCAATCGATAAAATATGATAGCTGAGAAGCTTTGGTAATGTGGAAAGTAGGTTGATTATTAACATTTTCGATACCAACATATGATGTATTAAATTTATCGTATTTAAGAGAACACTTTTAGTTAATGTGGCGTTTTATCCTCTCCTCCTACTTTAAAAGAAAAAGTAAAAAACAAAAATGGATTTTTTGTTTGTTAGCAAACATTTAAAAATGCCTACCAAGTTGAAAGATTCTTTTAATTCAATAGTTTATAAATTTTTAATAGTTTGTTCTTTATAAAAAATCTGTCTCCTTAACAAGGCTATGTATACGGTAAAGAATATGAACTTATCTATTATATTCAACAAGTAATGAAATCTAAACAATAGCAATCTTAATCTCAAGTAGTATATAAAAATTTAATAATAAAATAAGAAAAATAATCTGATAAGCGAAATAAAATATCATTTTTTACCGTCACTAAGAAGGCAGAAAAGGAAGAAGAAAAATATGAAAATAAAGTATATTTTAATAAAATATTTTTTTTTATATGTAGATATTCGATTTTTGTTAGCATCTCCATTATTTGGGGTAATATTTAAATGATGAGAGAAATTTTTCCCATTAATTGTCAAATATCGTAGACTTTGGATTAGGCTTAAGGGCACCTATGTACTTAATTGACTCAGTCTTATTCAGTATTTCCCTTTCAAATCCCTACCAAGTGTGTTAACCGTTGCCGTCCGACTCTTTAATTCCAAATCCCTTGAAAAATGGTTCCAGGTTGACGATAATTTTTCTTTTTTGGCGAATCGAGATTTTGATGTTTTATTTTATTTTATTTTTTTATTTTTATTTATTAGAGACACTAACAGGATAATGGGTACATGACACTCAGATAATAAACATTGTAGTGAAGACTATGCCCATTATCCCAATTACAAGTGTCTTCGGCATGCTCTAGTAACATGTATTTTTGTAATTAATTATATTTCACATGTACATTTATGTATATTATATATTTGTGTTTGAGTGTAGTGCGATTAGTATTTAATGATCTATAGGTTCATGTCGTCGTTTGAAAAAATTATTACATTAAATATTAAATAAATCCGGATGTGCAAGTCAGATATTTTGTAATGGAACTTTAATAATGTGTTGTGCATCAACACGTCAGCGCATGTGAAAGTGATGTCTATGCATGAAAGAGAAAAACTTAATATGAGCGCTTCACGCTGGACAGTAATGCAACAATAAACTTGACGGATGTTTTCGGTAATGTACACCAAGTGTGGCGTTTTAAATTTAATGTAAATTAATAACATTGATAATTATTATTAAACCATTTTTTAAATCTTTAGAAAATTTCGTGGTAGTTATCTATTATATTAATATAATAAAATAAACTGTTCATTTTAAAATATGTTTTTTTTTATCTTTGTAACACACACAATATTATGAGATATAAATTACACATATAGTATTGTTAATGATGATGAGAGGGACTGCTGCTCTGTAGCAGTAATTAATAACTCATATTTTTTATTTATTTATATATTAACGTCCTACAGGGCTTTTACAAACAGATAGGTAAAGTGTACATTAATATAATATTTAGTTTAAAGAAAAAAATAATAACATGTAAAAATAATAATAACACAATAAGTGGAAATAAAAATACAGATACAAATATATAAAGATAAATATAATATAAAGTAAAAAGCAAGTACATATATAACAAGCAGAAGCATAAGGAAAACGTAATATTATAGAAATACAAAAACAAAAAGTAATAATATAGAGTGAAAAGCAATAGCACAAGCTTTGTAAGTCATAATATAATAATAAATTTACAAACAGTTAGTTATCTCACTATCTCAACAATCAAAACAAATACAAATCAATTATTTAAGTCCAATTTGACATATTATGTGTGTTATGTCGTGAGGATCGAGACGGATTCGGGTGTCTTCTTGTAAAAGAGTCTGTTACGTATTAGTGTAGTTTATTCGGTACTAGAGAGACACAACCGCGATCGTCGAAATCTGAGAATTGAATCCCCCGCTCAGCGCTTCAGAGAGGGGAAGTCGGTACTTTCACAACAGTATGTATTACAATGTTAAATTAAAACATAATTAAAATTAAAAAATACGAGTACTCTCCACTTTAATCCAAAATTTATTTTCTTCACTTGGAATTTTGAAATTGTGGTTTTAGTTGATAAATGGTATTGAAAGAGTCTTTATTATTATTAAGATGTATGGTTTGGCCAACGTTGGATGAGGGAATAATGGAGACCAATGGTTGTGGCTGGACTGGACATCAATGAGATGAAAATCCACCAATACCTGTCCTTTATATAATCCTTTTTTTCCGGTCCTTAAATTCCAATTCCGTCCACCTTATATGCCCATAACGATATCTATTGTCGTAGATCGACTCCTCGCTAGTGAAGCGTTCTTCAGTAATTGTTAGGTTTTGGACCACCGCTAACGCATTACATTATATCTGCACTGATAATTTGTAAATTATCTTACTGCAAACTTTGTTAATTGTATTTAATTGCTGCATTCTTAATCATCGTCAAGTGTATAGTATTATCATCACATCAGAAGAATATTGGATACAGAAAATGCAGTCCTGTATAACAGCATCCTGTCATATGAAGGTAGGAATTTTTATTCTTATTTGTGGTCCGGTTTATGACCCGATTCTTTGTTTTCCGTCTTCATCTTGCATAGCTAACACGCGTCTCTCCCTGTTTCGTAATTCCTCGCATAGAACACTTAAATTCACACGCGGTCAAGCAACATTAAATTATAATTCCCACTTCTTTTCATAACCGCATCAACGATTTGATTAATATTCCATTACCTATCAACAAAAAATGTAAAACAAAACCATGTAGGTACTATTTATTATATTGTAATCATATTTTTTTACTAGAAATAGATTCATCAGACGATGACTGTACAGTGCCATGAGTAAAATGTCGACCTGTACTCGTAATACTAATATAGACCACAATCAAAAGACCATTCCCTAGCTTTGTCCGGTAAGAAGGAAGCGGGGGAAAGTTGCCTGGTAAGCCCGTATTACAAGCCCCAGTATGATATTCCAAACAAATATATATTTTTTAGTTAAAAAATATTACTTACCAGAAAAACTTCTTTTGTATTCATTTTTTGCATCGTAACAACACACATATTTTTTACGCACATTCTTTTGAATGCGGTCTAGGTCTATAATACAGATTCAAGATAATTAAATTTCCAAATGACTTTCACGAGTTGATAATTGACAACATCTGATGAAATATTTTTTTTTGTTATAAGTTAGTCTCAACCGGAGGCACATTAGGTCTTTTAATTAAGGCACTCAGAACCTTCATTAGTCTGATGCTTTTAGGTAAATATTAAACATAAGTAGGGAGATAAAGATTATTTTCCACCATTATCGGCTTAATTTGAACCCTTATTTGGTTACGAATTTCAACCATTATTGGGAAAATGTGTGATATTATAATTAATAAATAATGATGAAAGACCTTGCATTATTAATAAAGAGAAAATATATAATCTATATAATTAATTTGATTGTAAGTTTTTCTATATCGAGGGTAGAAAGCTAAATAAAATTCTGTCAGTCTAATTTTGTTAATGTTTAATTTATTATTAAACGATTTTCACATTTGTTTATCCAAAACACATATAAAAATCACTTAATAAATAGTTCAACCCATAAAAACAAGTTTTTCATTATAAATTCTTTATACGCAAGAAAAATACCTGTAGGTATGCAGAATTTTTCATTAGATGTTATTCAAACTCATTCAAACTTCTTCATAAAAGATGGATGCTTCTAGGAATAACTAACTTTTACCTATACTGCTTTATCATAATGACGTCGCCCAAGTGTGATTATTCAGGAATCTAGCCTTTCAAGCGCCGTTTTTAGCATCTTGAAGAAAAAAATTGCATATCATTTGAAAATAATTCCACATTTAGTGAAAAATCATTAATTTTTTGCTTGTAACTTTGCGAAATAAATAATAAAAAAGTAAAAACGCAAAAATTAAAAGTTCTACAAATCGTGATTTTTATATAGAGAATAGAGCCACTCCTCGCGGAGCACTGAAACTTTAAAAACCGAATGAAAGCGAATTTAATTCTGAAGTGTATCATTTCGGAACGTTTGTTTTCAGTACACCCAATATTGTAATACTTACATGTAAAATTGGCAAAAAAAATGTCGCAGAGCAGCATACAAAAATATAAAAAGCGACAAAAAAACCCTCTAAATTAAACGCCTAAAAATCAGGCCCCAAAGAGGGTTTTGGGAAAAGTTGTCATTTTCAAGATCGGACGAAAACTCGCAAAGTTGCAAAGTGGTTTTTCAGATTAAAGTGAAAAAAGCTGAAATTTGACAAAATTCTGAGGAGGAGAGACGTCCGTATGTATTTCCCTAATACGTCAGCGGGCTGCATCCATCTGGGGAACTTGAAATTCTTGTCGTCGAGTGCAAAATTTCAGTTCAATTGGATGATGAAAAGTGTGTTAATTTTCACTTCCAAGGCATTTCCACACACACACAAGTACGTACATCAGCGAAACTATAAAAATAATTAAAAAAAGAAATATCAAAATCAGATTGACAAAACACTATCTTGTTTATGTGTTACGTGGCGAAACTACACAACACTGACAACGTTCTCACCCTGCTTTCGACACGGTATTGCAAGCCAATACATAACCACAACACCAACACTCACAATAACACATCAGCCCTGGTGATAGACCCTGCAATGGGACGTAATAATATGGCATAATACCCCAGAAAACACAAACCTGAAACGAATATTTAATAAGTATATGTGCTTGTTGTTTTAGTGTAGCGATATAGCTGGCAGATTAACTCAACTTGGATAGTTAATACCGTGTTGTATAGTATTATAGTTAGTAGTTTAGATAAGTTAAAAAAATACTAAGTTAATTTATGTGACACGATCAAAAAAGAAGATCATGTGTGTGAATATGTTCATTAAAGAATATCACCATTCTATCATAGTTCGACGAGCTGATTCTAGCAAAGCCGTGAAAGGTGGTATCGTTCAGCTGAACACAAAAAATCACTTGTAATAAAACAGCCCTCCGCCGAAAGGCCGCTGGGGTGAAGTTATTCTACCCCTTGTTAGTTAGGGCTGGGGTGCAGCTGTTCAGAAAAAAACATAGAAAGAGCACTCACCTGAGATCGAGTGTTTAGGGCTCGTTGAGTCATTCGTGATTAATAACCGTAATTGATTTTCTTTTGAGAGAATGAATTAAACGGAGGAGAAAATTATCATTTGGAAATATTTTGATATAATTTTATTATTTAATTACATTGTACATATGTAGGAAACGATGTTAATTAAATATCATATATTTGAATAACGGATGGGAATATTAACGCTTGCCCACCTTTAAAAGAGAATTTAAGAGTCGTGTTTAAAAGTGGGAAATTGTCATATTTATTGTTAATGTAAACATTAGTAGTATTATATCAGAATAGTGAAAAAGGATAAAATGTAAGAAAAATTAAATATTTCTAGAAATTTGATTGAAAAATTTGGCAAATACTTAGTGGTGCAACATAATAATTAAAAAAATATTTTAATTTAACTTTGTAATACACACACAATAGGAGTTATTAATTACTACTACAGTTTCGAGAGTAACAGTCCCTCTCATTATCAGGTATATATAGTTAATAACTATTTTAAAAATGGGGATGATGCAGGTATTTGAATGTTTATTAGGATATTTTTATTTTTGATTGCTTTATTAATTTATAATATTAATAATAACTGGATGCTCTAGAAATATAAGAAACTAATAAAGCAATAAAAAAAAGTTAATAACTATTTCATTGGGAAGAGCTTTAAATATGATACTCCTTTATACGTGAAATGGTGTTGGGCTGTGCTAGATTACATTTAGCTAACAAAATATTTCCAGCTGATCTCGGTCTATTACTCAAACATCCCAAATAAAGTCTGAATTCGATACAATAATTAAAATCAGATTAAGAAAAATATCGCACGCCGTAAATATTTTATTCTCGTTACTCAAATAATAATATAATTGAGTAGCTTGTTGGTCTAGTGGTTAGGACTTTCGCCTTGTAATCCAAATCCCGCTGGTTGGAACCTCACTCACCAGACCAGCAAGTAAGTCCTATTTTAATAGCACAGGCATTGAGCTTATTTTGAAAATAGTAAGTATATTGATGTGACACGTATTCCGTGTTCGTATCTCTATTTTTTTAAAAAAGAAAAAATAAAGAATACTTTGAGCAATAAAAGTGAAACTGATAATCACCTTGATAAAATGTCATTATTATCATAATTTTATAACTCAACAATTAAATTTAAAAGGGATGTTCTTGCACTCAATTTAAAGAAAAATGTATCATTAAAGAAATGCATCACTTTTCATTGTGAAACAATTACGGAAAGTCACACAAATAAATATTATATTCTTAACTCTAAAAAAGTTTGTTGGGGTACGATGTAATAAATGTTTTATTATTGTCTTTAATCAGTGCTTATTTTTATTTATAAGATTTTATTAATTTCTGATTAAAAAAAACAATCTTTTTTAATCACTGTTTTGCAATGATTAATACAATATCACAATAACAATGCCACACAATTTTACACAATAACAGTTTTTCATCTTAATTAGGTAGATGTTAATATCCATAATCTTGAATTTAATTAACTTATTAAGATGATATTGTATAATGTACCAAGACAAACGAGACATCACGAAGTGTTGTAAGGACCCACGGGAATAATTACATCCTAAATTCACCGATAACACACATGCACCATCTTGGGAATCAATTCTCTAAATTCGTTGAAATTTTTCATTTCAGGAGGACTAAATAATTACTTTGAGTACAGTTTAATGAACTGACTTTATTTCTGTCTTCGAATTAGTACTTTTCTGAATTTGCTTAATGCCTTCTGAAGTATAATGTTACATACTGTGAACTATGTTAAAAATAAATAAATAACTTATATTTGTTTCTGATTATTCTTCTAATTGATTCGTCGAAAAATATATAGAAATGTATTAAATCGGGCTAAAATGTAGCGAAGGAAAAGCTATTTCCGCGCTTGCCTTTAACGCGGAACTTTTAGATGTTTTGTTAATCCTTGTTGAGGACTATCCCCACTGGCAGCCCATTCAGCGGGGAAGCGTGTCAGTAGACCACATTACAAGTGAATCGGAAGGGTGTTAAGCTTTTGTGAAAGTCTCACCAGCAAAGGATGCTTGGAGCTTTCAACACCTCTGAAAGCTGTGTCTAAACTGACTGAATGGGTCTTGCCAGCGAGTTCCATTGCAATTATTCACTGTTTATTTATACACTGTGCGCAGTAAATGAACATTAATTTTGAAAACAAATGTTTAAAAATTAATATTTAAATAATATTTTTTATTTACTCCTAAACAAGATAAAATAATAATTTATATTTCCTAATATAAACAGAATGACATTTATTTATTTGAAATTTTGTTCTTCTCTCATTTATAATAACATTTATAGATAAATGTTTTTATAAATTACAGAAGTCTCACAGAGACGATGCTATTTATATGAGAAACCTGTACGGTAATAAGTCTTTATAGGATGGCCCAGGGCTTGCGATCTGTACGAGCTGGCTTAAGTGATCACTCTACATAATGTAACTTTAACCAACTCACCACAAGAACATCCACACATCATCAATTTTTTAAAAGTTTAATGTTTATTTCAAATCCATTTACTTCATTTTTTTAAAATGGAAAATACTATATATATATATATATATATATATATCTATAGTCTATCCCTATCAGAGGCAAAATTTCATATAAATCATAAAGGAGAGGATAGATATGGAGGCCCTAGAAATTAAGTCGTCCTTTATATATAATAATGAATCTACAATTAAACACCCAATGAATCTAACCTACAGTCCTACCTTAAATTTATTCCCTTTCAGCACATCACCTGCCTCTTTCCTCCCCCATTCATTACCCCCTTTCCCAGTCACACTTTAACACCTGCCACTGATTTTATTTTATTTTAATTAAAGAGACACATACAGAGATGTTAATAATATATATATTTAATACAAACAATAGTTATGTCTCCAAGTAACAAACACACATTGAAATGAAATAATTTAAAAAATAGAAATAATAAAAAAAATACTCGAAACAGACAAATAAAGAATGTTGAATATAATGTCTTACGGCGGACACATAAAAACATGTTGCGAAAAATATAATTGCTTATATTTTGTAATTGTGGTATCCCTGTGGGGCGCTGGATATAAATAGGCCGCCATTTTGGGGACGCGGTCTCTTTGTGCCCACGACATACACAGTTGGTAGAACGGTTGTTCCTCACGTCAAGTCACAAATATAAGTGCATATACAAAGTATCCCGTTTTTAATTGGAGGCTATCCTAATATCATCCGGAGTAGAGATATTACAGTAATGCTTAGTTTGTAGAGAACCCTGAAGAAGGAACCGTAGTTCGTCAGCTGGTATTACCAAAAAAAAAAATTAGTGGTTTGAACCAAGTGAATTTTTGTGTTTAATTAAAAAAAAGTATTATTAATATTATTAATATTTAAAGCATTAACTTTGAGGTTAGACATTATAACAGATTGTTAGTTAACTTTGTTAAAACCACTACCAGATTTTAGGTCTACCGGTTTCGAGACGTACCCGTGTTGGTCCTGACGAAGAGACGGGTACATCTCGAAACCGGTAGACCTAAAATCTGGTAGTGGTTTTAACAAAGTTAACTAACAATCTGTTAAAAAAAAGTGTTTACCAAGCAAACATATTCTTTGTGAAACTTTGTTGTGTTTTATCCACTTTATGTTAGGTCTACTTTTGGGTGCCTTTAGCGGAATTTATTTTTCCAATTCAAGCACATTCTGTCTTTCTAAATGAATTTTTGTTCGGAATTTTCAGAGAAACGATGTTTACTTCCCCAACAATGAAAATAACAGCGTTTTACTTTTTAAAAATTCGTTCAGTGGAAATCCAGATACGAGTAAAGCCAGAGATCGATTATACCTATGCTTAAATCCACCAAGTCCACCATAAGAGCATCTACACATTATTAAAGTTCAATATCATATATGTTCCAAATCTGAAAACTTTTTGTTTATTTAATGGGACTATGCTAGAGACATTTATAGTATTTTCTCATGAACTAGTTAGTATACATAGATTTCGCAGTTGTTAATAATACCCCTATATTTTGTAGTCCTATCATTATCTCTATAGATGTCTGTAGCATATTTCCTTCAAATTAACGAAAGGTTTTCAGATTTGTAACATTAAAAAACTTTCAAAATTTTCATAATGTATGGATATTCTTACGATGGAATTGGTTAACGCTGCATTGTGTAGCGTGATCACTTAAGCCAGCTTATACAGGTCATATGCTTTGGTTTTTCTTCATAAAAGACTTCTGTATGTACATTTTTTTATATAAATAGTTTTGTCCTCGTGAGACTTCTTTAAATTATCTTAATTAATGTTTTTCTTTTTTTGTATTTGTCTGGTTATCGAAAGTAAGCGACAATTATTTTATTTGATCAAAATGCCCTAGATTTTTCCGCCAGTAATTTAAACCTCTTTTCTGCTTTTTTTTTTTCCTTAAATAATATGATTTAGGATTTGGTATATTTCTGTTTCATTTTTCTTTCGCATCTTGGTCATCACATCATCATTATGAACACATTTAATCCAGCTCAGATATAGAAGCCATCTGTAGATCCACTTCTCAAATGCTTTATTATTATCATAGTGAGTTTCTATGGTTCCATTCCCTATAAAAGTACATGTAATATATTCAGGGAAATGATATATTAAAATAATCTCAGAAGATCTTTAAGATTGAGAAATTTACCAACATCGTACGCCGGAGACGGGAGCTTAGCAAGGCCGGCGGTCAACCAACAAAAAAGGGAAGGCTTGATAATGATGTTATGATATACTGATCTTCTTTGGGTTCCAGTCCCTATATTTACCCCCAATTATGCAATTGTAGAAGGTTGCCGATATAAAATTAACATGAATGTTGATTTTTGCGATATTTTGTGCCTAATTTATTTACTCATTCCCTTGACCAAGATTTTACCTACCTAAATTAATTAATTTGTCGATTAGACAATTTTGCAACATAGCATTGGGTCAAGTATGCTTGTTGAGTCAGTCAGTCTGTTGACAGTGATGTCAGAACTGCAGCAATAAACTGCAAATAAAAACGAAATCCTAGATATCGACTGTATATTTATCTTTGTATTTGTTTTATTATTAGAAATAAACAAACGCTTAATATCATTTGGAAACCACTGTGGACTTATGTAACATGGACTACTTCTACAATATAGAATTGTAGATAGATTAATCGCAATTTGTTTAAGTCGAATCTCACAATTTTTTGGATACATCGCTCACAGTTGACAGAAGAGGCCGATCTTCAACTCGATGGACTGACCAGACAATAGACGCTTCTAGGTATTCTGGAATTGAGAGGTGCAGAGATAGTTGGAGGATAGTCAAGAATAAGCGACAACCCAAGGATTACGATCCTCAAACTTGGACCGGAGAAAAAAACAGGACAAATTGAAGTAATTATCGAACACCACACAAAAATCGATTTTAGTTAAGTCGAGTATTTTGGTGCTGGTAAATAAGTTTTCCTTCAGAAGGATTATTTATAGGCGTTCGATGTTATTAATATATATTGAATAAAGTGCAGGCATTACTAATGAGAAATTTCCCTCTCGAGAATGTTGCGAAAATTTCAGACACTCCGTTTCAATTACTGATTCAGTTTCTAGGGAACTTCTTCGTGAAGTTTCTTAATTTGTTTCTTTGTTATGCATTTTCCCGCTTTCGTCCATAAATTGTTCTTTGTATTGCACGGGGGATTTTTAATAATATTTTCACGTCATTGCCTTCGCCTTGCCTTGCCATTACGATAAGATATTTTCACTTGAGCTTTCCGTGTGATAGAGGAAATACATTTCTATGTTTAACACAAAAGCATTACATTTGACAATGCAGTGGAGAATTGTCAATACTAGATAAACGACATACAGTAATACAGAAATACAGTAAGCAAAAAAATTTTACTTTAAAGAAGTTACAAGGACAGACAGAACGACATATGGACGGATAGACGGATGGACAGACGGACGGACAGACAGACAGACAAAGAAATTATTATGATTGGGATATAAAATAAACGAGAGAATCCATTTATGATAGAGTTAAGAATGATGATGTTAGGAATGAATGTAAAGCGGATTTTAGAATAGTTAATAGAAAGAAGTCGTTCAAATGGTTTGGGCGTGTTGAGTGAATAAATGACGAAAGAATGGTAAAAATATATATGACGCTAGTGTTGACGGCGCCAGAATGCGAGGACGATCGCAAAAGACGTAGCATGACCAGAATAACCAGATACTGAAGGATGATTCTGTTAGGAGCTGATTCTGTTATGTATGAATGTAGATGAGGCGGGAGTTGTGTATCAGGAAAGAGGAATATAGCGCTCCATCCTCTCTGCCTACCCCCGTAAGGAAAAGGCATGATGGCAAGTAAGTAAATGAGAGAAATTTTTTTTACGAGGAGATTTAAGAATTGTAAAATGTCAGTTACTAGGTTTTGGCAGCGCAGCGACAAAATTTTAAAATAAATACCATAAAATATTATTTTCGCCATTTTCATGTAATACGAGTATCTTAAGTTTAGCGCAGAATGTGCCTCATAAGTTCAGAGTCTAGACACATATCGGAAAAATCTTTAGGTCATAAATAAATAAAACTCAAAAATTTGTGACATGATGTTTACTTTTATTCGTTTTATAAATAAAATGTTGAATTTTGTGATTTCGTTACAGTCTGGAAAAATCAGACAATTAGTTTTATTTCGCTAGTATGAAAGAACAATTTCTTATTTTTATGAAATTTATTTTTTCTGATTTCTGTCTGGCACTGCAAGAAAAGGAAGCCATATTATGTTTTAAGATTGCGTATAATATTTGATTACAATCATCGTCTGCCTTTGGATCGATCTTTTTGAATACATCTTTTGTAAAAAAAAATATGAGCTGTTACAGAAAGGTTAAAAAATGTGCGTGAATACAGACAGTTGAAATTTTATTAGTATAATTTATTTATTACATAATTTTTTTTTATGAAAATTGCATTATTATGCTAGTATTATTTTAATAATATTTCAAATCCGCAACATTCGGATATATATTCGGATATATAATAATATTTCAATTCCGCAACTGTCGGACAGCAGAAATTGAAGTTTTTCACGATATTTCTTCAAATATTGCCACGACAATGTTAAACCAATCTCACATCTGTAATTAATACGAATTGTCCATGCATTAAGAATGTAATAGTTACTGGTTGGAATCGTAACTGGAATTTACCTCGAATAAAACAATCGAATAATCGAGTAGTCGATGTCAATCCTAAGGTAGATATACTTGCTATTTTGAGATCATTTAGCACATTTGAATACTATGAGCACTTAAAAAAGTAGATACTCTTTTTTGGGCCACCATAATAATAACCTTTTGATACCTTCATGTGTTACAATTGGTATTATCTTCATCTTTGAAATCGTTATTTTTTTTTACATTCGTGAAATTGGTTCGTACATATATAAAGAAAAGTTTTAACTCTTGTACGTAGGTAGCATTTGGTTTTAATATCAGTATACGTAGAGCCCAGACATATCTTTATTGCTACGTAGCTATTAAACTGTTGTGAAATATAAATGAACCCGAGTCTACACAATATCTTTCTGTATTTAAAAAAATATTTCTCTGTGTGTTAACTAAAATTCGGAGAAGTGAAAAAACGATTTTATTGTCCAACATCGTGGAAATTTTTTAAGCTGGATGAGCATATCATTATGATAAGTTATAAGGAGGTTGAGTGGTATAGTGAGTGAATATATTATATGTTATGTTAATCAAAATCAACGGGGTAGATAGAATATGGGAGATATTATATTTTATGTACTTATATGTACGAAACAATTTGCAAACGTACTTTGGGTTCAATAGCTTAAGGCGATCGTCTAGCAGAGTGAGCAAATTTCACCATTTTTTCTCATATCTTCTCTTGCGTTTTTTATCACATTTATGTATGGAAACATCTCATTTTAAAATTTATTCATCAGAATACGTTTATTTTAAATACGAATATTTTATTAAAATTTCACAAACTAAATTAAATAATTGATTAATAAATTATAGAACCTTCGATGTTTTAAAAATAAAGAAAATTGCTCCATTTTGTGGGCCTTTTATGACTGAACGGCCTGTTGAGATGTCTTTTTTATTCAATAATATTACAAAGTAAACGTTTATCTTAAATTTGTTACAATTATTGCAAAATCTGTTAGTACGGTTACATGCAATTTATGTTTTAAAAAACTCTATTTTTTAAATTATCTTTATTTTTTGTGTGTTTTCTTCAATCCTTTATAGATAGTTTATAACTTTTTTTCTTTAAAAAATTAAAGGAATAGACATTATTAATTTAAAATTAATACAAAAAAAAAACAAAAAAATATTCTCGATTTCAGATTTTAGCTATTTAATCAAAGCACTGCGTATTGTGTCATAAATACGTTGCGTCTTGATTAAATATCTAAATTCAGGAATATCGACAAAGATTTTGATTTTTTTTGTTTTTATTATAAAATAATAATATCTATTCTTTTGACTATTTAAGTGAAAAAGGTGTCAACCATGTAAAAAGAGTTGAAAAAACCAACAAAAAAATAAAATATTTTTATAAAACAGTATTTTTTTAAACATAAATTGCAAGAAAACAAACTAACAAATTTTGCTATAATTGTAAAAAATTGAAGATAATTGTTTACTTTGTAATATTATTGATTAAAAGAGATATCTCAACAGGTCGTTCAGTCGTAAACGGCCCACAAAGTGAAACAATTTTCTTCATTTTTAAAACATCGAAGGTTTGGTAATTTATTAATCAATTATATAATTTAGTTTGTGACATTTTAAAAATATATTCGTATTTAAAATATATGTAACCTGATGAATAAATTTTAAAATGAGATATTTCCTCACATAAATGTGATAAAAAACGCAAGAGAAGATATGAGAAAAAATGATGAAATTTGCTCATTCTGCTAGACGATCGCCTTAATAAAAAGTTCATAATAAATTCCATTTATTCCACATATTCCATTCGTTGTAATAATTTTATTAAATGGGGACCTAAAAACAAAATTGCTTCTATGTAATGGTCGAAATTTAAATGTAAGTGTATGTAGCTGGCTTTAAAATCAGATTAATGATTTTAAAGTTGATACGCTTTTGATAATGATTCTAAAACACACAAACATGTTTTTAAGGAATTTGTTAAAATATCACTAAAATTAGTGATTTCACTTAGTGCTGAACTGCCAGCCTGAGAATATATGTAATTTCATTACCGTTTGAGAGCGACACTTCACCGATGCATTTGTTGAAGATGAGTAATGACATTTAACCGAAACTTTGAAGATTCAAAAGTCATCTTTTCTAACATTCAAATCCTCAAATCTATAATACATATCTCGTTTGTAAATAAGCTCACATTATCAATACATCATTAGATAAGTAAAACATAAATTACTTGTCGACCGAGAATATGTGTTTTTGTTTTTTAATGTGTTTAAGTGAAATTGTTTGAAATTGAATTAAGAAACAAACTAGTAATATTTTTAAACTGCAAAAGTGTCATTAAAAATATATGAGACCTGTAAAAGTCTTAAAGATGACATTTTTCTTAAAATATCAAGTTCGTTATAAAGGTGATTACTACCATAACACTCAAAAATAGATGAGAAGTAGATTTACGATAGTCGATCATGTTCGATAGATGTTACCAAGGGTATAGTTAGGTGCGGGACATAATAAATTTTAATATTTGCTTTAAGGACGTTGAAATAGCAGTTATTCTGAATTATATTCTGTTTTTTTTTTAATATTATCAATTGCTTAAAAATTTTAACATAAGAATAATATAAGATTATAGATAGATAAATTAATTTTTTTAGAAATTTGAAAGAGTGTTAATTAAAAATAAAATATTGTAACGAGACTAAAAAGAATCACGCACTCTTGTCAAGTGATAGTTGTCACAATACTATAGAAGAATCGAGAATGGTCTACTATGCTCTACGGCTTTTGGGAAGCATCTGAAACATCCTACAAGAATCTAGAGGCTAAATAAACACTGGAAAAAGTTCAAAGTACCTTGACACATGGATATAAATATGGGCCAGGCCGCGCGCTAGAGTTGTTGTTTTAGCATGCTTGACAGCGAAACCAAAGCGAAGGCAGCAGCGGGCTGCGGAGGCCAGGGTTGCCAGCCGAGCGATGATTCGACAGCGAATAGAATAACTGAAGCGCGTAATACATACGAAAACTGGATGGAATGTTCAAGTGAATATTGAATAAAGTGAAAGCGATAATAAGTGTCGATTTGCGGGTGATATATTTTAATATTTTAATTTAACGAATAAAGTTAAATTTAATAGTGTTAAGTGACTTTGTACATAAATAATTAGTTAATCAGTAATTAATAAAACTCTAAATAATTTCTAGTGTTTTCATTAATTTCTCTCGCAGCCACGATCCGTGACAATATTTTGAATATCCAAAACTTTTTTGCTAATAACTACCATTAAAATTTGTTTTTATATTCGTTTTTAATAAGATTCAACTCCTATTTTTTTTTCTTATTAATGTGTCCTGATGGCCCCAAAACGTGTTGATTATTTAATAAATATTGATTTATACAAAGTGTTTTCTTTTTACCAATATAAATAATGTTACCGAAAAGTTATTTGGCTTTTATTGAAGAAGATATGGATTAATTTTTTCAGAAAGCAAGTTGTGACTCGTTAATAGTATACATTTTACTGTTGCCACCGAGCACACTGAATTCACTTGATGCACTTAGGCCTTGCGTCGAGATGGTATTGACTGAACTAATCCTGCTGCCGGGCTTAAGATAATTTGTCCATAAGAACCTACCCTCCCCCGGTGATAGAATTTCCCATCACGGTACATTAATGCCAGACTAATTCCCAGCCGTCAGGCAGTAGGGGTGCGATGGCGAACCTTAGGCCCGGCTGTATACAAATTCGACAGATATAAAAAAATTATAAGCTTTAAACAAAATCTGCACATAATACACAAAATATATCATAATTAATATATTAACTGCTGGCTGGCAGTGGAGGGATTAAGGCTGAAGAAGAGGAAGAAGAAGAATATATTAACTAGCTATATCCCGTCAAAAGGGACGTACTTTTAAGGCTGTGAGAAGGGCGCTATCTGGAGTAGCGTAGCGTCTTGACAACATTAGTGATGGACATTATTAAATAGAGTTTTTTTTTGCTTCTTATACCTTAGGCCGGCCGCACTTTGGATACGAATTATTACGTACGTATTCGTACGACTACATCCGTACGTATTGGAGAGCGCACATTGATTGAGTCTTGCGTTGTCACGATCAGTTACTTTGCGCATTTCTCCAATGACGTTTGTGCCACATGAATAATCTGTATCTATGGCAGACTTAAATAATGACAAATTTCATGACTATCTAATAGATTCATAAATGCTGGGGAGAATCGAAGTGCAACGAGAGCTCATAACATCGGAGAAATATTTAAAAGTTTTTTGTTCGAAGTACATAATTATACCTCACCTTCATTAATCCAAATTATTTAACTTACAGGTATTTTTTTAGTTCTTTAGAGATTCTCCGCCATGGCGCTGATGGTCACGTAGTTGAATCACTTTGGTCCCACAAACATGTGTGGTCATGTGTCAAATTGACAAAATTTTCAATATCCATCGTACGAAATCGCAAAAATTGACGTCGCATCTATACGTGCGTACATGCACTACTAAATCGTGTACAGTGTGCTATGTTCAGTACTACTTCGAAGGTTTGGAATGTACTTGCGTATTCGTACGTATACGTACTACTCAATTTCGTACGAAAACGCATCCAGTGTGCGGCCGGCGTTATTATTATTGTCACTTGTCGTGGCTGCGGGTGGAATGAATATTAACGCTGGAAATTAAATAGCGATTATTAATTAATGATTAATTAACTATTCAATGTATCTACCATATTCCTTAACACTATTAAACTTAAAGCTATTATTTAAATTACATTATTTCGCAACAAATCACTCGTAAATAAACGATGGAACATTTTATTTAACATTCACTTCTCACGTATTAATTGCTCATTTGTTTCACCACTTAAGCTTCGTTTATTTTCTCGATATCTGTCGCTTCAGTTATTACACCTGGCCACCTTGGCCCCACCGCTCGCAGCCGACTTCGTACTGTTTTCGCCTGTCAAACGAGATTACAAATGTCGCCTCGGCGCGTTCGTGTTTATATCCGATAGCTGATACTTTCGAACTTTTTAGATTATTCTAGGGTTTAGAAGAAAATTTTAGTCGATTCTAGGATTTTGTAGGTGTTTCTAGACGATTATAGATGCTTCCCGAAGACCGCAGATCACTCATTACAGGCAGTTCTCGTTGTTTCGAAATTAACAAGAAATTCAGACAGTGCGTAAATTCTCTTTAGCATTCCGTGACATTATATTAAACCTCATTATTATTTGGTTGCGTTAGTGATGGTCATTGTTGAAAATATATATTTTGATTAATGGACAATACCAATGAAATATGCGATATAGTAATGGACGGACTTATAGTTTAAGCTTTTATTAAACTGAAATATTAAAAAAAAAAACTAAATATTAAATTCATAGTATTTTATTAAAAAATCATAATGTCAATGTTTTTATTTTATTAAATAACATTATTGGAGATTTCTAAAACAGAGGAAAAAGAAAAGATAAAAAAGAATACATATATAAATATAATCATTGATCTGTTTCTAAAAATTTTTCTAGTATTTTTTGAAGGTGTCCACTGTGGTTGCTTCAATGACGTTTCTTGGAAGCTTATTCCAGCTATCAACCACACGGTTTGATAAGAAGTTCTTCCTTGGAATTGTCGAAAATGCTGCACGATTCAGTTTCAGTTGGTGGCCTCTGAGATTATTGGTGTTAAGGTGGTATATGTTCGTCAATTCTGGTCAGTTATACTTTTCAGTTAGAGTCTTGTATGTCTCAATCAGATCACCTCGCTCTCGTCTCTGTTTCAATGTTGGCAATTTTAGTATCCTTAATTTTTCTTCATAGGATTTCTTCTTAAGGCATTTAACATGTATTTTATTTTATTATTATTTTTTTAACATGTTTAATTTTCAAACTTGTACTCACATACAGAAAGTGTAAATACTTCCGTCTGCACAGGATAAGAATATTATATTAATTCTAAGATACATCCTTAGAGTCTTGTTCAAATTGAAATTACCACTGCTAATAAAGTTTGTTAATTAAAAAGTCAGATACAGTTTTAAAGGTCTTTTAAATGCCAAAGTATTTTTATTACATTAAAATTTTAATAAGCTACTCTAAAAAGGTTCACTGCCCCTTAAAAGGGATGTAAGGCTGATGACGATTCTTCTATAAAAAATAATTTGCAAAATAATTTTTTCCGCTTCTGTTCACTCTCAAGGTGAAGGGAATAAAAGTTTCATATTTTTTAATCATAACTTTATTTTCCGCGTTTACGGCTTCCTTCTCACATATTTCGAGTTGTTTTAATATAAATTATGAACTCTCTGTTAACATAAAAAGTAATTCAATTTCTTCTGAAGTAATTTTATTTCTCAACGCTCTATAAAGAAATTTATGATGATTATATCGAGGGAGAATTGGCTTGTGAACACAGGGCTAACGAGGGTTTAAACTTGTATTCGTATAGAGGAATGTGGTAGTGTTCACCAATGTATGAAAGGGTCTCGCATTTAGAATTCGGGCCCTTCGAGTGTTCGATGCATGTAAAGGTAAGTTTAGACTACGACACTATACACTCAACGTATACACCGAGTGTCGAATAAGTATCGAATTAGTGCCTGTGTTGAACACGTTGTGTCCAAGTGTCTCTTGTCGTTGATGAGTTTGCAATTTATCCTGGAGGATAGCCCTGAAAAGAAATGAGTTTCACGTGGAGCAAGGAGACTACCAAGAGTCTTATGGTGTTTGTATAAGGAATACCAGAGCTTTGGAATATTTTGTCCAGGGATTATAAAAATAAAGTAAAAAAGCCGGCCGGCTGGAAAGTTTGGCAGAAGAATTTAAAACCACTGCAGCAGAAATAAGCAGAAATATTCATGACTTGAGGACACAACTAAATAATGAGATAAGAAAAAGGCAAGTGATGAAAGTTATACTAGTACTTGGGAATATTTTGAAGCTTTAAAATATATGTAACCCTCTACTAAAGTAAATAATACTGTGGTTAGTATTGTTTTGTATGGATTGCAAAAATACAACGCAAAAATAATACGGATATTATAAGTAAAGGGTATGTTTTTAGAAGCGGAGAATTTTAAATTGAAATAAAGTACAAATAAATTCTTTAATATCCATGATATATTTTTTTTTGTCAGATATTTTTATGGAATTTGTATTTAAATATAATTTCAGGAATGTGGCTACCTTGGCTGGCGCATACGTGACATAATCTGGAGGTACAATTTTCACAATCCTAATGTGTTCAGTGATGAAGCACACTTTTGGTTAAATGGCTATGTCAAGGAACAGAATTGCCCCGTTTGGAGCGATGATAATCCACACATTGTCGAAATATCATTACGTCCAGAAAAAGTCACCATTTGGTGTGCTTTATAGGCCCGTGGAATCATTGGTCTATATGTCTCAATTCAGTTGCATTAAAATTTACATGATCGCTCATACAATAACGTGCTTGTATGATCTGTTGAAAATTATGTGTGTGGAATTAATTCAAAGTGTGTCTTTTAAAAAAGTGAAAGTGAAAAATTGGCTAAATCCAATTTCAAAATAAAACAGAATTGATGCTCAAATAAGTATTAAATAAAATATTACACTTTAAAGTTTCAAAAATTTCATACATTTTGACATTTGATAGGCGATATCTGTGTAAATCATTGACAAGATATGTCTTAATACCAATATTCTTGGATAAGGCTTGAGATAAGAGTACCAATCCTTAATTAACTAAGTGATCCTTAACCTTTGGCAACAAAAACAAATTGCTCCACAATATTATCAAATGCAGCATTTTCATTTACCATAACAAACCGCTCCACTTTACAAGAATTACATGTTCTTTATATTCCACAATACAAACGTGCATACATTCGGACAAGTCATAAGGCTTACATGTGCATTGGGGAGGTTAGTGGTATAAGGCCCCACGGATTTCCATCAACTAGATGGATAGATTTGGTTAAGTCTGCAACTAATAGCTCACTTTAGAAAATCAGAAATTCTGCAGATTGCAACATATGTCACCGGGTAGTTTTGGCTGTGTTCGGTTGAAGAAGAAGAATAAGATGAAGTAATTGGAATCCTGAATCCATTTAAATGTCATGTTATATCTTTGATTTAAATAAGTAAAAAAATATTTCTTGTATTCAGTAATAAATTCTTGATAGTTCTTCATACTTTTGATTATTAAATGACTCAAAACGATGTTTTGTTTTTGGGTGAATTGTTAGAATAAGCTGCAATTAATCATAGGACTTCAACTCCTGTGTATCATACATCACTGTGGGTGGGGATTGTGATGTGGTTGCTTAGGATATACAGTTGGTCCATCCTGGACGTGTGATTGTTTGTGAACATTTGCGGTAAAGTTTGTGAGTGAGTTCAAAGATCAGAAGTGGAGCATATGCAGCGTCTTGATAAAGCTAAAATAAGGTAAGTCAAGCTCTTCTGAAATTCTTGTCCTCTTTGACAATAGATCTTTGCCAATTCCAATACCTTTCCAACTTATTGCCTCCAAATTCTGTTCCAAATATCCGAAAATTCCTTTGACCTAACATATTCTTCACGTACTGAGTAAAACCGTACAAAGTCTATTATTATGTTTTATGAAAAAACCGTAAGGTTCTATGATAAATATCTACAATAAATTAAATGATTAACTAAAGATGCACTAAAAATGTATTCTATTGAAAATATATGTAATTATGGCTGAATTGTATGTTGAATATGAGATCCAAAGCCAAATTTTACAAGTACCTACCCTTGGCATAATTCAGTGCCCTGATTTAAAAAATAATAATTCATTGGGTTAAAAATATTTAAAAGTTATTATTCCTTAAATTTTCGAAATTTTCACCGTAATTTCATATTTCAGATTTTTTATCCAGGGATAATGCCAGTTTATGCAAACTTTAAATGAAAGAAAAACACAGTGAATACAGGAACTGATGAGATTTTGTAGAGTATAGTTTAATATCATTAGATATTATTAAATTGGCGAATACGGAAACCTATACATTTTAATATAACCCATGTATTTATGATAAGGTTAGATTAAAAATAGTTAGGTTATTACAAAACTATTTTTTCTTATTTATGATTTACGCGTTATCCCTGGATAACGTTATTTAAATATCAAAATACGTGGTGAAAGATTCGAAACATAAAAATAATTTTAAAAACCTTTTTCGATACTTGCAACGCAGTCAATTATTATTTTTTTAATCAAGCTATTAAACTACAATTTATCTATCCTTGAATGACAAACCAACAAATACACTACGTTTGTGATTAATTTTTACATCAAAATATTGACATTGTAATATTAAAAAAATGTAACAATAATTATTATGTTATTCCTTCTTTTTTATCACGACATATATTTTTCCACTTAAAAAACTATACTCTTTTATTCCCAAAGAATATCAAAACCCTTCGATATGATTGAAAGTTCATTCTCCTCGCATGACGATGTTCCGGGTACTATATATTTTTTTTCGACACATAGATATTTTATATTAATATATAAGTATTTCACCATTTATTTATATATTGGTGCGTGTTACTATACTAAAACGTTGACAAGAAAAGGATCTGGCTTTGGGTGTGACGTTGAGTTTTGTTCCATTTTTGCTATCTCGTGAATACTAGAAAGCGACTATGAATGTATGCGTTTGTATGGTATACAATTTACACTGCTATACATCTAAATAGTCGTTGGTAGGCAAAACCAGCTTGCAGGTAAACTGGTCATGCATGTCACTTACAGGGATAACCAAATGTATTTAGGTAAAGTTACTCACTGTCAAGAAACATGCAATTTAATTCTAAAGATGAAAATTTATTTGTGTGAAGCAGCGAAAATTCTCGAACGGCGCGTTTTGACGTCGTGGAATTTGTATAGCTTATTTTGTCTAGAATTCTTGGTCAACGCGACTATTTTTAAGTTGAATCGTCATTCCCATCAAGACTTGTGTATACTGCTTTGAAATATGCATTTAACTGTCAAAAATAGGACAAGACCTCATTTAATTTTTCTTTACTGATTTTTTTATTTATTTTATTAAAATTTATTAACTAAATTTAACATTCTCTTTACTGATGAGGTCTACATAACTACCAACTATTTAAAAAAAAATTTAATCTGATATGTTTATATAAAAACTGTATTTGTACCCTAAATTAAATAAAAAAAAATAATAAAAATATTTGCTTTCTGTTGTAAAATTTGTTCCGTGGAAAAAACACAAAATTAATTTGAATGCATTGAGATCCCTTTAATCAATAATTTACGATGACTTGGTTTGTTTAGATTTTTTTTTTACAAGCATAAATTTTTTCTAAAAATATAAAGGAAAAGAAAAATTACAATCTGGTAAGGTGAATATTATATAAAAATAAATGATCAATACCAAGTGTGACCTACACTTTGTCTCAAAAAATCAAAATATTTTAACGTACGCGTTTTAAAAAAATATTTCACATTTGCATATTTAACTTTTAAAATTATTTATTTTAATTAAATTAATTCGATAATGTTCTATTCACATAGGGTTAGGCAGATGCGAAAGTTTACGTCTAACCCTCAGTAGTGCCTGCTTATTAAGTCATACGTTTCTCTCCTACAAAATTAAATTTAGTCTAATTTATGATACTAGCTTGAGAGTTTGGTTGCCCTGGAGATCTTGTTCCATCAACAGTTAGTTTTAATATTTTGAACGTGTACGTCGTTTTCATTCTTCATGATGATCAAATTGTCTTCGTGCGTGTACTTTAACCATTTATAATATACATTTATTAAAAATTACAAAAAAACCAGCCTTGTCCGATCAATGAGATCTTTAAATTTTATGAAAAGAAATGGATTTATCCAACACAACTTATTTTCAAGTGTTATCGTAAATCAAAGAAAGAAAAACTGAAAATCGCACGCGACAAAAACACACATTTGCACCACAAAATTGTAAAACCTCATTTGCGCAAGATCTTTTTAAATATCCAGGTAAAAATATTTAACAGCCTACCGGTTAACATCAGAAAGATTACTTATAAAAAATGCCTACAAAAATCAATCAAAGATTTTTATATTTTAAAAAATTTCAGCATACTCCTTTGGCGGTTCTGGTTTCTGAGTAGTATAAGTGTTCTGAGAGAAGAAAATGTCCACCCGTCCAAAGACATCTCCTTGTATTGGCACGTGACGTGTATTATATGAGTGGGCGTGTAAAGCGTCACACTTTTCAAAAGAGGCAGGATAAGCAGGGTGTAAATTATACTCACGATTAACAGTGGTTATTTATTGTCACAATCTTACAAAGGCGTTGAGTATAGAAAATATTGCGTGTGAAGGCTACAGCGGTCGGTGAAAGAGTGGTTGTACTTGACGGCGGTTGAGACCTATTAAGTCGCGTCGAGCCTCTGATTAGTAGATGCCGGGCTAGAGACGTTACGGGTCTGGACCACCACACTACTCTTCTAAGCACAAACGCTCGTTTCTATAGAAGAGAAAATAATCTACATCAAAGGTGTTATATAAATAAAAAGTGTGAAGGAGTTACTCTATACATAGCCACGGGCCCGGACAGACCATCAGCACGTGCCGCAGATTCGTCAGCGGTCCATCCAGCAACACGAGGGTGGCGAGGTCGACGCCCCAGTAGGTACCACCGGTCACAGGCATGCGGCAGATACGAGACACGGGTGACAGAGCGGGCGTGACTAGTACTTCATGCACCATGTGCCTCCGGACAAGCAGGAATCATTTGTTCAGAAATAATATAAAAAGCGGCCAATCTCATATGTGGGCATGTCAGTCTGTCATCTACCTCCGATGGCAGCCGGAGGCTATGGCCCTTAGAGTATCTATCATTGTCTTTATAATCATACTCGTGTATATTTTGTACTTGTTTTATAAAGATAATAAATCATTAAATATTCTACACCTTTGGAGCTTTTCCGTCGCATGACGATGGTGACCCGAAAAAGCAATTGCTCCTAACCATTTCGAAAACCCCCAAAAATATATATACCTATATTTTGTACTCTAATGTTACCCTATAACTATTTCTTAGGGTCAATTGATGACCTATTGATAGTCTGTTCAAAGTTAGTTTTAAACATTAATAATTAAAAAAATGAATATCTGTCCATAGATTATTTTATTAGGAGGACAATTTGTAGGATAATTATTTGGTTAACCCTGTAGGCAGAGTTTGAAATTCAGCGCAGGCTACCAACCCCTAACATCGCTGCTGGTTGGGTCGTGGATAATTGTATTATCCGCTACTAACGTATTTCATTAACGGGAAGCCGGGCTGAACGGCAACTTTTCCTTTCCCGACGCAAGATAGTTGCAGCTCCAAAGCCTCCACCCTTGCACCGGGATATGCTTGTGACACGTAGGCATAATTTTCGTCGGCGTTTATAGACGCCACACTTCAGAAAATAATTTAATTCATCGGTGGGTATTAAAAAGGGTTAAAACAACCACAATATATAAACTCGTAAAGAATCTGTATTTTTTCAACGTATTTCAACGTAAGTCTCACAGAGAGAAAATATATTTAGCTTCACCAATTCCACCATAAGAACATCCACACATTATCAATTTTATAAAGTTAAATACATATTAAAAAAAAAAATAGAAATGCGAACGCGCAATTCGTGTCACATCTCGTCGGCATTTATGGACGCCACACTTCAGAAAATAATTTAATCCATCGATGGGTTATTAAAAAAAAACAACCACAATGTATATATAAACTTGTAAAGAATTTGTAATTTTGCAACGTTTTACTACAAGAATTAAGATAAACTATAGAAGTCTCACAGAAAAGAATATATTTAGATAAGAAACATGTATGGGGTGGCCCAGAGCATAAGACCAGTTTGAACTGGCTTAAGTGATCACATTTTACAATGCGACCTTCACCAATTCCACCATAAGAACATCCACACATTGTCAACTTTTTAAAGTACTTTTAAACTTTTATATATATATATATATATTTAAAATAAAGATGCGAACACGGAATTCGTGTGACATCAATATTCTTACTATTTTCAAATTAAGCTAAATGCTTATGCTATGAAAATAGGACTAACTTGCTTGTCCGGAGTGAGATTAGAACCTGCGACCTTTGGATCACGAGGCGAGATTCCTAACCACAAGACCAACAAGCTACTCGATATGTTCTGAATCTAATAATTTGAATCGAAAAATTTGAAGGGACTATGCTAGAGCCATCTATCGTCATTTCAATGACATAGTACCTATACATATATTTTATTGCTGGTAATGGCACCTCGCTATTTTAAGTGGAAGCAAATCCTTTATAATATATATGATATTCTTCCAAAATATTTAAAATACACACAAGAATACGCCTGAAAATTGATATTAATTTTTACAATATTTAATTGTTATCTCAACCGTACGCATGTGTTGAGATAACGATTATTGACGTAAAGCTGGAAACGCTGTTAAGAGTCTAGCAAAATTTCGAGAATCGAATGTCTACACATCCATACGGTGTTTCCTATAAAATATTTGTTATATTTGTGTGTATTGCTGTTATAGCTATTTTAAAATATGGAAATATTTTGAATCATTATCCCGGTGGTAACCGAATACGTTTTTAAAAAATAGATTTTTTTGTATATCTTTCCAAATGATCCATCTCACATGTTTTCAACATCATTGAATTGTTTCGAAATTGCAACATCACATTAAACTATGTTTTCATTAAAAAAGTACAGTAAAATATTAATTTAGTGGGCTCTAAGGAACATTGAGTTTTTAGAAAATTCAATTAATTACAGTATCGAACATTCAGTTTATTACAATTTTTTTGCTTTTTTTACAAACAAAAATTTACGTTTGCACAAAACGTAAATTTTTGTAATATTAAAAAATGGTTAACAGAAACTTTTGCATCGCACTTCACCGGCAAGGAAAAGTTTTGGGTTATCACCCCGATGGGAATCAAACACATATAAAAAAAATTGTTTTTAGTTCTAAATTTTCAATTTTTTAAGACGCGTTTCATCTTACGAGAGCATTATCTATCTAAATATTTTAAAAATTAATCTAATTTTTTTTACTTGGAGAGAGTCGCATGGAAGGGGCATAATGCTTTTTCCTTATGGAACGAAAATATACCAATATAAACAATCTAGATCCCATATCGAATTACATTCGGAATTGAAGAAAAGGCGTCCCCCGACCGCACACGTAATTTTTTTTATCTATCAGGCGAACTGTTAGCCTGAGCGCGAAATAAAATTTATTTAATACGATAAAAATAAATGATTTATTTAAATTAATTTCCTCTATGTTATATTATGATGGTAAGTGCATAAGTAAGTGGGTACATTTTATTTTCATTGATAATTATTTAATTCCAAAAGGGTAGTTGTTACCCGGTGCGAATGAATAAATGAGCCAATTAGGGCGTACCTAACCGGGTGGGCGGCAGGTAGTTACCAGCCGGGGCTCGTTTAATATCTGATTAGATTTTTCAATTAATAATTTAGAAAACTGCTCAATTTCAATAAATTCTTTTAATTTACAACCGAATAGCTTAGCTTGCATCAGTTAACATTTTTATTCAAGCGCGAGCTGTAAATAATGGAAGCAGTTCGTCAACGTAATTGTTAAATCTCGTTTCGCGTTTTTTCTTTAGTTTAGTTTTTGGGAGGGCTTTTAAATTGTTTTAAAGATTGGAGAAATTAAAAAGATTGAAGACCCTAATTTTTTTAAAGCGTAGTGGCGTATTGTTTTAAGTGAATACATAATTATTATTTTGACATAAATTACCTAAATACGCGCAAAACAATCTAATCGTCATCACGTAGATATGATCCACTGACGATCTTGGCCTTGTTACAGATGTGAAGGTTGTGTATTGGTAAATTATAGTTGCTTATGAAGACGAGTGATGCAGCAGATGCTGAAGGTGTGTGTCATGTATAACGAGATCATGTCTATCTGTAAGCGACATGACTCTCGATGGGCACGTGTGGTGAAGGTATACTATGTAAATTGTTTGAATGCATTCGAGTTTGCAGTGTAGATGTATGTGTCAAGCTAAAGCAGGACGGATGGAGATACAGGTTGACTAAGAAATACTTACAATTTATGCAGTCGATTTGTTGATGAATAAGTAGTACAATAATGAAGAGCGAAGCACAATGGGTACGTGGTGTAGACTACGGCGGTCGGCGAAAGAGTGGTCATGGTACCAGCGAGCGAGCGGCCCTCATATAGAACGTCCGGCCCTCAAATAGAACGCCACACTGTTTGAGGGGAATAAAAGCAAAAGCTGCAATATCCAACTGAGGTGTTTCTGAGAAAAATACAAAAATCCTGTCACTACTCAAGGAAATTTCTCTGAATTCTACGGAACCTACATCTTACTGGAAATAAGTTTTTGAAAACAATTGCATAATTGAATATTGTTTTTACCATGATGTTTCAGTCTGAAATTGACATCAACTCTCACTTCAGTATGAAGCGACCATTTTTACACGTAACACTTCATTAGGGGTTGAATTATTGTAGTGGATATCGCTGCCTTCGATTATATATATGGCATCTGTCTTTACAATTAACTGCATTATTTGCCAGGAAAATAAGGGATTTTCGGTGGTGGCTGCTGTACTGCACCATTTGAACACTGTGTGTCGAGGGTATAGCTCAGTAGCTCATGCTTAGAATAGTACTTAATAATGCCAACCTGGCATTGAATATGCGGGACGATATAGAAGCTTTTGCTCTTAAAACTCTGTCATACGATGCGTCTCAAACCTCGTTTACTTTATTTAATAAAATACGCTATCACCACCTAGGTTTGAAATTTGTTATTCTTTTGAAACAAAATACAGAGCTCACCGCTGGTAACGAGATTTGTGTATATATATTTTTCAAAATCTATCTACCTTCTTAATAATTTAAGCGTACTCAAAAAATATTGTAAAATAACTTGGCGAATACGTGAGCATACTGGAAAAATTTGTTCTGAAACTGAATAAGTGGGTTTTAAACAATGCAACCTACTTCACTCTGACTCCAGTGGGGCTGGTTTGATATCGTTTTTGATACGTGCCGAGCTTTTCAATGGCAATGTTGGGAACGAATCCACCGTTGGAGAGCACTAGGGCGGAAATAGGCTTCTTTTTGGCAGCGGGTGGACTAGACTGAGCCGGGGATTTTCACACACTTCAATTTCACAAAAATACTGCTTAAAACCACTATTTATTGAATAATTAATCAATATGTTTCTGGACCAAAGGTCCCCTCGTCAGTATATGACGTATACTAACATTAAGACATCATCAGAAATAAAAAAATAAGTACGAGGAAGTTAAATAACTAATTATGAAATATTATGAGAACAAATTAAAAGGCTTTTTACAAAAACAATGTAGCTTTTTACAATTTTTACTCGATTTTTTTAACTCGTAGCGTCTGCTTGTCGGCTTAAAAACTTTGAATCGATATTTAACCCTTTTCCCGTGATCCAATCGAGCTGAAACATTGCAGGCAGACTCTTGGCAACGATAAAAATGATTTAACAAATTTTCGTTAAAAAAATGTAATAGTTATAGTATAATTTTGGATTTTTCGAAATTTTAACGATTTATATAGTGTTTAATTTTCAAGCCCGACGCGTGGAATTGGCGTGAAACCTATTTCAATGAGAAAGGGAGTATTATAAAAACTTGGTTTTTATGGGTTGGTTTTTTACAACTGATTTTAAATAAAGTGGCCTTAATTTGTCAACTTATTGAAGTGATAATTTTTTTAAGAATGTGATTAGGTTTTCACAGCCACTCGGAATATTCTGGTTTGTGTCTTCTGGGGTATTATACCTGCTTTCGACACGTTATTGCGAGACAATACTTAACCACAACACCAACACTCACAACAACACATCAGCCCTGATGATGGACCCTGCAATGGGATCCGAAACGCCGGCCGGAAAGGTCGTAGAAACGCGGCATAATACCCAAGAGGAACAAATTAGAAGATATTTTTTTTTATTGTAAAATAAATTACAGTTAAAAAATAATGGATATCGAACCATAAATTAGAAGAAACTCAGCGACTACCAACTTTGAAATTTTTTAAGAGGGGGGTCGTGAGTTAAGCTGTTTACACATCAACAAACTTCGCTAAGTTTTCAAAATGAAAATAATATAACAGTTCTTGTAGCGGCGCCGTGGCGCGTGGGCGAGGGAGACGAAGCGAACTCATCTCGATCTAATGGCATAATAATTTTTTCGTTTTTTCGCCCGTACATTTTCATGGCTAATTATTCCATTAACAATGAGAAATGGTCCGAACGGATGCTTCAATTTCCATTACTCCTTATAGTCTTCTCCTCTTCCATTCCATTAAAAGGGTATTAAGTTTTCTCGAGTCCTTTTCGCCAAAGTCTCGCGGAATTGCCCATCTTTACATATTAAAGCGGGATTCTCCCCCAGTCCGGCTTTGTTACTACATACTTAATAAATTGTACAATGCTGTACCTCTTTTTGATGAGTTCGTCTGAATTTATTATTCGCGAAAAAACAATTTGTGCGGCTGATTGGCTCAATAATTATGTATTCTTCTCTGAATAAATTTAACCTTTGATAAATTATTCATTCTGTTTTGTACAAAATTTATATAAAATTCCAAGAATTTGATCAATTTGAAAGTACAATATTTATGAAACCTTTTTTTCATTAAAGACTTTTTTAAAGAGATAAATAAATATGAATATTTTAAATTTATAATAACTTAAATGTGTTTTTAACATATTTTTGTGCTGTCGGCATTTCATATAACCATTGAGGGTAAAGGAATGGTGTGAAAAAGGCTGGTTAGTATGTTGTTTCGTTTTTCTTTTCTTTTCCTTCCCATAGGTATATATGTCCCTGTTACTGGAGTACACGAGGCTTGTCTTCCACCCATCTCCGTTAGCAATAGCCCAGAGCTTTCCCAGGGGAAACCACGTGGAGATGAAGATAAGATTTGGGGGAAGAAAATTAGCATTCTTTGGTTTCTCAACAGTGATAAGTATACGCATTCGCCAATGTGTGCCCTTCTGAGACCTCAATTGCTTCAGTTTGCAGATAGAAGATTTGCCTCGTTTACCGACAACAGTTTAAATATAGGGTGGACTCTATAAGAATTTTGTGCCCTGTATAAAGTTTTGCACTAAATTACACCAAATTGTCCATTTCAAGATATATAATAATGTTATAGCTAAGACGTAGCACAAATTCATACTTTATATTTGTTTCTATACCACAATAATAATATTAACTTTAATATTATATCAAGGTTAATTAATGTCTACAATACAGTATTAATGCATAATGTAGAGACGCCTCGATGGTGGACGAGTCAATATTAGGTGACATTTTATACACTAAATACAAATAGGATTTTGTAAACTAGTTCACTCGAGGTGACATTTTACCCACTGAAAAAAAACTGGATTTGCAGGTAGGAAATAAAGGATTTGCGAGTCCAACCTGTACTTAACACCAGCTTTTTCTACTGTGGTAGGCAAAAACAATAATCGGTGATATAAAAGTGAGAGATGTTTGATTAGGGCTTACCCAGTTATTAATAGAACACTGCTGATGATTTTGATTTTATTTTATACAGAAAAAATAATTATATAAAATAAAAATAATATTTAATAAAAAATAACAATAATACAAATATTTCCACAAAAAATTGAACCTATAATTTTAGTAAGGAATATTAAATTAAATTTAAAAAATAAGAGTTACGCAGGGTTAAAGAAAATCTAAAAGTAAGGACATTTTCTTCTGAAAATCTCAGATAAGCGCAAAGAGATCAGTAATAGTTAAGAGTGGAGAAACAGTGATGATGATGATGAATAAATTAACGATAACAGTATATTTTAACCATGCAAATTCAGCCAACAAATTAGCGGGGCTAAATTAATCAAACGGATGGAAATATAGTTCCCAGTCATAATATTGATGCAACTATTTGAAGCGCGTGAGGGGGCATTATTTACATCCGGGTAAAGTCATCCCAGTGGACACAGCCGCATCATATAAATGCAAATAAGTGCAGCGAACGAATTGCCCATAATATTCTGCCAGTATTTTCGTTTAACCGCTCCATGAATCACCTGCAACTCCTGAAAAGAACGATCCCGGAGCTCACCAACGGGTGTAGGTAACTTGTGCCTTCTGTTTTACCGACTGTGTTAATTAACATTCTAATTTATTACATTTTCCTGACCCAGTATGATATGATATTCCGCATAGTTTTGCCGAACTTCTGACCTTGCGCGCCTCACGCCTGGTTTTGATCATTATTTAATTAACTCTATAGTGATGTTAAATTATTTACAGACAATGAGGAATTTTGTTCTGCCGGGCAGACGCTGTGCTGCTTGAAGGTTGTGAAAGTGAAGGGATTTATTTATTATCCCCGCCTTGAAGCGACCCAGATAAATATTTATTCAAAATCTTCTTGGCGATAAATTTTTTACCGAGTTCACTGCGCTGTCACTTTGTCCATTTTTAAATTAGAGACATCTCTGGCAAATATAAATGGATTCTAAGAATTTTGTACGCTAAAATTCAAAAAAGGAAACTTATATTCCAACATAAGGTTCAAAATAAATAGGTATGTTACATAAAAGTTTGGTCATCAAATCTTTTAAGCTCATCGCCTGAGTTTACTACATCGTAGCCTACAAATAATAGAATGGCTAGGAATTTTGCATTATCAAACAGACACACGGCCTAAAACAAAATAATTTAGAAACACATGAAATTCATAAAAACCTAAACACAACAAATAACATAATCAATAATCAAGTACAACCCTTCACATCACCCTTTCTTACAATGTTCCCGATCTCCCACCACCTAGATACTCCCTCCGCTTCTACCGAATCCACAACCCACATACCAGACAACCACTCCCACATCCCCTCAGTCATAATTCACCTGATGAAGGAAACGGACGTTTCCGAAACATGTAGTGAAACAAGTGCTCAAATATAAGTGGAAAAAAAACAAAGTTCAATGTTTTATTTCATAATTTGTTTATAAATATTAAATTGCATTATTACACTCTATTTCTGAATATAATATGCACAGTAAAATTATCAAAAATATTTATATATTTTTTAATAGAGATGTGAACACGGAATACGTGTTACATCAATATTCTTATTTTTTTCGAACTAAGATAAATGCTATGAAAATAGGACTAATTTGCGGGTGTCCTGGAATATATGTAATTATAAAACAGATGAATATAGGAATACATAAGAACATATATATCACACTCCGAGTGCAAGTCTACATAATCTTTTAAAAAAAAATTTTTTGTTAGGAGTATCATATTTTAGTAATATTATTAATATTTTTACATTAAAGGCAATAAATTTGTGGTTAGACATTTTAACAAAATTTTATTTATGTTAGCATATAACCACTAAATTTTTTTTTGTCTACCGGTTTCGAGACGTAACCCGTCTCTTCGTCAGGACAATCACTACACTAACATGTAAATATCATTACATGTGCCACTTGGGGTCGCAACTCCTAACAGTTACAGGCTCCGCTGAACTTCACTAAGTGAAAACCTATCTTGATATAAAATCACTATTAATTTGGAATATCTCTAGTCTAACGTATCGTCGCTGTATATATTATAAATCCTACGTGCCTTTTAGTATTTTCCGAAATGAACGAATTGATTTGTCAATTTTTCATATAAATAATGGTGATATATTAAAAAAACATTGCCGTTTATCTGGAAAGACTGCCTAGTAATTATTTAAAAAATTTTTTTTATAAATCTAGTCCGTGCAATTATTTTTTAAAGCAGTTTTATTCGTTTGTCTCAGAATATAATAAAATGTCACATAGGATTAATCAATCAATATACCTACATATATAAAAAAAAAACGTGTTTCCCTACCCGCCAATTTTTCTCCACAACCACCCACCGGTGGTTATGGTGGTGGATAGCCCTTAGTGTCACATCGAAAATATGCGAGTTTGGTGGGAGTGGCTGTGCGTGGGTGACGAAAATGTGAGCACATTGCACATTGTTTTGTTATGGGAAGGCCGCAAATGCTTTAGATTGTTTCAAAATAGACGCACCGACTGTGTCAGTGAGTCTAAAAGGTTCCGAAAGCACCTGCTCTAGAAAGTTCTGGAAGGAGAAGGTTCAAGAAAATTCCCGAAATTTCTATAAGGTTCTAAGCTGTATGTCAAGAAGGTTCCTGTACATTCAATAAATTTCTTGAAAGTTCTGGAAGGAGAATGTTCTAGAAGGTTCGCGAAAGTTTTTATGACGATCCAAACAGTGTACTCAAAATCTACGCGTGCGAAGCCGCGCAGGTACAGCTAGTTATATATATACAGCGAAGGTATATATTTTCGCATATCACATTGACGCTTGAGTGACCTCATTCAGACTGTTTCCGATATTCATTTATACTATGTCCCCAGCATCACTTATACACTTTTAAAATAAAACATATTTTTGCATTGTTGCTCACAAACCTTCTGGCCTGCTTATATTACAATAATTTATGAGTTATAAAATACGCGATGAAATTTTTTGTTAATTAACCAACATCAAAAGGCCTACCCAGGTATGAAGTGGGATATTGCCGCGTACGGTAGTCTTTCAGCGCCAGCCTTATTAACCCGGACGTGGTTCCGACAAAAAAAGGTTTTGCACATGCACAATAAAACCTCTCCATAAAGAGTTATCTCAGTTGACTGTGCTCGGCCCCATAAAGGGATGATAAAATCCACAATAAAGCTTCTAGAGCGAACACTAAAATAGGAAATCAAAATTAATAGCGTGCATCCCCTATTTCTGTTTAGCTCCAACCAGTCAGGAAAAGATTCTAGATTTTATGTTTTACGACTGTCGTATAACGATATTAGATTTCGAAATTTTCGTAAAAATATGTTGTTTATTAGTTATTTGTGATTCGCGATGAAACGAAAAGGTAACATTAAACACACTGCCCACTTTTTTAAAGGTATATATAATTGTTAATCAACACAAAGATATTTTATTAAAAACAACCTGTTTTGGAATTGGTATCCTTCATCAGTGTGTTATATAACTTATCAGAAATTTACAATTTTTATCTTTTTTTAAAATTAAATTAATAAAAAAATTGAGGGGAATATAAATATAAAAAATAGTTATGATATTTATATAAAATCAAAATTTAATCTTTAGTTTACTCATATTTTTTCCTATTAATTGCTCAAGCTTTTAGGAATATTACTGTATATGGAAAGTATGTATCCACTCATGTATAGTATAATATTAATAAAGGTTTAAGCACTAAACAGAGTAAAAAAATATTAATTTACTAAAGGCTTAATTTAGATATCTTTAAAATACGCCTGTATGTCACATTGATACCATATTGGTTGAATTTAGTTCATTAATCCTTCATTACATTTTGGTTTACATTCAAAGTATATAATATTCATAAATATGCGTGCTTTGAACTATTGGAAACAATTTGGAGATAGTGTTTCCTAGAGAATTCAACATTGAACGATTGTGGAATAAATTAAAATCATAAACTGAAGAAAGGACAGCAAGATGATGGAATTCCTCTGTCGAATCTGAAACGAGGCACCAGGGGTCGGTCTGGAGAGCGAGCGAGGGTGGGAGGGGGCGAGTAGTTCCCCGAAACCAGCTAAAGGGCATTCCGTTTCCGACATGCGATCGGGTTGTGATTGGGTTGGAGTCCTTCAATCTTAAGCCTAATAATATCGATTACCAACGGTGTTCTCCGATCCTATAAACGTAATAAAAATATATTTCTTTCAAACATCCAAATTCATATCAAAATAGACAGATTACCCTATTATTCGGGATGGATGTTGAAAAAAAAACGGATAATCGATTTCACGGTCAGTCAAATATACTTAATACTTCAAATGTTCCGATAATCACACACGTGAGTTTACGCATAACAATAATGTTGCAAGGTTGTCAAATACTTTTTTTGTAAACCTGCTTCGGCAAAATTACGGTTTACGATTTACGGTTTCTAGAAATAGTTCAAACTCGAAGAATTCTCGTGTAGCTAGTTTATCGTTGCTTAATTTTTTGTCATAAATGGCAGTTTCTCGGATGCCGCGTCTTTTTTAAAACCATATTTACATATTTAAGAGAGCCTTCGCGTCATGTTACGAGGAGCGAAGACTTGCTTTCGCCTTGATACTTGGACAAGAAGTCTCCCGCGCGCGAGCTCGTCGCCGAATATATAGCCCTCCGGCTGCCCCCTCTTCACGGAAAAGCCGCTGGCCAATGCGCGGTCTTCCTTCCGATCCTTCGGCCAATCTAAGCGCAGCGTGCACAAATGCAGATTTGCCGGGCGATTTTGCACCCTACGGACCATCAATCCATCGCGAACCTCCGCAGAGCTCGCTCCTGCGACCAAATTGAAAGAAAATTTAATACTTGCGTAATGTACTTAATGCGTAATGTACATAATGGTGTTTTTTTAAGTATAGTAAGCCAATGTTGCTTTTGAATAAATAATGGAATCGTGGTGAATTTTTAAACTCCTTTTGAACAATAGAATTAATTATCAATATTCATAATATTATCAATATTGGGTGATAGAATAGTAGGCACCCAGAATGTAAATTGAATAATTAATTATTTTTGTGGTATGTGCTCGTATTTGCATTACCTCTTATTCCATTCAAATCAATTTACTGTGTAGAGTGTAAAATGTACCTGGTAAATGTAAAATAGACTTAACTATTATATTATTTTTTATTATTATTAATACTATTATTATTTATTATTATTATTATTATTATTGATATTAACCGAGACTCTTCAGATTTTATGGTCGAATCGAATTATTATTATTTTTTATTAATGCCTTTCAAGGCTTTTACAAAAAATAAGATAAAGTGTACATTAAATGAATGAATACTCGAAACAAAATGTCTAAAGTTAACAATAAATTTTAAAAAAAAAAGTGCAATTCTACAATCGCGATGCTTATCAAATAAAGTAAGTATGTAAATGCAATGGGGAAAATCAGCTCCAACGACTTGAGCACTTGGCAGAGTCTAGTTTTCCAAAAGCCTTGTATCTATTAAAAGATGTTTAAACATCTAGTAGACACGCTGAAATCGCCCTGATTCTGTAAAATATAAAATAAAATAAAATTATCTTGGTTAAAGGGAGGTTTTAAAGAAGACGTTAAATAAAACTACCATTATTAAATTATCAACATATTGATACGGCGTCTTCCTACGCTTCTTTTCCACTTATTTTCCCCTGGCTTAAACTATACTATGTCCGAAATACTCAAGCTTTCTTAATCTTGATGATCTGCAGCGTCTCGGTCAGAGATAATTCTTCACAAGACTTCAACTTTATTCGTAACTCTATTCACAAAGGAAACTTTCGTTATGCATCTATAGAGTTACATCTCGTGTGGCGAATATATAACATCGAACCATATTCTATGTTGCAGACTTAAGTCGTAATTAAAAAATAAGGGTCTCATTCTAAGGATGGCAGTTTTTCCCGTAATTTGCTATTAAAACTTTCAATTTAAAATTTAATTCAGTGAAGTATCCTAATGAAGAACCATTGGGCCCGAAACATGTTGATAATTGAATAAATTGTTTAAATTGTATTATACATTCTTTTACTTTTTATTAAGATAAATAATGTTGCCGAGTAGATGATAAGATATTTTTCTATTATTGAATAAAATAATTTTACACTTTTCTCATTGATGCTGTCGTAATCAATTATTGTCAAGCGTTTGAATCAATCGAAAAGCCATATCTGCGAGTTGATAAATGACCAGACAAGTCGACGGTGGGGGAGAAGGGGCTGCGAATTACACGCGAGCCTTCTGTAAATCGGGCGCCGTGAAAATAAGCGAAAGAACACTCTTTTATTGAAATCTACGAAAGCGTAGACCCTGTCCGCCCCGCCCCTCTACGCCGTAGCGGGATGAATCTCACTCTGCCCCGCGCAGTCGAGCGCTACGGTCGCGTGGAATTGTCCTCTCTCTTGTGCTACACAGAACGCTCTTCGCTGGAGTTGTTTTTCTCGTTTGGGCAGAGAGTCTCGCTGGAGGGTCTGTTTGGAATTTTGAATTTCTCGTGAGGAGAATTTCGGTGGTGTGTGGAGTATTATTAAATAGTTGACGCGTCGCGTGGTTCATTATTAGATTTTCAATTTATTAGTTTAAGTGATTTAAGTGAACATTTTTGAGTTTTCATAAAAAGAGAGCAGTTTGAATTTGGTGTCTTCAAAACAGGTAAAAATTTTACTAAGTATAGTACTTTTTATTTAAATGTAGTAAATTCTTTAGTAATGTACATTTATTATTGATGAATAATAAGGGGATTCGTCATATTAATTTTATGAAATATTTTTGAGAACATATATTTTTTTTAATATTTGGAATAATTATTATTTCGAAAGGAATGCAAAAAAAAATATTATACGAATTTTTTATCCCATATAAATAATATTATACGAGCACTTATGATATTATATAATCAAATGTCAAAATGTAAAGTGCTTTTTAAATAAATGTAAAAATTAAAAAACAAATGAAAAATTCATCCATATGTATGTACGTTCGCAAGGATATTTTTTAGTAGTAAAAAGGGTGAATTTCTTTCTCTGTAGACTTTTGGCATCTTTGTCAAATCATCATTTTATCCAGGAGGGCATAAAAAGAAGTCGGAGACTCAAAGGTTCTTCATCACTGAAAGTGCGTGAAGCTGTAAACATAAACTTTATAGTTTTGGGAACGAAGATAGTAAACTTAAAGTAGGCGATCTGTATGGATTGTTTTATTCTATGAGAAATAATAAATCTGTGGATCTAATTTTTAGAAAACTGTTACGTACGACATTGATTTAATTCGGGCAAAAATTTACTGTCATTTCGTGATCCGCTGTAGAGTTCATTTAAATAGCTAATGTTGTACTTATTGACCTATAGACTATAGTCAGATGTGGTATGATATTTCAATGAAGATTTTAAGATGATATTATTTCTAAATAACTGACTCGTTTAAATTGAAAAATATAATTCTATTTATCTTTAATATAAAATAAAATAAAGCTTTGAAATCGCTCTAATTTTTTACTAAAAATATAAATAAACCATTAAAATGAGTAATTTGTTTATGTAGTACTCATAATGCTCGCCTAGTGATCTGTTGGTTGGTGGTTCGAACCCTATTTCAGGACACCAGAAAAGGAATCTTTTTTCCATAGCACAAGCGTTTAGCTCATTTTTAAAATAGTGAGAATATTGATGTGACACGTATTCGTGTTCGCATCACTATTTAAAAAAAATGAGAAGAGATTTTATCTTTTCCGATATACTGCGAAATCTAACTGCAAAATGACTTTGTGTAACAATGTTTATATAATTAACGAGAAAATACTTTATATAAGCTACTAATTTGTTGAATTATCAACGTGTTTCGGGGCTTATGGTCCCTTCATCAAGATACAATAACTACTAAAACTTAAAAATCGAAGTATAAACATTAAAAATATATTTTGTCTTTGATTTTATTAAAGAGAATTTATCATTTGTAAGATTGATATATTTATTTATTATGTACAGATGTATCATTAAAACATTATAACTACACAGATTTATTTACTGAAAATTTTATTCGCTACCAGTTTTTCTCTCGGCGTACAAAGGATTTGACAAACGTTAGTAGAAAAAAAAAGAAACAAAATATTTTTACTTGCTGTGAAATATATTGTACAAAAATTTTATTATGTACATTTTTAAAAGACTGGCAAAGCCTGTTATGAATTTCCGCATGTCGAATCGAATATTTGAAGTTCCGCGTTTTGGTAGAAGCGCGTGGAACGGCGAACAGTTTTTATCTTCTTTGATCTGCATCGAAGTTTTCAGATAAACTCGGCATGAACGTATGAAATATTTAATGCCCTTAACTCCTGAGGCATGTTTTTACGCGGAAAAATATCAGCGGATAGGGGAGGTTTTAGTGGGAACGTAAGAAAAACATGAATTATATAAGAAAGCCGGCCGTAAAGATGAAAGCTGCAGAAGACTTTTAAAAAACCTTGCGCAGCCGTTTTTTACCATTACTTTTAATGAAAAATAAAAAAATAAGTCATAAAAACACTAAAAGAATGGTAATACATTTTTGTTTTGTTAATGTTTATATAATTAAAAAAAATTGTAGATGTCCCATAAACAATGTATATGCACTGGAAAGCATGTATGAAAATTTTCATTGCGCATCCACAGTCTTACGACTTGTCCTGGCTGATTAATTACTGGACACAACGCAACGTTAACCGATTCCACCCAAGAATAACGACACACACATCAAATGTTCAAAGTTGTTTATAAATAAATATATGTTCTTTATGGAACTTATCTTACATTTAGTTTGAAAATTTTTCATTACCATAAAATAGTATATAAATGTCGTCGCTTTCATTTATTATAATTTAATCAAAAGTTTTTGTTGTATTTGGTACCAGCATGTCCTATGTATCTATGGATAGTGATGTTCTGTTGAATTTTAGTGAGTCTATAGTAATGGTGTTCTAGAGAGAAAAAAGTGACAAAGTATCATGTAATTGCCTGTAACAAGAATGCCTAGAACAAATTAACGAGCTTATGTATTTGTAAAATATGTTAAATAGAGACAACAAGGATGAGGAGGAGTGTGACTGCGGAAAATAAGCTTAATGGTACCTTGAATGCTATAATAGCTAAAAGGAATCTGTCGCATGAAACAGCATAAAGACTAGCAGTTCATAACAAAGTTCTGGTGCCAAATGTGTAGAAGTGGACTCTGAAATTGGCCAAAACATAAAAGGTCGCTAAAGAAAGGATCCTAGATATTTTAATATTTATTTTTTAATTTTTTTTTTTTCATTTATATGATCATTTAAAATATTTGGGCGAGGAAAGAATAGCTTAAAAAATATGTGAGACGAGTACTGAAGGCAGCAGGAATAGAGGACATCCGCAAACTACCTGGCACGATAAGATGCAGAAAAAATTGGAGGATGGCCGTGTTAAATGCTTCAACAATCGTAGAGCATGCATGAGAAGATGTACGAATGTAGTCGAGGCAAAAGTGTGTCAAGATAGAATTTTACGTTTTTCTTCTCTTTCTACATCTACGGGGAAACGGAATGATGATTGCTATTACGATTAGTTGTTTATCAGTGAATTAGTTTTTTATTAGATAAGTCAAGGCTATAAACATTAATATAAAATGAAATTGAATTTAAAATAGGTACTTTGTATGTTGAGCAATGTTAAAAAAGGTGCAATAAACGTTTAAATCTATGCAGTAAAGAGGAAAACTATTGAAATAAGATCTATTGTGTAATCGTAGAGACGCTGCCGTAGAGATGTCGTAGACTGCGGCGTAGCAGGGCCACCCCGGGGCCAATTGAAGAATAAAAGGATTTTCACGTGTACGACCTTACGTGGGTACAGACAACGTGGGGGCGTTGCGTACTCGAAGAGGGTGGGTCCTGAGTTGAACATTTCCAAATTGTGTTTCTTTTATTCCTATGGGTTTTCAAAATATGAATAGGTAACTACAGCGGCTTCTTTGTTTGATCGAAAAATTTCTTTCCAAAATATTTCCGCAGTAAAGAAATTTACTGATTTTCTGCGCAGAATTTACCGGCCGTATCTGAATTCCTTTGTCAGTGTTTCACAAATCTTTCATCAATAATTCGAAAATATTACATTTTGTGTAGATTTTTGCCAACGAGGTACCGTAATCGAAGAACGGAGCCGGTTAAAGACCTGCAACTTCATGAATTGTACTGTTAACGATATCCTGAGAAAGGTGAAATTATGTAGCAACTGTAAATGAGTCTTGCAAAAGTCCCCATATACAAACCAAAAGGATAATGACGGGCAGATGATGTTAAGATAAATCTAACAAAGATAGGGGAGTGTCAAGCAGACTAGATCTGGATGGCTCTTATTAAGTCGATATCAAGAGACGGTACTTGAAATGGTGTTGCATCTTGTAATACATTTATTTTTTGAAAATCAAAAGAGCCAATAGGTACAATCTTAGCAGCAGTGCATATCTCAGAAGTATAATTAAAAGTAGACAGAGAAGAAATTACAGACAAAATATATTCACTAAAAGATTAGCAACTTGAATATTGTAGAAACATCTGATGAAGTTTGGCTGAGAGAAGTACAAATGAGGTTCTTACTAAAATGCAAGAAGAATGTTCATCGCAGATACCACGGAAATGGCCCATTGAGAAGATACATTCTTAGTATCATAAGTATGACTAAAATTGGGGCTAGATGCTGCTGAGGAAATTTGAATTTTTTTTTTTTTTAAATAAGCAAGGCAATTGCAGACACCTACAGGAACCTTCAAAATAGGGTACAAAACCGAAACTCATGGCAGGCTTTTAACAAAAAATAGGAGGTGAATCTGTTTCTGTACCTGAAACATCTACAACGTAACTCATGCTTAAATAATTATAGAAATCTCACAGAGACGAAGCTATTTATATGAGAAATGTGTAGGATGGAAGTCTATTCTATACGATGGACGAGGGTTTACAACCTGTATGAGCTGCCTTAAGTGATCAACGCAACGTTAACCAATTCCATCGTAAGAATATCCACACATTTTGAAAATTTTTAATGTTCTATATATGGTCCAAATCTGAGAATCGTTCATTTAATTGAGTGAATTATGATACAGACATTTATAGTCTTTTCTCACGAATGTTCTAAGAACATACTTATGAACAAAATTTGTTAAAAGTTAAAGAGTTAGAGTTGGAATTACGGTCGTTAAACATTTTTAACTGTAAATGGTTACGGATATTTTATACGAACCGTATGTTTTTTAGAAAAATGATTCTCGACGTTTTGTTGAATTCATATTCAACCGCACCTTACACCCAGATTGGTAAGGGAATTTATTGAAATATTTTTTTTTAAGTTTCTAAAATTTGTTGTTTAGTGTAGTTAGAAGTTAATCAATGTGTAGTTGTAAAAATAATAGCAGTTTATTTGATTGGCATTTCCATATATTTTTAATAAAAATATATAAGAAAGCAGTGCATACTTTTATGCAAAACTTAAATAAATATTCTTGAGATGAAAATTTGTACAAATTAAAATATTTATGTGGCCTACGTAAAGCAAAAACATTTTTGATGAGTTTCTTTCCTTTACACAGCTCCATCTTCTGGAAGACATAAAAACGTAGATAAAACAAAGCCACCAATAAAACGTAAATACCGAGGAACATTTCGTTTCGAAATAACCCTTAACCAGAATTTTTGTAACAATGTTTGTAAAACACCCTGGATTTATGCTCATATTATCTGAAATCCCGAAACCGGAACCACCGAAGAGGTAAAATAATAATTTGATTCATGAAAATAGTTTCGTTTCTTTATTGTGGTTTTCTGAATTATTTTAGATCATGAATTTGTTTCCGTAATAAATTATGGATCATATAATGTTCTTATAATAAATTTTATATTGTTTTTGTTTATTTGAGACTTTAGTTAAGCGTACATCATAATAATTTTTATATTCATATCGTAGCTTCAAAATTAATATATTCTTATTAAAAATGTTAAAAGTTTTGGATGTAGATTTAAAACGTTAATGGCTGTCATAACCATTAAATTTGTTTGTCAAAACGACCGGTTAAAAAACAAACTTTAAGACATAATACAGAAAATAATTATTATATATTAAAAAAAATGACGTAATTTTTTGTGAAGAGATTATAAATAAACATATTTGTGGCTCTTTGTATGCATATTTAAGAGATTATAAATAAACATATTTGTGGCTCTTTGTATGCATATTTAAAAGGAAACTTTGCAGACACATTCAAAACAAAACTATTACACCGAAGTAAATTGTAAATTTCCTTTGAAATACATAATATAGATACTTTATTGAATTTTAAATGTCACATTTTGGGTCTGAGCATTTAAAAGAGATTTTTATTAAATGTTATATTGATGAATTTTATTTTATTTTACTGTTTTCGAAAAAATATCACGCATTTTTAGTGGTTAGGTATATTAACCAAATTAATTGTAAATTTGTAAAAGTTACGCGATAAAAAGCGATCATTTAATTGGGCGAAAAACATAATCTTTGATATCTCTACATGAGTTTAATTATAATTTTATATGAGTTTTACTACTCAAGTTTCATGAGTATAAAAATTTATAATATGATAATATTATATATATAGAATATAAATTATAAATAGTTTTACTACTCAGTTTTGAGTATAAAAATGTTTATAAAATTCATTTAACAATAATATTTATTTAAATTTAATTCCTTAAAAATTTCATTAATAATAATTATAAAAATTTAATTTATTTTAAATTTTGCTAAAAATAAAAAGTATTAGAATCTATCATCTACAAGTGCAGATGATATTGCCCTATCCAGTGGTCAAATCAAATATAAAATAATAATTCATTTGGATAACAGATAATGTAGTCTACGATTTTAATGAACAATATGGATAATCTCTACAAAATCAACGCCAAAATCATCAATAAAATAATGGAAAAAAATTTAAAATATTATCATTTTGTACCACGAAAATATTCAAAATCTAATCATTTATACACACTGTTATGTAAATGAATACTTTTGGAATATTTTAATTTTATTAGAATTTAGAATTCATTTATGGTTAATATCATCGATACTAATATTATAAAGAGGAAAGATTTGATTGTGTGTTTGAATTGAATAGGCTCCGAAACTATTGAACCGATTTGAAAAATTCTTTCACATTTAGAAACCTACTTTATCCCTGATGAACATAGGCTACAGAATATTTTGAAAAACGATAGGGATCCGTATGAAAACTTCATTAATGTAACCCAACGTGTGAAAAAAATATCAAAAAACCTTATATCGCGTAGGCTGCGGAAAGTTTTGACAATAGAGCAAAGTGATGTACCACAGTTTTATAAAGGACATTAATATCTACAAAAAAGTTTGCGATACCATATATCGAAGTATTATGTTTATGTTACAATAACTTATGTTAACATTAAATGGAAACATTGTTTTTTTAGAGAACAGGGAAACATTTGTTTTCCCTCACAAACTTATTTTTTTTACATAATCCTTATCCCGTGCAACGCCGGGTATGACCAGCTAGTGTATTTATATAGATAATTTTTCAAAATGTTTTAATTACAGAATCCATTGAGAAATACATTGAGAAAATTAGTGGTTCCAATAAAGAAAGAAGAAAAAAAAAATGCGTCGATAATAAGTTGTTATTTACGTCACAGATAAGAGACAAGATTTTTTTTGTTTACTCCGCGGTTGATCGAACACTATTCAGTTAATCTGTAGGCCTCGAAGATCTGGCCCGGATAATAGGAGACCTAATTTTGGATTTCGCCCAGCAGCCGCTGTAACATTTGATTGCCACTCACGTAAGGCCGCGAATCTTTGAAGAATTTTCCGACAAAAAGGAAAAACGCCCGGGGCATTCATCATATCCTCGATTCCTACTCTCGCGGGGCGGAAAATATGTTTTTATGGATCAGATAAAATTTAATTTAAATCTGATTTTTCTGATCATTTCCTATTTGGTGTTTTGAATATTATTTAATGGGTAAAATACGGATAAAAATTTTTAAGTTTCTACGGTATATTTATTGTAATTTAAACTAAAAATTGTGAATTTTTTTTTCATGAAAGCACTAAAAAATTGTTTTTTAAAATGCACATGATAGCGGCAGTTGCAATTAATTAAACAAAAATGCTTTTCCTATAGCCCGTAGGATAATGAAAAATAATTACATAAATAAAAATGGCGGCTTGTTAAAAATTTTAATTTTAATGATTTATTTGCTATTTAGAGGGCAAAAATATAAAAAAAAACATAATTCTCGCACTGGCTACAAAAAATAAAAAGAAATAAAAATAAGCTTTGATTCTTAAAAATAGTTTAATTAGTTTTTGTGTTACTGTGGGAGTTTTTTGAAAAATGATTTTTCGGGAAAGGCGTTTAAAGTTTCATATACGGTTTTCACACATATGAAAATCAAAATCTTCATACTTACTTTTTATCTGTGATTCCTGCATGTTGTACGCCATAACTATAGACATTGTAATTTCTATGAATAGCTTTCACTGTCATTGACAATAAAACACCGCGTCATTATTAGGTCCCCCAGTCCATCTCTTTTCAACCAATTAGAATTTTTGAATTTTTTCACGGTTTTGAACAATTTTTTCTAGGTCTTGTAAAGTATTGTAGAAAAAAATGCAAAAATAAAGATTTTTTTCCAATTTATAGTACCAGAAAGAAACCCGAACATCTGAGATAAATTTACATGTTTTGTGTGCGTGTCTGTTTGTGCGATCCGAAATGCATGTAAAATGCATTGTCATCGACATCAGGTCGATGAGTAACATTTCAGCTCGATTGGATGACGGAAAGTGTTGATTTTTACTTCCGAGATTTTTCTACAATCAAGATAAAAGATTTAAAAAAAAGACTTCAGTGGCCGGGCCATGGGGAGAAAGAAGTCCACGGAGACTAAACGTAAACAGTCATTACCCTGTCATTGTTGAATACAATACCCTAACAGCTTGGGAAGATCAAAACCATGAAGGGGTGATAGTGTCTTCAAATACCTAGATTATTCAAATTCATAATTTCATTCAAAAGTTAAATTCCGTAAAAATATTATAAAATATTGGAAATAACAAACAAAAAAGAAATTATTTCAATATTCTGTTACATTAAATGTGGGATATTAAAGCAAATTCAGCAATACCCAAAAAAAAAAATATATTTTGAATGCGGTCATAGAGGAATATCAAGATGTACTGAATTTTAGATTTTATGTATCTATTGCCTTCCAACCTTAATTATTATTAATATTTTTAATATTTATAGCATAAACTTTGTTGTCAGGCATTTGAACAAAATGTTAGTTATGTTAGTTTATGACCATTTACTGAGATTTTTATTCTACCGGTTTTGAGACATACTCGGCTCATCATCAGGACAAACACTCCACCAAAATGTAAAAAAAACTACACACCACAACCATTTTTGCATTAACATAACATTCTTGTGGTTTTAAAATGATTTCTAGAAATATGTAAAAATACGTACATTTTACACGAAATTGATGTCTTTTTCTGTTATTTTTACGATTTTTTTGTTTATTGGCCAATAGCCAATTTAAAATTTTCTTTTGCTACCTAAAATTTCGAACTAACGAAGTTCCGCATAATTAAAAATGTTTATTTTTGGACCCTTGAATTTCGAATTAACGAGGTCCTGTTGTATATTAAAAATTTCGCGTTTCAAGCGTTCCTGAGTAATGAATTATATTTCCAGGTTACCGTTTCTGGATGAGATCTTTTGTAGCAATTAATCATTCTAGGTAGAGGAGAGAATTCTCTTCTAAGCATGATTTATTTCCGACAAACATAAGTGAATGTAAGTAAGTAATAGCCTCTCAACTAGATGTTGTTAATAATGAGTTTCTTACTTACTTTCCATCACGCCTTTTCCTCGCGGGGATAGGCAGAGAGGATAGAGCGTCACTCTCCTCTGTCACACAGCCTCACCTCATCCACATTCATACATCTTCGCATACAAGCCCGACGATTGTTGAGACTCCTAACAGGACCATCCTTCAATGGTTAATCTGGTCATGCCTCGACTTCCGCGGTCGTCCTCTCTTTCTGGTGCCGTCATAACTTGCGTCATATATTTTTCTTACCATTATTTCCTCATTTATTCTCTTAAAATGCTTAAACCATCCGAGGGACTCATTTTTCATTCTATCTACCATGCTAAAATCCGTTTTACATTCTTTCCTATCATATTCCTTTTAAGTCTATTATAAATGGATTTTCCACACATACATCTAAGTGCGACTCTCATAGCCCAGTGGGCATGACATTAGTTTCCCATACCGAAGGTTATGGGTTCGCTTCCCGGTCAGGTTACAATCGATCTGCATGATTTATTCATGTCTTGGGTATTTTGTGATACGTGGCTTCTGTAATTGGGCCTCTTGGTCTATACAAAAAAAATGATCTCATCTCTACCGCATTCTGTCTACTTTTGTTCCTCTTCTGCCAGCTCCAGTCTCCAGTTCCATATATCAGTGTAGGTACTACAATCTCGTTGTGTATAGCTAGCCTTGCCTAGGTAGACATATTTATATTAGAAATAGGTTACTTTTGGTAATAAATAGTACTTTTAATAGTAGTAGTACTGATTAAATTGGCATCTAAAGTATGTCTGTCATAGACTTCGTGAACTGTGTTTCACGAATGATCGATATATTAAGTGATTTTGAATAATAACTATGGCACCAAGAAACCTCTGCCAGAACTGAATTATCTTCAAATACAATTTATGTGGAGTATAATTTAACGTCGCCCGGTCATGGGATAGCATGAAGTGAACATGGACACAGCTTTGCTCAAAGTTTACATCGAGTTAATACGGCATTAGCATTTAAACGAAGTTTGTTTTAGAAGCAGACTCATTGGCGATCCTTGAGGGACGCCGGACGGAATATGGAAATTGGGAACATATTTTAAGTAAACAGAGAGGGGTGATACAAAGTGGCGGCGGCCAGAGTGTCATGACACTAGTTTCGGAATATTGCGAATTACGAAATATGAACTACGAATAATTCATAAATTTATTTGGTGCAAATTTTTATACATGGATCTTTCACTTAAGAAAAAATTGCAGATTCTAATATATTATACACAGTGTAACATAGCTACTAGATAATACATTACTAGTAGATTCTCGCCAAAATTTAGTCGAGAATGTTTAAAATTAATGAGAGAAGCGACATCAAAGATTGCATTTTTTTCTCTTATTTCTTGCTTATCTTCTGTCAAACATGGAAAATCATTCAAATAACTTGAAAAGTATTAATTTACTAGCTGTAACCCGTCAAAAATGACGGTATTTCCTAAATAAAAAGTATTTATTTATTTATAAATAATAATTTTAAAAAGAAGAAAAAAGTTTTATACTGTAAAAAAGTTATGGACGTTACAAGAAGTTACAATGGACGGACGGACAGAGAGCGAAATTATTATAATTTAAATAATGTAACCGCAAAGTGATATTGCTATAATTGAAATTTTAAATACAGTATAATATTGTAAATAAATCGAATATTTTAGACGTACATTTAATCACGTATTACCGTTTATTAAATACTTTACTAATAAAATTCTCAGCATGAAAAAAATTAAATACAGTGCGGTTGGAAATATTCTATTTTTCAATATAATCTCCTTGAAGCTGAAAGCAATTTTCCTTATCAAGCTTCAAACCTGATCTCCCAGTTTTATAGAAGTATTCGTTGAGGTTTTTTTTTTTTTAATATTACTCTACAGCTCTCACGAGAACGTCGTTTGAGAATTTTTTTCCACACAGAAATTTTGAAGTAAGGGTAGATATGGCAGACGGCTCATCAATTGGAAGTCAATTGCATGCAGATATGGTAAGCCATAAACCTTTTCCGAAGGTTAGAAAAATTACACTCTAGCAATATTTTTTGTATGTATGTTTTGAGAACACAATTACTGGATTTTTTCACAGAGTGATAATTATAAATTATAGAATTTCACAAAGACGACTCTCTTAATACGAGAAATTGTTGTGAAGTCTTTTTAAAGGATGTCCTAGGGCTTACGACTTTAGCTGGCTTAAGTGGTGGCTTAAGTGACCACTCTACACAAGAACAAAAAAGGATTTATTTCAACTAGTATGAGAATACATTCTTACCTTGCCATATATATGTGTATACGAGTATACAAATAAAAATAGGAAAACATACAAGTAAAATTAGAAAAGAAAATAAGAATACCGAAATTGAAAACAGAAAATTCACTGAACACCATGGGAAACAGTCCCTAATTAGTGTCCATCTTTTATGCATTGAAGCTCCATAGACATTGCCTGCTTCATTGTGTGATCTGGTGGTCTCCATCTTATATGCCCATACCATCTCAACTCAAAATAATGGCATCTGAGTTTGAACTAAACTGCCAAATTTTTAATAATTTATCCGAGGAAGCAGATGCCAACAATATATACGACCTCTCTTCAATTATTTGTTTCGATGTGAAATCTTTAATAAATTAAAAAATAAATAAAAACGTTGGGCAAACTTAATTCCAACAATCTAAGATGAAAAAAAACAAGTTAGTCATTGCCAGTGGAACTAAAAAAAATTTCGATAGCACTGTGGTGCTCCAGAGTCATAGCGACTCTAGCCGCATGCATCAAGCGATAACCACCAATCAGGAGCTCGGTACAGCTGACACGGTCCAGACTGTCTATAAGTACAACCACTCCGTCGCCGGCCGCTGCGCTGCAGCAATCGCAAGTGATATTTCTGCACTCAACACTTTTGTATATTCTTCTAATAAATACAACAGTTAACCGTGAGTATCATTTGCGCTCTGCATCCATTCATCCTACCTCTGCTACATTATTATCATACACAAAACACATCATGTGCTGACACGAGAAGATGCCCATACACTCACTTGCCAAAGCACTAATAAATTGAGATTGGCCAGTTTGTACTTTTCGTTATTTAAATTGCTATAGTAAATAAAAATAAAAATATGTTTTATGAATCCATATTTATAGGTATATTTTTTAAAAAAAATCCTTAGAATTAAAATCATAAGAGTAGCTTATCGTTCTTGTGGTTAGGACACTCGCCTCGTGATCCAAAGATCGCGGGTTCGAACCTCACTTTAGACTAGCAAGTTAGTCCTATTTTCGTAGCATAGGCATTTAGCTTAGTATAAAAATAGTAAGAATATTGATGAATATTGATATATATTTCGTGTTTGCATTTCTATTTAAAAAAAAAAAATAATAATAATAATGCATAATCATAACATGCGCGTAAAAGCTGAATTGGCTTAATAGTGAAGACCTGAATGACTTAATGCCGTGGAAATGCCCAGACGGATATGTGGAAATCTGTACATGATGGAATGAAAATGCACGCATTAGGACCAAAAGCTTATCTGATAAGGTCATAATCGACAACATCCAAAAAGCCATTTCCATGGCTTGGACAAATGAAACATGAGTCGGAAGAAGGTAGTAAGAAAATATGTGATAAAAATGGTGTTGTGCTTGTGGCGATGATAAAAATGATCTAACAAATTTTCATTTTAAAAAAATTAATAATAATAGTATAATTTTGGATTTTTCAAATTTTTTTATTACTCCCTTTCGTAGCATCGCCCGACTCAAACCCAACGCGTGGGATAAGCGCCAAACCTGTTTCAACTAGTAAATGAGAAAGGGAGAATAATAAAAACTTGGTTTTTATGGGTTAGTTTTTTTTTGTAAATATTTTTGAAACTGGCAATTTCGTGAAGAGTGTTTGTGTCGAGAAAGTTGATTTTTTTTAGTACTACTTTGATAATTGTTTTCTGTATTACTTTCAGGGGGTTCATTGTGTTATCGTATGCCCCTCCCCACCCAATAATGCCATACTGTGGGAGAGAGCGGACAGAAGCGAAATACACTATTTTTAAGTTGTTTACAAATAAAATGTTTCTTTACCTTTTCTTTCTTAGTACATTAGGTTACGTCTTTCTCTGTCTTTCTAAGTATGTTAGGTTACGTGCAGGAATAAATAAACTGGCTGCCGTCGAGTTGTCCTGCCGTCTAGTTGTCTGCTTCAAAGTTGTTTATCGCCCAGTTCTGTCACTTAACTAAATTGATTGCATCCAGCATGGCTGTTGTGATTGAGTATATCAAAGCTCACATCTGTAGGAGTTCCTTTCGCCATAAAAGTAAGATACTGGGTAACAAAATCCCTCGACCATTTAAACTGTTACGCAATCCATTATACCGCAATACAGAGGAGAAGTTTAATATAATGTTAAAAATATTATTTTTAGATAAATTATAAAGATGCCTATTGCAAAATAAATGATCGAAGAATGGTCTAATATCAATAGCTTACTAATTACTTTTTTCCAATATTTCTGACGGTCCTTCAATTAAATATTATAAACCATAAAATTTGCTTAAGTGGGACAAAATAGATTAATTTGATTTAATTAATACAAGTCAAATAAAATTTTTTAAACCTTGCAGAAACATGAAAAATATATTTTTTACTTCTTCTTCAAACACAGAAAAATTATTTTGTGCTGACATTATAATTGTAATTTATAGAAATAAACTTTGTTTACACCTTTTTTATATTGAAAAAAAATTCAAAATGTTTCAGCGCCCATGGCCCCTTCGTCAGGATAAAAAATGTATAATATAATTAAAAATATAATATAATTTTAAAAATTTAATTTTAAAAATCGAAGTAAAGATAATCAATCAATCAGTTACTTAGCTGTCTAGGAACCAGAAATGGCATTTAAGCCCCATTTATGGAATTATCCTGAGACTGAAATATGTTGGCATTACACTACTTTATTATTTAACTAGTATTAATTATTTTAAAGCCATTTAAGCAAGTAAAAGAATTTTCATCATTTAAAATGCTTAAAATAGCAAATTATGTATAGTAAGAGTTGAGGAAAAAGTACCGCCATTAAAAAAATAGTAAAAATATTGATTATTCAACCAATTTTGCAGTATTTGTTAAGGCCCAAGCGGAAATATTTAACCACTGTAATATTGAAGGCGAACGGCTCAGCGAGCAGGCCTGTCTACTTTATTTATAAAGAATAAATATTTATAATTTGACTTTAAACTGCGCGGGATAAATGATCGTACCCCAAAGCTTTTTGATCTCGTTCCGGTTAGCCGGTCCAGAGGGGCGGATAAATAATGTAGCGTACATTAAATATTTATGGGGGGTTGCGACTGTTGTACACGCTCAAAAGAGCTCAAGTATCGAGGTCAAGGCTTGACGCAGAGTGCGGATCCAATGTTTTTTTTGGTGGCTTTAAAATCTCACAAATAATGAAAACGATCATCGCGCAAAGTGAACACTTGAAAATAAGCGAATTTTTTGGGTGTTTTTCATGAATTTAACAACAGTGGAGAAGTTGTTAAAATTGAAATCTTGAAATGCGCCACGCTGTGCGATAATACGATTTATATTTTTCCCTAAATTTCTTTTTATAATGTCCTACCAGATTAAGTTTATTTAAAATTAGGATTTAAGAATGGGGTGCATTTATTTTTCGCAGGCCCTAACAGGAATTAACTTCGGATGTATTGTGTAACAAGCATTCAATATAAAATGGTACACATTTATTTTGGAAGAAGATGCGATGGTGCAGAGTCCTTAATAATAAATACGCAAAATTTGATTTCGATCCGTCAAAAGGTGTAGGCTTTTCTAAAAAGAGACAGACGCTCACTTTTGCATATACAAATAAAGATTATATATCATTGATTCGGAAAACATGTTTTTACTTTAGTTGTCCATTATATTTATTATATTTATGTATTAATACATAAACATGACAATTGAAGCTTGTGGCAAAGCAAAGCGTTTTGCCTATCTAACATGCTTTCGTGAGTGGATATATTTAAAAAAATATACATTTCCATACATTTATTTTTAATTTGCTTTGCAAGCCTATTTCCTATTACAAGTTAAATAGTGCTCACCATGAAACTTGTAATAGGCAATATTTATTTCATTATTCAAAACAATATTTTATCACAATAATAATAATATTCAACTCGTTTTTAGTAATATCTGAATATTTCATATTTTTGTAAGAACTTGACAATTTACTTCTTTTAAAAAACATTCTTACTTTGCGATTATTAATTACTAGCTGAACACCCGTGAAAAATCTCGGAACATATTTAAAGTATAATTTATTTATTTATACATATAAAAAGCCCGTCTAACGTAGGAGGTGTAAATAAATGGTTCGCATCTTAGCTATGTAAGTCGTAGTATCTATAGTATATTTTTGACAGGCCAAAAAAAGTAATGATGATTATGTCATCTAGTTCGAAGTTCGTATTTATCTATAATTTCGTTTGATAGCTGTGTATTCCAGAAAGTTACGGATTTACGGGACAGCCAGACAGCGAAAATATTATATTTATTAGATAGATTATTAATAATTACATTATTATTTACTCACGACAGTGCAATATAGTGCGGTGATAAAGATAATTCACAGACAGTTGCTAATGCATTATAACGTAATTAAATTATTAGCGGATCGTTATATACAGAAATTGATAAAAATTGACTATAAAAAGTGATATGTTCTGTTTTTTATATTTTCCTTCCTTAAATCAATTTATTTATATGCTTGTGCTTAAACTTATCATCATTGCATTGTACGATAGGTCAAAATTTGTTAAAATATTTTTTAATACTTAATATACTATGGGTTATATTATACATGAAAAAAAAAGTCAATCATTTTATACACAAACCTTTTACTTGCATGAAATTTATAAACGTACGTCTAGTTTATTATTTATGTGAGCAAATATTTTCTGTATATTTTTCATACATGAAAAAGTACTTGCGTTGTTAAATTAAGTACACAGTAGAAGGTAACAGCGTTTAGAGCATTCTATCGGTAACATAAATCTTCATATTATATTAAAAGCTGTGTATTTCGCATTTTTAATTTATTTATATTCTTATATATATATATATATATATATAAGGAATATTATTAAAATTCACAGATTATCGAATAAAAATGTTTTACACTCTTATTTTTTATAGTTTTTAAGTTTGGATGTAGGAGGTAATCTCAGAAACTACTCAAATGATTTCAAAAATTCTTTCACCAATATTTAGAATGAACTTTCAGGGTGGACATAGGTTACATTTTATCCCGTTAAAATAAAAGGGCTTTTCGTGGTGACCTATTTTACAACTTAAGTCGATGAAAAAATGATCGAGCGATGCGGTTTTTACGAATGGTGCATTAAAGATACTTTCTAGAAATTGTAGAACTTAAAAGTTTTATAAAAAAGTCCACAACGACATACATCTATATGTTATGTTTTATACACAAATTGATAAAATATGACTAAAAGTTACTAAAAATCTACGGGTGTGAAATTGCGGGCATACCTAGTATATAATAAATCTAATGGAATTAATAAAGCTAGCACACCTCGTCCGGGAAAACACTTTAAAATTCTCGCGTTTAAGTTCTAGTAAAAACTCTGTCACTGACTTATTTAAAAGAAAAATTTGCTTTGCATTTGATACATCGCTTTAAAAGATATTTACAATAGTAAAGAGTTAGTTAAATGTACTGATCTTGTCTCGTTGAAGAAGTTACAAAAACGTACATCCTAAGTTTCAAAGAGAATTTTCGAAAGATTGTTCCATAAATACTACATTGTGAATTGTGACGCGTTCACTACAGCATACTCACTGACCAATCAGACTTGACTACTTGGATTCTTATAATTTGAAACAAAACGTTACCATTATCGGGTCTTCCATCTGCAACCGATGTGAAACAAATTTTAAATCAAAGAAACTCAGGTGATTAAATGGAAGCATTAAAATACACAATTTTATACAGGATGTAACAGACCTTGTCCCAATACTTCACATCTTATCGTGCACAAATTATTCGAGGAGAATATTCAAGCAATAACGTCCTTATATCAACCATTATGGACATCAGCTACTTCAAAGCTTGTATTTTTTTTCAATATATTATACATTTTATTTGAAATGTATTAAAGGGAATGAATTTATAATATTCGATATAATTTACTTTAATATGAAACATTTTACATTAAAAAAATTATAGTAGTGACATGAACACGGTATACGTGTCGCATGAATATTCTTACTATTTTCAAATAAAACTTTAAGCTTGTGATGAAAAAAGAACTAACTTGTTAGTGTCCTGAAATTAAACCACCAACTCTCATCACTAGGCGAGATTCATAACCACTACACTAAGAATCTACTCCATAACAATGTATATTAGGACATTGTTGCTTGAACACTTTGGACTCATAATTTAGGGTGGAATCTACATGTACAGTGTTGTAGACTTGTTTTTAGGATAAAAATAAGGACCTGATATTATGAAAGTCATTATTATTTTATTTTCATATTTATGATGAAAAAATACACCAGATTAATACATTATTTATGTTTATTATTATAATATGGTTTGCCCCACCCCTGTCCGTATAAACAGTATTTATTTTATTATTGTCTCTTTAAACGTATCCCGAATTTTATTTCATCTTCATTTGGTATTCCTTAGTTCTGTAGTGTATAACATTTTTATATATAGAGTACCCCAAAAGTAGGAGTAGGAAAGTCTCTTTGCATTTTATTACGTTTACATTTGTTTAACATTGTTTAATCACGTAAGTGCTCGAAACGTCTTCCATCGTCGAAAACCCTCGAATCTGTTTAGAACACGTTTAGAGATAGTACGACACAAATGAACTCTTTTAATTCCAAACCTCTTGGAAGGTGTTTTCAAAGAGAGTCTTTTACTGTAAAAGCATAATTAGGTGGTGGCCCATCTTTTTGCTAGAGTAATCCAACAAAATTAGCTCTGGTTCTAGTTGTGACTTTCACCGGAGACAGTGAAGTCATAACTATTTATAATAGCTTGTTGGTCATTGGTTAGGACATTCACCTCGTGATCCAAAGGTCGCGGGTTCGAACCTCACACCAGACTAGCAAGTTATTCCTATTTTCATAGCACAAGCGTTTAGCTTAGTTTGAAAATAGTAAGAGTATTGATGTGACACGTATTCCGTGTTCGCATCTCTATTTAAAAAAAAATCTAACTGTTCGAAGAATATTTTTTCTTCTGTATGAAGGCTTGAACTTTGTGGTGACATTATTATTAAAATAAAACACAAATCACTTTGTTTTTACTACTTTATTATCTATATCTTATTTACATATTTCTTTCATTTCTATTTTTTTTACATTAATTAGCGTTAAATAAATATAAATGAAAGAAATAATATAGAAATACAAAATATTATATATACGTCAGAGTGTTCCAGACGCGAATCGCCGGGAATCTAGGGATGAGCATTACGGAAATAGGGGTACTGTGACGGGATAAGGATGTGGAAGGGTGATGTTGAACGAATGTGGACTGTATTTTATGGGGGTAAAAAGAGGATAAAGGAATACTCACCACTAAGAGAGTGTTCCTTATCCTTTCAGTTTCATTGCAGTGTATTTGACGAACTCAACGATCACTAAACAGATCTTGCAATCTGAGTTTTACATACAAACTGTTGCTAAAGCACGACAATTTTTTCGACAGCTTATTTCGAGATTCAATTCCATAGATAATTGAAACCAAAAGACATTCTTCGCTTGACGATAGATTTTGTCTATTTGTACAAGGTGGGTCGAAGAAGAAAGAAAATGGCGTCAGATCGTGTTGGCATAAATAAAAAAAACGCCTAGAAATGCAAATACTAAACACATAGTTTACTAAACACATGGTATATTTTGCTACGTTGTGTATATTTATTCATTACATTGTAATTGTATACAATTTTACGCTCAATTTTGACACCTGGTAAAATTTTTCGTAAAAACCTATTTATCCCTATTAAAATGTTAAATAGTTCCAAAGCGAATGTAAATGTATGGTGAATTAAGGCAGCGTGATATCGTTTCTATAAGGGTAGGTGTGTCCGCTTTAATGGACGTGGAGGTGCGGTCTGGTGTTTCCTGGCAGACGTTTCCGGTTTTACAGACGGGGTTGGTCAGTATGAATCAGTGGTAAATCTACATTAATTGTTATGGCCGACAGGGGCTGATAGGGGGTAGAAAATCGATGCAATTATTTTAAGTGTTTCAAAATCACGAGCCTGGTATATAAATGAAGACGAGCGATGATAATTTTAGTGAGCGGTATGATTGTTTTATTTGAGATATTAGATACGAATATTTAAATTAATTTTATTAAAAAATTTCGACGACTTCGTGAGACATTCATCCATTCCTTGGCATTGCCTATGTCGTTCAGTTTGTTGGACATCCACCTGCTTTGATTTTATTTTTATTTTTAAGGGTATACATAGGCCTACATATTTTAATTTATTAAATTGGGCACATAAACAGGTGTAAAGTAATATTATTATTATATTTATTATTTATTTTATTTATTTATTTTCGGGAAAGTAATAGTATAAATAAAATCAGGTTACACATGAATATTTAATAGTATAAGGACTATTTTTCAAATTTCCAGAGAATTGACATGTTATATATTAAAATATACCAATAATAACTTAAACAAAACAATAAAAAATAAATGAAAGGTTTCAGTTAAGAACAAATCATGAGAGCCAAAGAATTAAAGGTAGAAGTGGGATCAGAAATGGGAGAGAAAAAATAGATCTACTTAGTAAAAAGCGGAAGAGATAAAAAGAAAAAAAAGAAAAAGAAATATAGCGTTAAGATATCTGATCAATACACCTGCATATACTTATACGAGGTCTGGACAAAAGAAGGATGAAAAAAAGTTTATGACAGGTGAATATTCAAGAGTTTTAAATTAAAAGATTGATGAATGGAAGAGATCCAAGTCGCCAAAAATAGTGTTAAACAAATTAGATGAGTGGTATATAAAAGAGTTTATATTGTATTTAAGTCAACGTGCACAATCGTATTCGATTGCAATATTAAAAAGATTTCAGGCGAAGCTGATCATATTAGCTGCGATAAAACCAGAATGTAAAATCAAAATTATTTTTATTGTTGTATAAATAATCATGTTAATGGCAATAAAATATTGTTTATTGAATTTCGGATTACAATCTGAAAGTATGTCAAAATTGCTTGTGAGAATGAAGAGTATTTTGTGTTCTAGTACATTGCGGTATTGGAAAAAAGCATCCGATATTCGTATTGAAAAAATGAAATAAAACATATTGCGTATTATGGTAATTCTAACGGGAATGGTATTTGAATCTCGCAAATTTTGCATATCAAGGTACCCTTTTATAATTATATATAGTTATTTAATGTCAGTGATTATTCTTCTATTGGGTTTAAATGAATGCAATTAATATAAGCCTTGGACTGCAGGTGGCGATAGTAAAAATACAACTCACAGTTGTGTAACTTAAACATATATGCAACTTCCAAAAATTTGATAAATGTGGTTGTCTATCATGGGCGGAAATGGTGAACGTTACATTGTATAAAGTTATCACTTAACGCTGACGTACGATAGGTCATAAGCCTTATGAACACCCAAAAAAGCCATACCTACTTTCCCATATAAAAAATATAACTTCGTCTCAAACAGACATCAATAATATATCTTGATTAATGATGTCCCCCTGTGGATAAAATGCAGTATTATGTTCTTGAAAAATTTGGACATACCTACTCAAAATATTCTGAAATAACTCTCTTTCGGTATGATTCAAATTGACCGCTTTTTCCTTCTCTTTATTCTAATATTTAAGTAGGTAATTCTTATTTGTATCGATTCTATCGTAATATATCATTATTTTTATAGAATTGTAGCGAAACCTTTTTACATGCTCTTATTTAGTTTCACTAATCTGTCGGGGGTTAAAACAAAATCGAAAAGCAATTAAAGAATATGCATAATTCAATAAAATCAAAAGCGTGGAAAAAATTAAAAACGATTATTTAAAGGCCCATATTAATTGACGTATAGCCGTAGAAAGATACTTGAATGTACAGTTTAGGGAAGCATATCAATCAGTTAATTTTTAGAGTTCTCGATTCAAATTACTTGCATTTTTATTTTATTAAAAGTATACATTACTTAGCTACAAAATGACACACGAAGATGGGCGCGACGCCCGAACACGCTAATCTCCTCCCTTAACTACACACCTTCATCCCCTCACTAATATTACAACCTTATCTGTTGAGGCAACCCATAGGTAGTTACTACAACCCCAAACCAGCACTCCGAGCTATGCTAACTTTATTCCGGTGGGAACAGAATTTAATATTTACGCCCGAGACCCTTTTCACCTTGCGGTGTCCCCCAAGGACCGCTGTTCCGGCCTCGTTCCTTAAGAAAAATCCTCGATATTTCGTTACAATGTAAATATAAAGTGACTTGAAAAACAAAAGCTTTTGCGTCGATAATTTTCTCCAAAAATATTTACAAATATGTATTCAGTCGTTTAATTTAAAAAAATACTTAAATAAGTTGACAATCGAAGAAGCCCTTGTTTATTAATAAATTGTTGAAAGTTGTTGTCATTTATAAATTATCTGAAATTTGAAAACTTTCAGTGTATTTGATGGGACTATGTTAGAGACATCTGTAGTTCTTCTTATGAAACGGAATCACATAGATTTTGCAACTGGTAATGATATCTCTATATTTAAAAAACTATATTGTGGTATCATTACTGGGTAAAATTACCATTATCATTAAATTAAGTGAATGCTCATAAAGGTTGTAAGCCCTGGGCCATCGTATAAAAAAGACTTCAATACACTTTTCTCATTTAAATAGCTTCGTCTTTGTGAGGCTTCTATAATTTATCTTAATTAAGATAATATGTCGTATTACAAAAATGTTTGGTTGTAAGCCTACAAATAATAAATTATTTAAATTAACCAGTTTCGGAAAATTTTATAATTTTTCAAATTTATGTTATTTATAAGTAAAAATTAATTAAACATTATTGCAGATCGGTAATTGTTTATTATGTGTAAAATTTACCTATTCAATAAAGATTTAAGATAAGTAGCGAAAATAAAGCTATTTTTTTCAATTGATTCAGCAAAATTGTAGATTGACATTTAATAAAAATATTGAACGTATTATTTGTATTTATATACTATTTTATTTTATTAATTACACCTACATGTTTCGGAAAAAACCTTCCATCGTCGTTAAATTTAACTACTAACCCATTCTAAAAAAATTCCAATAACTGCGATTAATCAAGAACTTCAGCAATAATAATTAAAAATAATTTAGAAAAACAAAAGACATTATTCATTTTGATATTTTGAAAGTTGTACAACACCCTGACGATGGAAAGGTTTTTCCGAAACATGTAGGTGTAATTAATCAAATAAAATAGAAGATACATACAAATAATACAATAAATATTTTTTTAAATAAAGATTATTTTTATACAGATTTGATTTTAAATGACTGATCACAATATTTTGCTGTAGATATTTAAAATTTAATTATTTTTAATACGAGTATTGTTAGTATTTACATTTTCCAGTATTGTAATCTATAATACATCTAGGTACACAGAATAATAATTTTATTAGCTCTAACATCTATATGTTAGGGAGAAAATAAATAGTCCCTAAAAGCCTTACATCAGGGGTCTCCGCTTTCTCTTTCCTAACCTGACACAAAGCGGAGTTTGGACCTTTAATTTAGAACAATACAGGTCAGGTCCCCAATTTGTTTCCACTACCCTTAGCCTAGTAGTGAAATATTTTTATGTGGTAAAGGAAAAACCCTTTTCCTTCACACAAAGGGTAGACATGACACAACAAATAATTTGTGAACGTCATGGATACGTTTCAGAATACATTGATCTTGAATATTTTCGCATGCATATTTATTTCACAAGATTTATTACAATAATGCTTTTTTTACAATATTTTTTGTATATTATATATAGGAATACAATTAATGGACTTTATTCACTAAGGGATAATCACAAATTAAGATAAATTATAGAAGAGACGAAGGTATTTATATGAGAAACATGTATGAAGTCTTAACCGAGTGGCCACAATTCTTATGACCTCTACCGGCTGGCTTAAGTGATCACTTTACACAATGCAACGCTCACCGATTCGACTCAATAAACATCCATATATTATCAAATTTTCGTTTAAAGTTGTATATATATATATGTTCCTCGGTATATATTTATGCAACATTATACAACTAAGATTTTTATACATTTTTCCCATTTAAATAGTTTCTTCTCTGTGAGACTTCTATAATTAATCTTGAATAATCAGATTGTTGTTTTGGTCACAAAAATATTTTAAAAATTAAACCATAACTGATTATTTTTTAATTTGGCTATAAAAAATTAATCGCGCTCGTAATAGAATATTACAGATCATAATTTTCCCTTTTCGCATAAACCTTTAAACGTTTTAGCTAAATTTTCACAAGGACCGAATTCATAGTTCATAAAGTGTTAACGTGCTAACACATTAGAGAGATATTTCTCTAGCAGACTTAATCTGGATAATTATCCAACTATCCAGGAAAAGCTAAAAACATAACATTCAAAGTATGAGGCTTTTCTTGGATATTCTACCGCGTGTTAGATTCTAAACGTCAGTAAAAACATTTTAAAAATAATATACTATTATAGGTTTTGAAATTGAATTTATTTTAATATAATGACGTTTAATGTATATTATAGATATCTCACAGAGACGAAACTGTATTTATTATGGGAAAGTAGGTATAGAAATCATTTGGGTGTACATAGGACTTATGACTTATCTTTATGGTTGGCTTAAGTGATCACTTTACACAATTGTAACATTCGCCATTTCCACCCATGATAGAATATACCATGCTTATTCATTTTTTCGAAGTTTTATATATGTTCAAATTGCGTGGAAAGCTTTCACATATGAGTTGTAAGCGCCTTTCCATGCGGCCTGTACAAAGCCATTTTCATTCCCCTAAATCCCCACAGATGTCGCTAATGAGAAAATCTACATTGATTTTTTACGGAATTTTGAGAGGCATATCTATTGTGGTAAATAAATTCCTCCGGTAGATACGTATCATTGAATACAGAACGCCAGGAAAATATTTTTTCCAATTTTTGTTTAAATTCCTTTACCAGTGATTTCAATTCAGATATTTTTGAGTTTTGTTCACAATCTTTTAGAACAGTGGCTGGAATTTATGTCACCGAGACATTATTAGCAATTACTGTATATTATAGATATCTCACAGAGACGAAACTGTATTTATTATGGGTAAATAAACATAAAATCCAGCACTGTTCTGAAAGATTTGAACAAACTCAAAAATATTCAGAATGACGTTTATATGTGAATTGAGAATTTTTTTGTGAAGGGAGGATCACCTAGAAAGTTACGAAAAAATAATCTAATGAAAACGTAGATAATACATTTTCTGTAGGTTTATTTATTATTTTTAGTGAATTATCATTTTTTTTCAACGAGGTTGTATTTATAAATATACTCGAATACTTTCATATGCTTGAAAGCAGATTCCATATTAGATTCCAAGTGTGGAAAAAAGCTGAAAATATAGTGAGAACAAAATAATATCAATATAAAGCAAAATACTACATAACTATAGAATTAATAAATTAATTGTTGATAAATGTGGATAAAATGTGGATAATAATGACAGTAGATAGTATTGAATACAAAAGCAATAGTGTAAGTAAAAAGAATATAATATTTTAAAAAATATATGCATGTTCGCATATTTTAAATAATGATAAAACATACAAATATTGAAAAAAATACATTATTATTGTGAAGTTGCGATTTCAAAACAAAGTTCTGTGAATTTTTAAACAAATTTACTAATCAATTAGAAAATTCGTACAATTCACATTAATGTACTAGACTGCTGTGGCGAAATCGGATAACGCACCATTCACGGATAGAGTGGAGGTCCGTTGTTTCGAATCGCAGTAGCAGATAGTTTTTCGTTAATTTGATTTTTCTGTATGTCTTTCCTAATTGATTAGTAAATTTTGTATAAAAAATACAGTTCAATGGGCAATAAATTAATTATGACCTGTTTTTGGCAGTTGGGTATTTGTGCAAATGTATTCTTAGTATTCTTTATATTTTTGGTATTCTTATAATCACAAACATCTATTATTATATACTAATTCATAAACCAAAATATTTCCACCGATTAATTAATCATACAAAATAAATTATACCAAATATCAAATTTGATTGAGAAAACCAGGGGAGGCAGTTAATTATTTATTAACTGAGGTTCAGTTCCACACTGCGGTGAACCATAGCCAAAACTTGCCGATATAAACTTTGGATATTTTAAAAATTTAATGTTTACATGTTCAGAATTTGCAGGTACTCCGTTGTGTATCCAAAATGTAGTTTCTTCAAACTTTGCGGTATTCTTAAGGTTATTTTAGTAGTAGAACCAAGTCGGCTTTGAAAAAAACTTTATAAATAATATATAAGCGGATACAGGGTGAAAATTATTGATGTGACGGAGGTATTCGATGCACGTCAAAAACGTCAAAGTAATAATTGTATAATGGTATTGTTGTAAAAGCTGACTGATGGAGTATACGTTACAATTCAATGTAATAATTTCTGAATGTCAAAACTGGGAAAAATTGAGGAATATTTTTATTTGTTTATTCAATTTTTGTAAAGAAAATGGCGGGTTTATTGCCAGTTGGTTATTTCTTCGAACCAACCACACAATTTAATAGAATAATTGAAATAGTGTTTCGGTAAACGACGCTGTAGTGACAAAACTGGCTCCATTGTAACGAGACGAATAGGAGATGGAAGGAACAAGTGTTAAACTAGGTTTAAGGAAAGGTGAAATTGCTTTAACCTGATTTTGAAGATTGTTATGGTCTGTCATTATCAGTAATGTCTAAGCTTAGTTATTTCCAATGCCTAGCCGACTGTACTTCAAATTAGGAGCTGAATAGTTCAGTATTATGAATGGGGATGGATAGTAAAGTACTCTCAGCTGAACAAAGTGGGAGGCCATGACTAGATAGAAGTTGATTTTAAATTTCTAGGTACTGAGGGAGGTGAGGATTGAAAATAACACTATAAAGTAGAGATTTAACTTGAATATTATGGCTTCGTCTGATTGTACTCCAATGTAGAAGATTGCTACCAATGTGAAAGATGAGATACATTCGAATTTTTAAGGTTGAATATGAAACGGATATATACGTTTAGAAAACGTTCCAGTTTGTTGAAATGCTCTTTATTGACATCCAGATAACACACATCAGTATTCAAACCACTAACCCTAAATGCTTGGGATAAAAACTAGGAGAAATAAAAAAAAACATATGATTATGGTTTTAATGCGATACAAGTAGGCTCCGTATCATTAGGCAGGGATCCACAGTATCTTCCTTTGAGAAATTGCACTCTTGCAGGGATAACGTCTTTATGTCGTATGCGTACTCGTCAGATACAATAACTGCAGATGCAATTCATATTAATCCTTATCCTCCTGGCTATAAGCATAAGCTGTCATTTATCTACTATGAGCTCTTACAGACCAGTGTTAAGAAGGGCTTACGGGATTTGAGGCTGCATGGAGAAAGCACGATTGCAGAAGTTCATTGAAGCAGTTTGTAGAACCCTCTCGTATATATTCTCTTCATACTTTGTCTGTCACCTATCTAGGCTCTTCTCCCTGGCTGATATTTAAAAAGATGGATTTTTAATTAAAAGTAAAAATAAATATTATGTGTCATTTATAACTCAAATAATGTTAAAAAAATTTACATTCAATCTCATATTTAAGTATCTTTCTACGTCACTAGATGATATAAGTCATGATACTCATCTTTATTAATTTAATTTATTTACTTATCTTTCATCAGATTGTTTCAGTAGTAGGTACAATCTACTCAGTACCTACATCATCATCATAGTGATCGATATCAAAATAATAAGAAAACATAACCAATTCGCTAATGTTTATTAATGGTGAATGCGTATAGTCTTTAATCTCCGTCAGCCGTGAAATACATAGATATTATATTATATTTCATATCTGAATAAACTATCGAGCTGTTATTTTTAATAATTAAAATGAGGTGAAATTTTGATAATAATGTTCCTTGATTATTAAATTCATATCACTTAGCAAGCATTTAAAGACCTTTTGTGTTTGATATATTAAATATTCAATTACGCAACCAATTATAATTCAAAGAATCAACCTACGTTAGACTATCTTTGTGCACACACATTCTCAATTTGAAGTCAGCCGTTTATTGTTAGTAATTAATATAAGTACAACCCCGATCTACGCTTTCCCTGGAGGCAATTCAGAAGCCTTTAAGCAATCCCTGAAGAATATTCACATGTACATAAATATGTATTTACCATTATTGTACATTTTAAATAATTTGTTTGAAGAGTGATTAGTAGTGTGTAGTCATCGATTTGGAGAGAATAGTGAGGAAATCCATATCGACCAATGGCTTTTTCCATGTTCTACGAAATGTGTTGCGATGTATGCATGTGTACTGTAAAAGGGCAAGCAAAGTAAGGTACAAATATAAGCAGGAATAAATACTCACATGATTTATTCACTATGCTTATGCATGCATAATGGTGGGAGAATATATGTGATTCAGTTATAGAGTAACATGAGTATATTATATTCTGCGGATGATAACGCTCGCTACACTAAAACACACACAATTTAAATTATATTAATATTTTAGTGAACCACATACGTTCTATAACATTAATTTTCCATCCTTTTTATCACTTAAAAACATTCACGTCCCAGCATGGTTTAAAAAAACACACTGCCTTTTTCATATTCCTGTTGCTCGCACCGACTCCGGGTCGCGCTCACCCATAGAGGGAATGTGTTGAGTTTACAACGACTTATTCACCGATATTGGTATCTATCTTGTATCTACATTCGAACTAAGAATCCAAGTGAATAATATTCTGCGTCGCAAAATTTAATTAATCTCCATATACATGTATAAAATGCTCTGCGACGCAAGATGTGAATTAAGTTTCACTTGGGTAACTTATTATTTCTTTTTTTCATTATAATTATTACTCATCACTATTACATTTGTGTCTGTTTTATTTGGCTTTATATATATATGTATCTATTACTTACTAATTATTATTAAATTATCTATATTTGATGAATATGTACATTTTATCATATAATTCTCTGTAAATGTAAAATGTAATAATACTCCTCTCCTACGCACGAGTCTATGTCACTCATGTAGAAGAGTAAAATCCATCATAAGCCCTGGCTCTATCTTGTAAAAAAAAAAAAATCCAATTCACTAAAATCTCGCGATCTTTACAAATTACTAAAACAACAAAAAACTCGCCGTAGGTGAATTCGTTAGCATTCAGTAATATTATTCCGGGCTACCTGGATCGCCACCGACATTTGTGACAGAAAACAAACGACCTGCACAAACGTGACGTGTAAATGCAGTATACCTTCGTGCAGGGGGAGTACCTACAGTGGAGGTAATCATACATACCCTTACACTCCACTCCGACGGTTCCAGCTGCAGACTCCAGCCCCGCGACCCTGTGCTACTGACCCACATTGCGGCGAGCAGCGGTAAATGCATTTCATCTCCAAGGAATGCGCAATTTGATTTATCGGAAATTAATCTAAACCAGCTTTCAGCTTTTTACGGAAATTTATTAACAATTAAATTAAAAGAAGATATAATCAATAAGATAATAAAGATAAGATAAATAGTAGATGTCTCACAGAGATGAAGCTATTTACGTGTATGGAAGCCGTTTTATAGAATGACCTAAGGTTTACATGTTTATTTATTTATTTAAACGGTTTGAAATAATTTTTTACAATACAATATACTTATATTAATTATGTTCACTCCATACAGTTGTTTCATAATAATATTTAGGAGTTAAACAATTTTGAGAATAAAGAGTTTATAATAGGATTTTAACAGTCTATTTCGGAAATAAATATACACATTATTTAAGAAATTTTGACGTACTTTATGCAAGATTACTTCATTTAATTTTCGGTAATATTTTTGAAGAGGTTAGTTAAAGCAATTTTGTAACAGTTTGTAAATTTTACGTTAAAAACGTCTACATTTTTGTATGCGTGTCTATTTCTCAGAATTCTACAGAGCGGTGCATTATATTCAGCATTGGTAACATTATCGTTACAATAAAACGGTGTAGGCGCATTGTTGTATCTTTTGGGTACACGTATATTGAGTAGGTTTAGTAGAGCAGGGGTATCAACCATATTGTTTAAAATTTTAAAGAGAAAAAATAAATCAGACATTTTTCACCTGATTGATTGCAAGTTGGTGAAAGAAAACAAAAAAATGTAATCGATATATTCTATCGGAAAATTTAATCGGAAGATAATGTTGCGCAAAAATTTATATTGAACTCTTTCAATGTTTGTTATATGGGTATCCTAAAAAGAATACTATATGGGTGAATTATATTCAATGATATTCCTGAAAAGTGCACAGTAAAGCTATCTTAATAACGAGATGTTATTGAAGTTTTTTGAACACCTCAAGACAAATCCAAGAGTTTTCATTGCTTTACTAGAGATATTTTAAATATGGCGAACAAAAGAAGAATTTTTCATTAAATAGAATACCTAACCATATTCATTTACAGACTTAAGTTTTACGCTGTTTATCGCATAATTGTACGTGTTAGGATTTTTTTATTATGAAAAATCTATTGATTTGACATTAATCAATATTCAATTTGAGCTTATTAGAATTACACCGTACCTACATTAAAATTATGAAAGTTATTTTGGAGTATTTGACGATTTATAAAACTTCGAAAGGTGTATAATAATTTTAAATCATGAGCATATAGTAGAATACGAACGTCATCAAGTATATTAAATTCATCATATATAAATAATATAAATAAAAACTTACGACCTGTATGAGCTGACTTAAGTGCAATAGGCATGATGACAGTATTAAAGAATAAGTGATTTTAGAGAAGAAAATATTTTGAAAAGATTCTAAAAAATGATCTAGTTTTAATATACACGTTGAGATTAATAAGATTTTAAATAATATAAAAGTATAAAATTGTGCAATCCGCTATTTTAACTGCAACACCGATCAGAGCGAATGACGTCACGCCTCAGTACCCAACACCTTGTCTTTGAACCGTTGCCGTAGACACAATGCAATGTTTACTGAGGCTTGACGTCACGTAGACGAAATGACAGCTACGGGCGTTTTTGCGCGAAATTAAAAATATGTAGATGAAAATGCAATTATTTGCGTAAAAACTTACTTGATTACTGAAATAATTTTATTTTTGGTAAAAATAGACATGTATCTACAATATAGAATGTTTTTTTCAAAATCTGTCATCATGCCTATTGCAATGACTTAAGTTCACCAATACCATCATAAGAAAATCCACACTTTATCAAATTTTTGAAAGTGGTATACTATATATATATATATATATTGCAGGTGGTAATGCTACCTCTATATTTTTAAGGCGGAGTATCATGCAATATTATTTTTAATTTAAGTTTATATTAGTCGCGTGCAGTGAGAACATTAAAGCATGACTTTTATTGAAATATATATTTTGGAAAAATAATCGATATTAAGTATTTATCTGTCAGAATATTACGAAATATTAAAATCTGTGATAGGAATATTACGAGATATATTTCTTAATTCAATTTATTTTAAAAATATATGCTTAGGAAAAAGTCATATCTCAAGTTCTCACTAAACGCCCCAGATATATATGATATTCTACCGAACTATTTCACATATACACTAGAAACCTCGTAGCCCAGTGGGTATAACACTGACTTCTCATACCTAGGGTTCCGGTTTCGATTCCCAGTGAGGTTACAATTAACATATGTGGTTAATTCAAGCCTGGCTGTTTTGTGATGTGTTTCGCTTCTGTAATTGGGCCTCTTTGACTGTTGAAGCGTAAAAAAAAATACACCTGAAAATCAATATATTAAACATTTTAAATCCTTTTTTAGACCAATATTTATTTTAAAAATATTTTATTTAAAAATTCATAGTACAATTTTTATGATGTTTCAGTTTTCTATGTATTAATATATATAAAAATTTTAGAGATATTTATAAAATGCAGTTTTCAACAAGTAACGTTGAATATTTATCTTATTTTCCATTGCATAAATTACTAGAACTCTTATATCTCTATTTATTAGATATGTTCATATCATTGGTATACGAGAATAATAAGTTTTCATTTTAATAATAATTTTATACACGATTCTCTTCTTAATTTTATAAATCAGTGACTATTAATTATTTGAGTGCTTCCATTGAAAATTTTCTACCAGGTTAGCATTCTATAAATATTTTAATTCAATCCATTTGGTTGAAACTTCGATTTTAAAAATGAGTATATACGGGTCTGATTGTTTCACGAAACGTAACGTTTCCAGTCTCGCTGACGACGCCAAAAGGCTTCTCAAAACATTGTGTCTACCTGTGAAAGCGAAAACCTCCCGATCCGCACAGATTTCGCTTTAATCCTTTTCTAAATTGAAACAGGCTTCATCCCTCCATCCCTTGATAGTCTGATACCGCTGTCGAGAAAATCCGCCAGATTAAACAAAAAAACAATACTGATTGATCGAAATTTAGATCGAATTTTCTCGGTTTTTTACTAACAAACTTATTTTTTAAGCGGTTCTCTAAATTGAAGATGCTATTTTTCGAAAGCCGCATTATTTAACAACTCAGTATTATTTTGATGCATTAACATGTTTTCTATGTATTTTTATCTAGCATATGAAATATATTTAAGGTTATATAACATTACATAAAATTATAAAGCATAGGTCCCACTAACTAATGCCTGTGACAGTTTGCCAATGGATGTTATTAATATTGAAAAAGACAGTACCTAATTGACTTATGAAAAATCTAACATTCTAAGAGGAATATCCAATTGAAATCGTACAATATCTAATCAAAATAATATTATAGAGACAAAAAGATAATTTGATACACTTAATATTCGAAGAATGTGTTTAAATTTATTAGTCTAACCAGAGAAATAAGACAATACAATTTTTTTATTAAAGAAACACACATGCGCAGATTTATAGTAAGTTTCGTATAATATAAAATCACACATGACAAAAACACATATTCTTACCATAAAAGTATTTCATCTCATTTTTTATAATTTTTTGTTAAGAATATATATAATATAGAGAAAGTCCTAAATAAGTTTCTTAGATTGATCAATTGTAAGCTTAACATACCGTCGAGTTACACTAATTACAAAATTCGTAGATCTTTTTTCTTTCTCGATAAACTAGAGACTAGAAGAAAAGTGACAGACTTTCTCTGTTTACACAAATTAATAAACGGAACGTCCTCAAGTATTAGAACGTATCTGCTTGCATGTTTCATCTAGCTAGTCATGCAAGTTTTGCCTTGAAAAATGCAGCTACCAACTATTTTTTTAATTCCCTACTGCAAAGGCTTCCTAGAATAGCAAACATACACGAACAACTTGACGTTTTTGCCACTGACTTTATAATATTCAAACATATTTAAAAGATGTAATGAAAGATTACTTGTATTCGTCATATTGTACTTAAAAAGCGGATTGTATTTCTGTATATATATTTATACTTTTTAATTTTTTTTTATTATAATTTCAGCTTTGAGCTTCTTTAAGCTTCTGTTTTTTGGTCTATACTTGCTATTCACATTATATTATATTTATCTTTTAGTACTGTGCTACTGCTATGTATTTGCTTTCCAATTTATTCTTTCTTGTTTGTATTTCTTAGGCAATCACTACACATTGGTCAAAGTATTCTTTCATTTAATGTACTTTTACCTTATTGTTTGTAAATTTATTGGAAAATATGTGAAAATGAACTCCAATCTAGCATAATTTAACAAGGTTGTTGTATAAAAAAAAACAAAATAATTTATATTTATGATGAACCTACAAACCCTTTTTAATAATAAAAATTGATATATTAAAATTTTTCACATACTCTTGTCATCCATATACATCTCATGTTATTATTCTTTAATCAACTAGAGGGTGAATAGTTTGCAATTTTAACCCCTGGGGATAGGGATGATGGGTATTCTGTTATGATTTGTATTCATCTGGAATGGCTGTTTCTGACACAATAGGGAAACATCACGAAAACATATTACAAATACAATATTAAATGATATTATAAGTTAACAGGAGATTATATTAGGTCCTTACATATGAAATTGGTGTTTAGTATGGGAAGAACATAAAGCCGATTTTTTTTATTATAATATATTTATTTAATCAAAGTATGTACCATTGCTACCTATGCACTTTTGCCATCTCATAGGTAGTTCATCGATCCCTTTACTAAAAAAACCATTCGGACGGGAATCAATAAACTCTTTGAAGGCGGTTTGGACTGCCCCATCGGAATTGAATTTTTTCCTTTGCAAGAAGTTATCCAAATTTCGAAAAAAATGGTAATCTGTTGGGGCAAGGTCCGGAGAGTACGGTGGATGTCTTAGACATTCCAATTGAAGCTCCTCTAATTTGGTAGCCGTCTGTTGTGCAGTGTGTGGTCTAGCGTTATCATGAAGCAGCAGTGGCCTAGAGCGATTAACCAGCCTCGGTTGTTTAGCAGCTAGCTTTTCCATCATGGTTTGCAGTTGCTGACAATAGACATCTGCCGTAATCGTCTGGCCAGATTTAAGAAAGCTGTAGTGAACGACACCAGCACTAGTCCACCAAACGCTCACAAGTAACTTTTTTGGAGTCAATTTTCGCTTGGGGCATGGTTTGGCTGGTTCGGCAGGGTTCAGCCATTGCGATGAGCGCTTCCGATTATCGTACAGGATCCACTTTTCATCACAGGTAATGATTCGATTTAAAATCCCTTCATTATTGTGCCGGTTGAGTAATGCAACGCAGCAGTCAATGCGCGTTTGTTGATATGCTTCACTCAATTCGTGAGGTACCCACCTTTCAAGCTTTTTCACCTTACCAATTTGCTTCAAGTGGATTAAAACAGTTTTATCACTAACACCGCAGCCTGCAGCTAACTCGGATGTGGTTTGCGATGGATCCGCTTCCACAATAGCCTTCAATTCTTCATTATCAACTTTGGTCTCCGGCCGTCCACGGGGCTTGTTCTGCAGGTCGAAATTTCCAGAACGAAAACGTTGGAACCAAAAACGCACTGTGTTTTCTTTTGCGGCACCGTCGCCATACACATCATTAATCCTTCGAGCCGTTTCTGCAGCACTGGTGCCACGGTGGAACTCGTACTCGCAAATAACGCGATATTTCAAGTTTTTCATTTTGTAAACTGAGTGACGCAAAGAAAAAAACAATTGAGGAAAAAACAAATGAATTATAATTTTCAAAACACAAATACATGAGTAAATAGCTGTATAAATTTGGATTTGTAATTCCTAACCAAAGAGAAGATATTTGAGATCAAATTTGCCAGTACGGCAAAACGCCAATTTCATATGTAAGGACCTAATATTTCTGCAAAACTTGAAAAGAACATCCTTCAGATTTCAAAATACCAAAATACAACACCAATAACAGCAAAATTATATTTAGTTATAAAGAATTTCAATTGCCTCCCTACAGAAATTAAGAAGATAATTGATATCAAACAAATAAAAAAGATAAATGAACACTACAAAAAACAAAATCAAAAAATAAATATTTTTTTTAAATATACGTGTACAAAATATGTAATTATATATATGTCCCCCCCCAAGCGCAAGAGTTAGTGAGAGAAAATGTATATGCATTATTTATAGTTTTAATACACTAAAAACATACATAATGTAATAATTTTTTTGTAATAAATAAAAAATCAATTTGTTTATGACGCTTCCAATATGTGCACCACATGCTACATAATTTTTGGAGGATTTATTAATCTTAGGAAATTTTTCATAACATGGTATAATCGGCCGTATTCAGAAATAAGCAATATTGCTATTTCTGTATCTTGCCAGTTATTGTATAACATTGAAACGCCGCCCATTAAGTTTGGCAGGTTTAAAATTAATTAATTGAATCAATTAGAAAGCTCAGTATTCATAATTATGAATAACTTAACGTTTGTTTACGTTTTAGAGCTTTCTGATTGATTGAATTTTTCAAACCTGTCAAACTCAATACGTCAAAATTGGCGGCATTACAGTGTTATATATCGCTTATTTCAGAATACCGTCGAATATAAGCTGTAGCTTGTAACAACAGGTAGGTACTTAAAACCACATGTGGCGCTTAGGTAAAAGGTTGCCATTACAAAGTGTATCTGCCGCGGCCCAGCGCTGCACGCAGCACGCATAGTAATCCTCGCCGTGCTGCGAAATGTAGTTGTGTCCTTACAGCGAGAAGAGACTGTTGCCAGGCGTGAGACGGGAGATACTAGACGCGAGTTGAATGCGAAAGCTTTTATTAAAATCATTAGAGCTGTAACCCGTCAAAAATGACGGCACTTTTACATATCGGTTTCTAAGAAATAAATATTTATTTGTTTATGTATGAAAAAGGATAGAAAAAAGAAGAAAAAACTTTTTGCATAAGGAAGTCACTTAATTAAAAAAAAAAAAACAAAGAAGCTACGGACGTTACGATTTGACTAGTATATTTTTTTAGAGAAATTCAAACGGGCGAATAAAATGACATCGCCGCTGCACTAAAAATAGCAACAAAAAACATCTCAGAATTGAAACAAACCATTCTTTCAACAGCAATAAACATAAACATCTCTATTCGTTAGGATATAAAGGAATAATAATGAACAATCTAGTCGTAATGAATTAATACTTGTTTAATAATTAAATATTGATTCATTGCAAGATATAATTAAAATTAGACTTACCTTAATATGTTATATTTAATATTGTTATTTAATTTATTATGTTTTGTTCACTACTGTTACTACTTATGTCTTTTATTTTAATTTATATTATTATTATGTCATAATTATTTTTATGTGAAATATGCTTAGATATAAGTTACTAAGTTCATTACTGTCTATTTACACTCTCATACATATATCCGTATCATTTTCTTGTATCTGTAAATATTTCCTAACAAATAAATAAATAATAGAAATCCAGGAAAATTCTAAATACGGAAAAAGTGTTAACAAATAATATTAATTTTATAAACACTTTGCCTCTACTAACAATATTTCCAAGAAATACAAAATTTGCCTCCCGCCCCTCGTACACAACCGCTCAGCGTGTTATTTAATTTAATTTTTTTTATATTTTAGTTATCACTTACACCTGACCACGGGAGTTCTATTGAAATATTGTATTGAAGTATTGAAACAATAAGTGTTCTAATTCTAACTAATTGTGTGTCTGCGTTATACAAACATAGTTACAGAATATATTTTAATTAAAATGTTACACCACGAAGTAACTTCCAACTCAATTAATTATAAAAAATATAATTTTAAGTTATACACAAAACGAGACTGGCAAATTAGACAAACGCAGAACACCTTATACGCCGAAATGTCGTAAACAAAATTAAATTAAATACCGCATTCAGTGGTCGAACATGAAAAACATTATATTTATACAATATTTAGTCCCGTTAATTTTAATATCAAATTTTTTTTTTTTTACATAAAACGGCGATCTTTGAATTTGGAAATGAAATAAATGTATGAAAATGAACGGGGTGAGAGTTGTGTGGAGTTAGTTCTATGCTTTCTACCACTTACCCCCGCGGAGAAACTCGGCATGATGGTAAGTAACTACGTCACCAAGCATACGGTCTGGGTTTGTTATGGAAGGGTTGAATCAATGAATATTTAATTGTGGTTGTATCGTACCAGTAATCGATAAGTTGGAACTGTCGGTTCGTACAGGTATACAAACAATTTTATAAGTTTTGAATATAATGTATCCATGGTAAAATTGACGTTGTTGACATAATGTAATACAATTTTAAATTTGGGTTGTGTGATATTGTTTAATATGTGGTTATCATACATACACATGGAAATGAAATCAATTGTTTTTTTAGTTCAACCTTTTTAATTTTCCGAGACGCGTTTCGTCTTATGAGTGCATTATCAATCTTTCGAGATTGATAATGCCCTCATAAGGCGAAACGTGTCTCCGAAATTTAAAAAGGTAGAACTAAAAAACAATTGTTTTGATTTCCATATGTGCGATTATGCAGTTCTAAAAGCATACCTCTGAAGCAATAAATGTGGTTATCATGATTTTGATTATCACAAACACAGAACTTACTTTTTATAACGTTGTTCATTTATATTTATAAGCGCAAAGTATTCACAATTGTCGTGCACATAATTTGTTATGACAACGGGGAACACGACTACACTACTTATTACTTAACTACCATCACGCCGTATTCCCGCGGGATAGAGCGCCACACTCTTCTGTCCTGACACAACTCTCGCCTCATCCACATTCATATCTTCACACAAAATCTCGCCGGTTGTTGAGGCTCCTAACAGGACCATCCTCCGGTATCCGATCATGCCATGTATTCCGCGATCGTCCTCTCTTTTTGGTGTCTTCCTCATTCATTCGCTCAACGTGCCCAGTGCCGAGACCCAACAGAGAGTTGCGTAGTATTCCCACTAGCGAAGATTGATATCGATAGTTTCTAAATTATTCTTTCTGTTTATTAAAAATAAACGGTTCTTTTTGACAAATTTAGAACAACTTATTTTTTAAAGCAACCCGCGATCCCTTCCCCTGTGAGATTTTTTTGTGAATGATAATTCCCATTCCAACCGGGACACAGGACCGCTGCAATACTCGTTTGATTAAATGGAACCGTTCCTTTCGATATCGAGTAACTGGATGTTCCGGTGATTTGGTGGTAAACAGTTAAAAATCACCGGTATATAAATTTCAACCATCGCTACAGCGCCCACAACGTACGCTCTAGTGTGCGAAGAATACGAACACATTTTACTATAAATTGAACATCGTAGTACAACGGAATATTGAGTACGAAGCCCCTGTGCTTTTGACAAATGTCTTAGGTAATACGGTTAAACGTACAGAACATTTAGCTGCTTAGTGATATTAATATCCAGCTGTTATCGCCCAGGTACTTGGTTGGTTTCCCCGGTCACGTGGATCCGTGCGGCTCGCGGTTATTGTTCGGTGTACCCTCGTAATCCTTCCTCGTTAATAGTAATCGGCTGATTCATCGCGCCAAACTCTGGCACAACATTTCTCTCGACACATTTTAGCAACCAACAAAGACGTCATCATCAGACGTTTTCAATCCGTTGTTGCATTCAAGTGTTTGCCACTTTTCTCCGTCAATTTTTACTCGTTACGCATAATTTAACGAAATCGCCAGCTCAGGCGGCCTGTCACCATCTTAATTTCCACGAGGGCAATTCAAAAATTATCTACATGAATTTTAAATATAATTTTGTAATTCAAATATTGCGTGTGTAGTATAAAGATTATTAAAACATTGGACCACGAAGTGACTGCCAAATTATCAATGATATTATCTAAATTTCTCGTTTTACGGAAGCCAAGCTCGTCGTGAATGATTTGATGGGCGGAACCATGAGTGATGTTCAAAGAAGACGCTACCTCACTATTCAGTGGTAACTCCCCTATTCGCTAAAACTTTCTTGCTGAATCTTGTCGTCCGTGGTGGAGGTTGACGGACGTCCTGCTCGCTTTTCATGCATCACACTTTTCAATTCTGGATCGAAAAACACTTTCAGGTGATAAAGCACTGTTCCCACGAAGTAATTTATGACTACGATTAATTTCAACTCCTTTCACACCCTCCGACCAGAGAAATCAAGTAACTGCTTACAAACTAATTGCGGGAAGGGAAATGACGCGATCAAATGAGGGCTCAAATTTCGCACTGTAGCTGCTTTCTTGTCCACGCGTTTATTTTTCTGTTTCTTCGGGTGATGTCCAACGTACTTCTTTTCATGCGTATTTGTGATGTTTGAATGTTTTCGGAGTCCTTGTTTCGCGTCCATTTGTATGTATCGTTTTATACAATGAAGACAGTGGAAGATTACTTTTGAAAATCGTATTCAGACGCCTGAACGCACTCCACCCAGCTTTGTTCTACAGACAACTCCCTTCCTGTGGAAGGGAATGTGGAAATTTGTTGTTCTAGGTAAACATATTTATCGTCTTCTTCAAACTGGGTTCCATTAACATGAATGACTATCGAATCAGCTAAGTAGTTCGTCATTACTTTAGTCTTTGAGACGTTTAACTTGAACCCTACTCTGCCGCTAACTTGTGCAATTCAAATCCATGCATTTTGTTTTGAAGGTCGTTTGCCATTTATGCAATGCCCTTTTAACTCCAGTTTGGTTACCAGGCCTCACAACAAATACATGGTACCATCGTACAGATAAGACCGTGGAGCAAATAATGTATTACTACCTCTTTGCCGTGGAGTCACACGACCGTCTTCTGAAATAAGCAACATTGCTATTTCTGTATCTTGACGGTTATTGTGTAGCCTATTGGCAATGCCGCCAATTTTGAAGTTTTAAGTTTGACAGGTTTGAAATTAATGAATTGAATCAATTCACGGTTAAAAAACTGGCCGGAGATGAGGTTTGAACCCCGGACTACCAAGCCCAAACCGGCCGTTTCATACGTGTTGCCACGGCCGCCTCTCCGTCGAGCGCCAAAAAAATGCTATAAATATATACTAAGGCTCAGCATAGACGCGAACCAATGTTCTGTCATTTTTGATGATTGCAGCTTTGCGAAGTTTGGATTGCTAGCCATAACGCTGTGCTTCCCTAAAGGTACAACAACAGCTAGTTAACGCCTTACCTCTGAATTACATAAAAACGTAAAATTTTCAGGAATTGGTAAAAACCTTCATTATTTTTTAAAGAAAATAAGTTACTCTGGAACATTGAATTACAGGTGCAAACAGAGCGAAAAATTATTATTAATGTATGAATTTGTAGACATTTCGTAAGCTTTTCAGAACTTTTAGGGTCTTTGGGTTTGTGGCTTCAACTGCCTCTCCACGGGTCCTTCTTTTTTCTTAACAACTTCAGGGTTGAGTTCAGTAGGTGGGTGCTTAAATTCCCTTCTGTCAATATGTCCGTCGACCACCTCAGTCGGTCTTGTCTTGCCTTTTCCGGAAAAATTGCAACCTTGAAGGTAGCTGCTTTGGACATACGAGTATTTATTTGTTTCTCGTCTTTTATGGTGCACTTCCCTAACCCTTAGAATCTCTATTCTCACACATCTGTTGTGTCTGTCTTCTAACAGTTCAGCATTCCAAAACAGGTTTTGAACGCTTCAAGGTTTTTATTTATCGATATAAATCATTGTAAATCTTGTGCATTGTATGTTGCGGCTTTTGGAATAAGGTAGATTATTGGATCAACCACAGAAATACCGTGTCGGATACGGCTTCCGTTACTGAAACGAGATTTTCAAAAATATATCACTCCTTTTAATGAAATTTAAAATAAATTATATTTCAATAAATATTATTACTAAGTTCTGCAGGTTAAGTGTTATTTTTAATGTGACAGCTAACTTACAGAAAACGGGGAATTTTGATAGTTAAGCGTAAAATAGAATTTTATAAACTTTGAATTTTATAAAATCTTGAATGATAAGTGCCTAGGAAAAAGAGTCTAGGATTTCACCGAAAACATGTAAGTATCCATAGGGCGAGGGGTAACTTAAATCTTATAAATAAGTCGATCATACGTGGTATATCCACTATTTGATAATGACCTTGTGAGCCGAAACAGCTGTCACATTTAAAGTAACACTTAATATTTTTTTTTTATATATTTATTTAAATTTCATTAAAAATAAAAATTTCTTCAATAAAATATAATCTGAGGATAATTTTGTATGAATTTATTTTATACTAGTGAGCAGTTGTTTAAATATTTACTAGTTGATACTTTAGATCAACTAAATATTGTGGTGAAATCTAAAAAAAAACATTTCAAAGGTAATTAATTAGTAATTACAATTGCTTTCCTGACCATCGTGTTCCCCAATACCGTCGAGTATAATTTTTAAGGACAGTTTCTAATATTTATATTTATTTCCATACCCCAGATCGCCAGCGACTCCGCTTGCGTTTTGGGCGCGATCCGTCCAAATATGTACAGTTATGTCAGTTCCCATTTTTATGCACTGAATAGCAAGAATAAAAATCGCGTCTCACGTCAGTAATTTGTCACTACGTCAGCGGCCGCTTCCGTCGCTTGCTTCAGTTTTAATCGGCATCTCCAGCGTACCGACATCTCGTGACGAGTGGCGACGCTATAATGATTATTGTGGATAGCGTACGTAAAAGGTGTGCGTCTGTGCTAGTTTCAGTTTCGAAGAATATTTCGTTTCACGTATTCTAAATTCCGTGTGGTGTCTTATGAAAAAAATTACTTTAAATGTAAAGTTTTGCTACCGACAAATAGATAAAAAAAAAAGTTATTTATCCTGGTATATGAGACCTGTTGAATTTTCTGCAGTTAGTATGACAGATATTGCATATTTTCAATAGATGTCGCTGTTTTAAAGAGTATTTACCACAAAAAATCAAAAAATATATGACTGGGTACATTTGAAATTATTTATTTATACCTTCTTGTAAAGTAGAACTAATAGATTTAAAATATCCGCATATTTTATTTAAATGTATAATAATAATAAATCCGGGAATCGAACCCAGAAACACCAGTATGAGAAGCCAGTATCATGCCCACGGATCTACCAATACATTGGGTCTAAGGAGCTATTATATCAACTTGATTTAAATGTAATAGAAATAATCTTCCGTTTAAACCATTGATTATTGCGTTTTGCACGAATCAAAGATCTCGTTAAAACCATAGATTTTTACGAAAGATTTATATAATCCAAGTTGATTCAACCAAACCTTAGAGACTGCGAATGCTGCTAATTTTTTTCTTCACAATTTTTAGTTTTAATGTTTTAGAAAAAGGAAGAGTTGCATTTTGTTTATAAATTGTATACGGTTTCCCTTATTTTTTTATGTATATAATAAAAGTCCTCGTTTACTCAAATACACATTTAACATAACATCAATCAATATATTATATTTTTATGGGAAGGTAGGTGTGGAAGTCTTTGGGTATTCGTAGGGCTTACGACCTATCTATCGTCTGAAGATTATATGTTATATGTATTATACTAATTTTGACAATAATTACAAACTAAAAATATAGAAAGGTATATGTTTTAGATGTCTCATAGAAACGAAGCTATTTTTCATATGTGAAAGTAGGAATGGGAGTCTTTTTTCGGTCATGGGGCTCACGACCTATCTTACGGCTGGCTTAAGTAATCACTTTACACAATGTAACGTTCACCAATAGTACCACCCATGATAGAATACCACGTCTATAAAATTTTTGGAAGTTGTATATATTTAAATTAACTATTTAATAGACATGGTATTCTATCATGGGTGGAAATGGTGAATTTTACATTGTGTAAAGTGACAAAGTCTTTCCCATAAAAATATAATTTCGTCTCTGTGAGATATCTATAATATATTGATTGATTGATGATGTCCCTGTGACGAAAATCCAGTTCTGTGTTCTTAAAAATTTGGACAGACTCAAAATAATATAACGTATTGAATTTTAAAGTAATCTTTACACATTCTGAATTACAAAAGTTAATAGAAGTTGACGTGGTTCCTTTTGAGGATATTAAACATAAGGATGTTTATTAAATATTGGTGGATTGAAAAAGCATTTCCCGGGCCTTACATTAGTACCTACCACTAGTTTAATCGTTACGTTTACGTTAATAAAATTTAAATACACAAATCAAACATAATCCATGTATATCAAGATCAATAGTAAATATGTTATTTATTTTCTCCTCCCTAAGAAACACCGGCTGTGATCTGTGATCATAGTGCTATCGCAGACGCAGTGGAGTGTGTGGAGATAAAGATGATTAATTAAGGTAAGATTGCGAGTATACGAGAGAATACACAGGATGTAACAGAGTTAGTCCACAATACTTTATAGGTAGTTTCCTGCTTAAATTGTATATTGAAAATGTTCAAACAACAATGACCTAATAATATCAATAATACCAATCGATAAGCGATTTCAAGTTTTGTACTTTTTTTCAATATTTCAGTCTTACTTCTGTAGAAAGTAATTTATATTTAATATAAAAAGAATCATTTGCTTTAATACAAGTCAATTAAATTGTTAAAACATTATGTACAGTTTATTTTATTTGACTTGTATTAAGTTGATAGTCTGACGTTTTATAGAAGATTATTCCGAACTATTGAAAGAAAAATGCAAATCTAGAAGTCGCTAAGTATAAATATTGATGTTAGGACATTGTATGCTTAAAATTTTTCGACTCGCAACTTGGGTAGAAATCTTCCTATAAAGTATTGTAGCCAAGTAAATATATCACTGAAACAATGCAAAAAATAAACATTTCTTTAAAAAATTCAAATACAACTGCTTCCGAGACTTAAATTAAAAATAAATCATATTTTTCTACAAAAAGAAAGCATTAGGCGAAAAGCTGGGCTTTTATTTACTTGGCTTTGTGATGAAAGAAGAGAGAATATATAAAAAAATTTACGAAAAAAAAGAAATTGAAACAAAGGATCGCGATAAATTAATTTCAAAATGTTCTCGCGCAGACTTGGTTACACGCGGAAAAGTGGAAAATATTCCAAACATAAATGGTTGTGAACTTTGGCACGGGCACTCCATTTCCATTTCCCCCGCGTACCATAAGCTGTTCCAACTGTCTCTGGTTTCCCGCCAATTTCCACCCCTGCCGGCCGACTACGGCTGCCATAAATTTTTCAGTGCTTGGCCATTGGTAAAGACTGAGCCATGTATAAATATAAGATGCGGTCGCGAATTTTAGCAGGGTTTTTTTACGAATACCCTTAATACTACCACCGCCCATACATTTTTGCAGCCTAAATATGAAGCTAAGTATGACTTATTTTTCTCGTAATTGGCGTAATTCTCAAGAATTTTGAGGAAATGTAGGCATTTATCCGATTTGCGAAAATGTTTCCAGATCTGTATATCCGTTCAGAATCTTCTGTGTGCAGTTTTCCGGGTTAATTTGCCGTGTATATTTGATCTCTCTGACCTACATTTCGGATCCCATTTTCAGGGTCCATTATCATGGATGATGATGTGTTGATGTTAAGGTCAAGTATTGGCTTGCAATACCGTACCGAAATCAACCGGTATTGCAAGCCAAGTCAATACTTAACCTCAACTTTAAAACATACTCGTCACATCAGCCCTTATGATGAACCCTGCAATGGGATCCGAAACGTCCGTCAGAGAGGGCAGATATACACAGCAGAATATCCTAGAAAACTGCACAAAAAAATACATGTATTTATTTTCTTCAAAAATAATCCTTGTAGGTAGGTACTTACTAGCGCAGATTTAAACACATTACATTAGTTCTATACAGATATTTCTGTTCGGATGATAAATATACATTTATCATGCAGTTTCAATTGCGTGTGAAATATATATTTATTTATATTTTTTATATGTATGTTCTGAGAACGCAATTACTTGATTTTAATGTGTGTAGTGTCATTCGAAGGACCATCGAAAACTCTAGCACTGTCCATTTGAATATATTAAAGAAACTAATTTAGAGCATATATACAACTTTTTTTTAAATATGATAATATGTGTGTTCTTACGGTGATCTCTTAAGCCAGCTCACGCAAGCCATAAGCCCTGGGCCACCCTATAAAGTTCCACACACGTTTCCTATATAAATAGCTTCGTCTCTGTGAGACTTCTATAGTTTATCTTAATTAAAATATATCCATTTATATGTTTGGGATGCAACAAAATGGATACGAATTTCAAACTACGAGTGAATTTGGTAGGAAAATGAAAATATTTGAATAGAACGTGAACAACGAAAATAACGATAGTGACTTAATTGAATCAAAATTAACAATACTAACCCGGATAATATTAAGCGGTGGAATGGAGTACAGGGATCGAAGTGAAACGAAGACAGAGAAGTACAGTAGCTCGTAGCTAGCTTTGGTGGTTCAAAAGTAATGCAAGGCGCTCCCCAATTGACGGCATAGTGAGCCTTTGCGTTACGCGGGTCGCTCGATATCGTAGTATCCGCCGTCGCCGTCGGATGTCGCTCTGTGTCCAGTCGCCATTATTTAAATTAGTAACGTTGAGCAATTAATTTTAAAACAACAACAAAGAGATTAGCACAATCCCACACTGCCACAACCCACACACTGATCCTTCCTGTTAGCCTCATCCTCGCAATGTGAATAGTAAGTATGTGTTGACATCCAAGAATTCGGGACATCCAACTCATCGAGGGGGCCTGCAACATCGATCCAGTGGCGTTCATCGCTGCGTAATTTTACCTACATATATGTAATTTGTCAATTTTCTTCATGTGATGTTTTCTTCTTTTTTTTCTTTTCTTTTCTTCGTGATATTATAATGTTTTCTTATCATATTTTGTGAATTTATATTAATTGTTATTATCCTCGGTAAATTATTTAATGGTGTATTTATTATATGAATTGGTATACAGTATTCAAAAATTAAAGGTAAGGGTAAGTACAGAATACATAAAACACTTTGCAAAAACATTGTATGCACGCGTTATGATATGGACAAATATTAGTATGTGTTTATATCTAATCTAACGCATTATCTAATAAAAAAAATTACATGACTTATTTTACCTGCTCAATAAATAATGTAATGAAATGTATATTTTTACAAATTCGCAACATTTTCTTATTGAATTATGTATATTTATTGACACAATATAAGTACCCGCGATATTGGCGACCCTCGTAGCATAGTCCATTCAAATATATAAAAGAAACTGATTTAGAACATTGTTACAGCATCCAAAAATTTGATAATGTGTAGATATTTTTAGGGTGGAACTGGTGAACGTTGCATTGCTTAAGGGGGAATACCTATCATCGAAGCGCGAAAAGGGGCAATTTTTGTGATTTTTTTTAAAGAAAACCTATATAAATTATGGTATTTGTATCATTTCTACATGAAAGTACATACTTTTAAGAATATGTAAATAAAATGTATAAAAAAATATTCAACATTGGCGGAAAATTCTTGGATTTTGTCGACTGCCGAAAAAAAAGGTCCTCCGCGGTGACCATTCCCATTTCATCTGTAATCATCAGAATAAAAAAAAAAAGATTATCAAAATTGATACTATAATTTAGTCTTTGACGTAGGGGTTTTTGAAAATATAGATTTTTGACGAAATAGCGGGCGTTTGAATTTAAAATAGTAATAAACTTGGTTTTTATGGGTTAGTTTTTTTTTTATTGTGAAGGTTGAATTTTTCATCAGATACTTAAGTCTTCAAGCTTTAAGAAAATGCAAAAATTTAAAAATCGATTTTTTCAAAATGTCTAGGTAGGTAGGTAAATTTATAATGGCCCACCGGCTAGGACACCCTATAAAAGCTCTCATTCACTTTTCCCATATAAATAGCTTCGTATCTGTGAGACTTCTATAATTTATCTTTAAGAATCTTACTCGGGTCCTTTCTCATCCTGCCTTGCCGTTAATATAATCTTAATTAATTAACTTAACTTAATTAATTAAATTAATCTTGCACACGTCGTCAATTTTGACGTGATGGACATTTGATAGATTTCTCGACATTTTTCATAGATGGTTTGCGCGAACATAATTACGTCTTGTCTATCTTGTCTTTTATTTGTATTGGTTGTTAATGTATCATTCTGTTTATTATTTCAGGTATGCAATGACGAACATTCTCGATGTCTTCAACCATTCTTTGTGGCTGCAAGGTATGGAATTTTTGATCGCGTTTATTAATTTTGTCTGTGTACGGCGACTACACGCAACGTACTATTTTGTTTAATTGTGTATTTCTGGATGATGGAGAATGAAAAAAAAAACTATCATTACAATGTTATATTTAACATATAACCTTGGAATAACAAGGTATCATCGAAAATTGACTTTTTTATATTAAAATTTGCTATGAGACCTGTTTTTTCAGGTAGGTTCGATTGATCAATTTGTCCATTCTATAAAAGATCACTGATCTTAATATCGTCAAAAAATGGACCTAGACCGGAACTTTCATCACTCGCTTTTGTAAAATCTGAATTACCCATGTTACATACAAATTTCTTATTAGTTTAGGAGTTAACAATAAAACAATAATTTTTAATGAGTTGAAAAATGTGTTTGACGTTTTTCTTTCCGTCGACGTTTTTTTTTTATTAATATTACAACGCGATTTTCAATTTTAACCGTCTAAAAACCACACTAAACGTCTTTTACTTAAATAAATTTAAAAAAAAAACTGCTTGACCTTTCGACTTTTGGCTGTTCAAGTGTTCATAAGAAATATGTTGTCATACAACGTCCCAATTTCTATTAAGGATATTTACTAATATTTATACATCAGGTCCACAACTTAATCTTTTAACGCCATGAGCGAGTTAAAACGTTAATATTTGCGTGTTACGGTAAACGCTTTTCGACCTTGCAAAGACGGAATAAAACATGTATGTCAAGTCAAGTCATTCTTACATTGGTGTATCATATTTGAAGCCAACCCCTATCAAAGTGATAACCCCAAGGCAAATATCTATCGCAGTTAATGATACACAAATAATAAAGAGACCTTCTTCAAACACGCCAATAAAGATGGAAATTACTGACAGTTTCGACGTTCGCATTCTAAGAGTAATTAACTGATTAAAAATTTGAAATGTATGTTCGAACTAAAAGCCTCCCATAAACCATCCGGCCCAGGTAGGGGACTAATAAATAATTGTTGTAGGATAAATTGCTTTTTTCGTAAATTAGTTTTGGAGATTTTCAAGCGATTTATCTAGATTTATTGTAACTGTAATTATATAAATTCGTGAGCCTTTGCATTTTTTACGATTCTCTCGCGTCCGACGCTATTCAATATCTTCTATATAAATCACTCACTTTATACTACCCGGCTTGGTTCGAGATTTATATTCTCATCTCATCTCATATATATTAATTTCATATTCCCTTTATATTTCATTGAGAAAAAACAGATTCTGCATAAAAGAAAAAAGCCTACACAAATCAAGTCATTACAAATTATTTATTCAAAGCGAACATTAAAACGATTAAACAAATTTTCGTCAAGTATTCTTTAAAAACACTATTTAATATACTTTGTTGACCACGCATTCTACACTCGTTCGGTAATTTTATATCTCACATAACTTGTTTATGTATAATATATGTTTATTAGACTACCACGCACATCTCCTGAAACAGGAAATAAACAAATTACCATCCGTATTTAATGCCGCCGCATGACTCATTACCGGTGTTTCAAAGTTTGCGCATTTCTCACACCATCTTCAAAACCTTCACTGGCTTAAACAAACTGAGACAAACAGCTCATTTCAGTTCAAAAAAACTAAAGGCGCACTTATTTAGACTATCGTAAAAAACCTATAGAATCAGACCGTTATAATAATACCTAATGGTTTTAACACCTAGAATGCACACACCCAATTCTTCTTGGCCCTTTCAACTATAGTTTTAACCGTCGATTCCATTTTTCTTTGTATTTCATCCAGTGTATAGGTAATAGTAAATTGGTCTTTTAGCCAGAAAGTTGTTTGTAAAATAATTTTATTGTTAAAGCGCCCTTGACGTGTGTTCTCATAAAAACGGCGCTATATAAATTACCCAATTATTATTATAGTTAGTGTTAACCTTAATGCAACCTTTAATTCTTAGATCTTTTTTATTTTTAACCATAAAAAAATGTTCTATATCTCATCGTGTTATTTCCGTGTTGATTATTAAAATGTTTGTTTGTCAAATGTTTTTAGATTGTAATTAAAACTGTATGTGCCACAAAGACTACCGATCATGCAATCGTGAAGACGAGCGCAGTGAATTTCCACCCTGACGTGCGGCATTCGTCGGGTTAAAACGGCATTCTTCCTCTGTCTAAAGATGTATATTTATGTCATTGATGTAGGTATTTTAGGTTTTATGCAGTAATTTGAAATAACATTTTTTGTGACATCGAGAATCCCATCCAGACTCGAGAAAAAAAGTAATTCGTCATCAAATTAAAATGAATATAGCTTTTTTTTACATCTTTGAATTCGATTATTTTTATGCTATTCGAAGCAGTTGCCAAACATTCGTCGCGTAAAGCTAATGAAATAGTAAGTTAGTTCCGAATCATCATTTATATATGTAAATTTGTTTGCGGATAATGCTTTAACTCTCTCTTTGTGATTGTTTATTATTTTCCCAAGTTTCCCCCGCCATTTCCGGACGCTGTTTTTGTGTGTATTTCCCGTCGGTGACGTAAATCCGCCCTGATACACTTTTAATGACCGTCCATATTTGCCCGGCCGGGAGTTGTGACCGCGGGGCTGGAGCACCCGCCCCAAGTCCAGCGCTGTTTTCGGCCGTAAAAATTCCTGTAAAAGTTATCCCGTCCTGTTCCCGGTCTAGCAGGGACGCGCCGGAAAGCTTACCGACTGATGTTGCCGATGAGTGTAGCTTAGCCGAAAATGTGGAATCCCTTCAAAGACCCATCAAATAGGAGTGTGCTCGCTGGAGGGCGCCACGCGTGGGCGGCCTCCGTTTACTATTGATGTTTATTTAATGACATTATACTAATGGTTCTCTATTAGTCGACAAAGTACTGCCTATTTTAGGCTTATATACGTAATCGGCTTCCGGATACGTAAATCCTTTAAAGTACACAAAATAAAGACTGGTGGTTTACGTAACGTGAAAATGAGATGAGAATTCGAGCGATCTTCACGTACACCGGCCTGTTTTGAAAATATTATTTCTGTATTATACAGGGTGTAACGCAGCTAGTCCACAATACTTCACAGGTGGGTTCCTGCCTTGATTATGAGTAGAAAATGTTCAAGCGACCATGACCTTATGTCAATTGTTAAGGAGATATGCGACATCAAAGTTTGAATTTTTTTTTCATTATTTCTAACTTATTTTTTGCAAAACGTTAGAATATCATTACAGTAACTTATACCGATTATGAAAAATTCATTCCCTTTAATACAAGTCAAATAAAATGATAAAAACCTTCCAATTGCAATTGGAATGTTTTCCAATTGGAAATTTTTCAGGGTTTTTATTATTTTATTTGACTTTTATTGAAATGAATGAATATTTCATAATCGATATATGTTACTGTAATGATACTTCAACTTTTTGTAAAAAATAAGTCAGAAATATTGAAAAAAATGAAACATTTGATGTTGCTTAACTCCGTAACTGTTGAAAATGATCACGGTTTTGATAAAGATTTAGGACTTTCTATTTTACACATAAATAGTTTTGGTATGAAATTGAATAATTTAGAATCATTAGAAATTAGTAAACCATGTATAAGTAAACAAAATATTAATAATCAATTAAATTTAACTGCTAGTCCAATTCTAAAAAATCTTCCAATAATTTTGTGTAATCAAAAATTATAATATTTAAAAATATTTTTTTAAATAATTTAGAAAACCTAAACAAAATATATCATTCATTATGATATTTTGACATATAAAACACCCTGACGATGAAAAGGTTTTTCCGAAACATGTAAGTGTAATTATTAAATATATAAGTAGATTAAAACAAATAATAAAAATATTTTTTTTAATTGGTTATCTACAAAGTTGCTCAACCAATTGAAAATTAATAATTCTTTAAAAAAATAGTTTGATGAAAGATATGGAAAAATTACCTTATTGATCAAAAATTATTGTTTTAAGGATAGGACATAATTGTTTAGTTATTTTTATCATCCTGATGGAATGAGATTTTCGGAAACCGGTTGGTGTTATAAATGAACTCAAGTGGCTAAAAAAAAGTTAAGTTAAGAATGATGAACCACGATGTTTTTGCAATATTTTAAAAATATATGCAGATAGATTTTACTTTAGAGAAACATTAGTAATCTAAATATAATTTATACTTTAATGAACATGCTATAAAAAGTGCACTGTGTATGTGATTAATGTGCGTAAATCGATGGATGACGTAAACAAAAGTACACCATGTTATTGTCGTTGTTACTTTTTCGTAATTTTGTTAAATAAAAACCATTCGAAGAATAAATACGAATAAAGAATTTACCATTAAAAGAAATTAAAAATTTATTTTGATAAAAAATAATATGGAAATTTTGAAATGTAAATTAAATATAAAAAATTCCGCGAGCGGAAGAAGAGCAAGATAAATAAAACTTGGTAATTGGCAAGTCAGCGTAATTTGTTTTTTTCGAATTTGAATATTTTTTCGAGTTTCCGGTAACGAGTTAAAGTTTTGTTAAACTAAATAATTGGCGACGTGCCATTTGGTTTCTAAGTATTTTTTCCTGATGTTGAACTTTGTTGGAGTATGGTTTGAGGTTAAATATTTTTTGTTGATTGACAAAGGAAAATAATTAAATATAGAATGTTGTTGTACTTAATAAAACGTAACTATGAAACATGAAACTGTACGATAAGTAAATTAATGATTGCAGATATATTAATCATATGAAATAACTATTATGAACTAATAATATGAAGCTGTGGATACGTATTTTATTTCAGTAATACACTTAACCTACGATTTATTACTGAGATCTTATCCACCCCCGTATAAGAATGATCTTGAATTGTGTGTGTGTGTGGTTTTGACATGCTATGAAAGTTATTCGTGACGATTTAAACAATTTTAAACATATTTCTGAAGTTTATTTTAATTTTTAACTAAATGTATTGCACACACGTTGAGTTAATTTAACAAGACTATAGTTTCGAGAGGAGCAGTCCCTCTCGTCGTCAGGTGTAATTTATAACTAACCTAAATACAGAAATTATTTGAGTAGCGGGTCGCGGAGCAGTGGGGGTAATTTTTTTGTAAGAAAGGGAAGATGCTTCGCGACACGTTACTCTACTCAAATATTTTCATAAATTCTGTATTTAGGCTAGTTATAAATTACAACCGATGATGGGAGGGTCTGCTCCTCTCGAAACTATAGTCGTATTAATTAACTCAACGTGTGTGCATTACAAAGTTCAATATGTATAGTTAAAATTAAAATAATCATGTCGCACCACAAAGTAATTGCCATATCAATTAATAATATTTCTATATTTCTTAAGATATCTTTATATGATATCTCTATATCTATATTTCTTATTTCTAATAATATTTCTATATTTCTTAAGATATTTCACAGAGACGAAACTATTTTTTATGTGGGAAAGTAGGTATGGAAGTATTTTTGGGTGTTCATTGGACTTACGACTAATCGTACGGCTGGCTTAAGTGATCACTTTACACACACTTTACCGTTCTTGAAAACTTTGTACATACTCTAAATATTCTGTAGGATATCTAAATATTCTGAGGATTGTTCAACAAAATTACCTTATGTAAAGCAATAAATTTTGCTTTTTATTGCATTTAACCCCTCTGCATATATAATTTTACTATTTTTAGGAGCAATGTTCGGAGAAAAAGTATATAAAAAATATGATTTTTTGATTGTTATAGAAAATTACACGCTCATTATTTTTGCTAGTCGGGTTAATTAGTGAATTTAAGCTTTTCCTAGCCATGCAGAATCACAAATCTACCGAGCTCAATGATTGCGCATGGATATTTTCAATGATAGTTTGTTAGAGGTGAACAAAAATGCAATTATGTTGAGAAGTTTACTTTAGTATAGAAAATCCGTCATCTTGTCTTTTTACTCTCTTTCTCTTAACTCGTAGCGTCTGCTTGTCGGCTTGTCTGCTTATCGCTAGTCTGCCGAAAAAACTTTGGATCGATTTATAACCCTTTTCCCGTGATCCAATCGAGCTGAAACTTTGCAGGCAGACTCGTGGCGACGATAAAAATGATGTAACAAATTTTCGTTAATTTTTTAAAATTATTATCGTATAATTTTGGATTTTTCGAAATTTTAACGGTTTTTATTACTCCCTTTCGTAGCGTCGCCCGACGCGTGGAGTAAGCGCGAAACCTGTTTCAACTAGTAAATGAGAAAGGGAGTATAGTAAAAACTTTGTTTTTATGGGTTAGTTTTTTAAACAGTCTTGGAGTTGTGGGAAAGGTTCCTTCCTCCTCAACCTATTATTCCGGTTTAACAATATCATTGAAGAGTAACCAACACATATTTATTTTGTTTCAACAGGGGTCGTTGTAACCGTGTTTTCCGCGACTGTGCAAGCCTTACTTTCTATTGAGTAAATGCGCATACATCGTGGGTATAAGATTAACCGCGTGCATAATATTATTTCTATACAAGATTACTCTTTTGAGCCGTTTCGCTAATTACACACAAACAAAACATGCCCCGTATGTTTTGTAAAATTGATATATTGCACTGCTCTTGCGTTATTTGCTCGCTTCAAAGCGGTTTTAATTAATCTTTTGATCCGGTTTATCTGCAACTAGACTCATTAGTTTGCCACGTACGTTTTCTCAAAATCTTCATACCCGATCCACCACGTCATGTTTTAGATTACATAATGATACGGATCTTTCTCTTCGTAAAAATAATATTTTTCTCTGGACTGGACTCATTGTTTTTCATGGTATTCCAGATTTGTTTAATCATCAGGCCTGATGATGGACCCTGCAATGGTATCTGAAACGTCAGAGAGGTCAGATATACAGGGCAGAATATCCCAGAAAACTGCACACAGAAGGGTTTAATTCATCTCTGTGTAATTTCATACTGTGTGCATCATGTAGAAACTGTTCCGTAAGGGCCGGTTGTTTCAAGTTAGATCAAAGTAAAATTTCTTTTAAAGCATAGATTTTTGGATTCTCCACCAATCAAATGATCCGTTTCCATAAAAATTTATGCTTATCCAACTTGAAACAACCGGGCCTAAGGCAGTCAGATTATATACGACGAAGGATCTTTGGTTACCAAAAATCACTGTACGCGCACGTGTCGATGGCGGTACAAAAAAAGGAATCCATGAAAGGATGAGAGAGGAAAATTTGCGGGCTTACCTCCACACTCCCGAATTCTTTCTCGTCCGCAAGCTTCCGGGCTGGTTCACACTGGAGGAACGTATCCCACTTTTGCGTTTAGTTTATTTTAATGTCGTTGATATCGTCGTTTTATCTTTGAAAATACACGATATGTTTTCACGTCGATAGCTCGAGTCGACCAAGTTAAATAATTGCTTTTTGCCAGTTTGATTCGCACGGCGAGGCTTCTAAATTTCGACTGATGCGCACAGCTGTCGTGTGCTAATAAACTCGCGCCTGGTAGGTATTGCGTTCGCCTTGCATTTTAGGTAGGCAGGTGAGGATTTTATATAGGAACGATATGTTGGGATGGGATTAATAGGAAATCAGGTATAGGAGAACACTGCCATGCGCCAACAATCACAATCCTATTTTTTTTTCGTAACAATTCAAAGTATTCAAGAATACACACCGACCATATTTATAATGTGTAAATCTTCAAAATCTTTCAAATTTTCTCTCTTACCACAGTGTTTTTCCCTTGGGTTCTTACTAGTGATGGGTCCGCTCTGTACTAAGTACTACAACGTAGTACTACATTATTCTGAAGTGTACACTTCACTCGTTTGTAAGTGGACTGCGCACTATAAACTTCACACATCTCAAATATCAAACTACATACTTCAAATTGAACACTTTAATGTTATGCGTGTCTAATAATTGACGGAGGATAATATGTGGATAAAATAGCCGAAACATCTGCGGTTGCCGAGTGAAGAAAAATTTGGAAACCCTGAAATAACAACCCTTCACCCCCCCGACTGGAAAATTTTGTTGTTGTACAGTTTTTAAGTTGTATGTACAATGCCGGCAAACATGTTGAACCTTTTTCGGCATAGTGGGGGAGAGTTTGCGTATGTACCATTCCACCAACGATGCCCAAAATTTGTCTTTTGCGTATTCTCCCACTACGCCGAAAAATGTCCAAGAAGTTTGCCGACAAGTGTACTTGTAGTTCATTGAAGTAGGTGATAATATTTTGCTACATGCACAATTTTATAGTAAGTACTACAATTATCAGTTTGTTGAAGTTGATTAATCGCGGAATGTTTCTTTACCTACTGCAAATGTAGCGCACACTTGTTGTCTTTAAATTGGTGAACGCGTGCGTGTTGTATCGAATTTTGAAATGTAGTTTTTCCCTTCGCTCATTCTTAGCGGCTCTTTCGGAAGTTCCCTCCTGTCACCCAAGTTTTTCCGGAAATGCGGCGTCAGCTCCGTATAATTTGTCAAGTCCGCGCTAGTCCCGCATTGTGCGACCGCCGGGCAGCGGGGACTCGGAGTGGCCGTTATTGATTTTCAACGCTTTCACCGATGCACAGAGGGGCCCAGCCTCTCGGCTTCTCGGCGGCGAGAGCGGCTTCTCGGCGTTGCATTAGCGACCTCTTTCGCGCGAGGGGCGTTTTAAAATCGAGGAGATGCAAAAATACGACGTCGATGACGCAAGGGGCGCGCGGATTTCCGATTTTTTGTAAATTTTACTAAACAGGCAGAATTTTTTTCTGATTTTTTTAAATGACTTTTCATAATGGATCAGTGCAAATATATTTACTGTATTCGGAAACCTCTTATTTTTGAAAATCTTGTTGTCTTATACCTATCTCTACGGACACCCGTCAAATTGACGGATTTGGTGGTTTAAAGAATATCCCTTTTGAATTCGTCCCCTTAGTGAAATTATTACTTTTGAAACAACATAATCATATTTCTACAATTTGTGCGAAGTAGTGAAGAAAGAATGTCATCGATGTTTAGAAAATTTTGTTTCAAACCCATATATTTCAGGTATTTAAAAAATGACCGTAAACCTAGTGTTAAATGTATGCTTACGATAAAAGAGTAATAAATATTTTATTACTATTTTATCGCAAGCATTGGTTATAGATTATTCAGTGGGTCCCCCAGTAAATTTTGACTTTTCAAATGCTGCAGAGTCGAATTTATCTGTACAGTAAACTAAGTACGTATTTATTTTAATATTTATCGTACTTATTATTTATTTCTGTTATTGAATTACATCTACAAAATGTAGAACTTATTAGTTTATATTTATATTATGGAAGTATAATTATTATTTATACATGTAAACCGTCAAAATGAGGTTTTCTTACAGGTTCCTATAAAATAAGTAGATGCCTATACAAAATTTAGACAACATCCGTCAAATATGCGGAGTGTAAGAGAGCTCGTCCACAATACTTTACAGGTGAATTCCTACCTTGATTATGAGTCGAAAATGTTTAAGCAACCATGACCATTATGGTTATGGAGTTATGCAATATCAAAGTTTGCATTTTTTTTTCAATATTTCTGACCTCTTTTTTATAAAGCGTTAAAGTACCACTACAGTAACTTATCTCGATTACGAAAAATTCGTTTCAATAAAAGTTAAATAAAATAATAAAAACCCAGAAAAAATCCAATTGGAATGCTTGAATTTTTCATATTATATATAAGTTACTGTAATGATAGTACAATGTTCTGCAAAAATATGTTAGAAATATTGAGAGAAAAATACAAACTTTGATGTCGCATATCTCCTTAACTATTGATATATAAGGTCATGGTTGGTTGAACATTTTCGACTCAAAATCAAGGCAGGAATCCCACCTGTAAAGTATTGTGGACTAGCTCTTGTTACACCCCGTATATATGCCTAATTTGAGTAGTGTCTAATTTTTATGATAGTCTTCCCTACTTTCCCTAATTTGTTAGAGTACTTGTAATAATAATTTATTATCATTTACTACTTGTAATAATAATTTATTATAATTTTGTATTATATAAATGAACAAAGTTATAAAAAGTAAGTTCTGTGTTTGTGATAATCAAAATCATGATAACCACATTTATTGCTTCAGAGGTACCTGAGCTTTTAGAACTGCATAATCGCACATATGGAAATCAAATCAATTGTTTTTTAGTTCTACCTTTTTAAATTTCGGAGACACGTTTCGCCTTATGAGGGCATTATCAATCTCGAAAGATTGATAATGCACTCATAAGGCATATACAGGAACCTTCTAGACTCACCGACACATTCCACCACTCAGTTTAAAACCCTATAGAACTTTCGGGAATTTTCTAGAACCTTCTCCTTTCAGAACTTTCTAGAGCAGGTTTTTCCGGAACCTTCCAGACTCGACGACACAGCGCGTCTATTATGAAACAATCTGAAGCATTTGCGGCCTTACCATAACAAAACAATGTGCTAGGAAGCACATTTTCGTCACCCACGCTTAGCCACCCCCCACCAAACTGGCACATTTTTGATGTGACACCAAGGGCTATCTACCACCATAACCACCAGGGGGTGGTAGTGTCTGGTTGCGTAGAAAACTTAGCGGATATGTATACATATATATATTTTATATATATATTGATTTATTTTCAAAGCAGATAGTCTTGAATCCAATTACTTTATGTTCAAATGGTAATTTCGCTCCAGACAGGCCGTATGACGTACTACGCGGTGCACTATTTTCGTCCGGGGCCACTCCCGAAGCGTGAAACCCGTTCCTGCACGCGCCGGGGTACCGCGGGAACCGGTTCCTGGAGCGGCGGGAGGACACGCGATTACCCCAACACGTCCGCAACCGTACGAGTGGCACCGTGACAAATCGTGTGATGACAGTGACGACACAATCGGATATTGAAATAAACAAGTTACCGAAATTGAGTATTTGAGCTAAACTTTTCGCAAAATACAAGGTATAGAATTTAAAAGATTCATCAGTTCTTAGTCACTAAAATAGTATAAAACTACAGTCTACCAAAATAATAACGGAGTATCAAATTGTACAGAGTTGAACTAAACCCCTTCTTTAGACGAGGGAACCGGGGCACTGCGAAAGTATGTCCCCCCTCGCACATATTTAAGACACATTTACAATGCAGTTAAAATATTAATTCTCGCGTAATTGAATCTCTTATTAAACAAAAAGTATTTTTTACAATAGACATTGTTATTTAATTTTTTTTAAATTCGTTATATATTTTTTATATTTTCATATTTATATTTTGTAAAGAAGATCAAACTTAGTATCGTAAAAAATTTAAGAAAACATATTTTTTAGAATATTTAATATGGCTTTTTCATCGTTGTTTTAAAATTTACAAGCTATTTTTTACAATTTTTTTTAAACAAGCCAAACCAGCGGTAAAAACACGGCGTGGACCAGGAAATTTCCGTTAGTTCATGTCAATTTATTATGGTGGCCTGTGCTTGTCCACAATTTCACACCACGTCTAGTGCCAATACGTTCGTCTCGTTTAAAAAAAATGCTAGGAGCATGTAAGCTTTGAAACAATTATGAAAAGGTCAAATTAAATACTCTTAAAAAGTATTACGTCTCAGTAAATAAGCCGCGCTTTATTACATATGTCATTTTTACTTGAGACATTCGGTTTGGAATAAAATTATTTAAAAAAACTAACCCACAAAAAACAAGTTTTTATTATACACCCTTTCTCATTTGTATTGTTTCCAATTTGGTATTCTATCAACATATTCCTCTTACTTTAAGTTCACGTGGAAATTTATTATCCTTAAATCTTATAGAATATTGAAATCGTAATAATTGATAGGGGGGCTCGGCGTCGTCGAAACCGTCTGATCGGACCCATGGCTCGAGTCAGATTAGTTGAAACAGGTTTCTTTCCTTCTCCACGCTTCGGGCTCCTTTCTCATTTGTATGGATTCCAATTTGGAAAAACCGTTAAAATTTCGAAAAATCCAAAATTATATCTATAATTAAAAAATTTAAACGAAAATTTATTTGATCAGTTTTATCGTCGCCACGAGTCTGCCTGCAAAGTTTCAGCTCGATCAGATCATGGGAAAAGGGTTAAAAATCGATCCAAAGTTTTTTCGGCAGACAAGCAGACTCTACGAGTTAAAAGAAAGGGATTAAAAAAGTAACCCATAAAAACCAAGTTTTTATTATACTCCCTTTCTTTGTAAAATATAACAACAATTAAAGACGAATTAAAACAAATAACATAACACTAAACTTACAGTAATTTAATATATTTCTAAAATGTCAAATGTTTTGAGCTTTGATAAGACACTTCATGCATTGAAGATTAAATTCTAAAAACATTTGTCAGTCAATTTAGATTTTCGACATTCGTAGTGAAGTACCTATTATGAATACCGACGGAGTAATTCAAATTTAGAAAATATTCCGCGACGTTGTCGGGCCGCTATGCTAGTAATCAAACTTTTCTAATGATTCCAATTTAAAAAAAACAATAAAATTTCTAAAAATCCGAGATTATACTATAATTATTAATTTTTTTTAACGAAAATTTGATAGATCTTCTTGATCGTCGCCACGAGTCTACTCGCCAAGTTTCAACTCGATTGGATCACGGGAAAAGGGTTAAAAATTGATCCAAAAAATTTTCACCCGGCAAGCCGGCAAGCAAGCAGACGCCACGAGTTAAAAGAAAGGGATTAAAAACAGTCTTGTTCACTAGTATCATTTTGGTGTTTAGAGAGATATCGATACCATAGATTCCGCAAGACATCGTTCGTCCACCATACGCATCACTGGATACAGTAACATACTCGTACTGCACTCGTTTGTGGGTACCAGAGACTGCAAAATCCTGACCCCCGCTGTTTTAAATACGCCGCTGTGTTTCCATATTACAAGTCTAGACATTGCACCTTCGTCATGCCCACGCTTCGTTTGTGCAACAATCCGCGCGTATCCTGTCTTTTTCTAAATAAATGAGAATCAGCCGTATTCTTAAGATGGTGTTTTTTTACCCCAAACCTTCAAAAATAGAGAAATGTCAAGACATCTGTCAGAAGTCAATATTTCTATTATTGTGACGAAAATATTGGCTTTGATCTAATATTTGAACTCTTTGAATGAAGAAATTAGTATATTTTTTGTGTAAAGCAAACTGATTTCAACCACATTTTAAAATAATGTATGATATTTCAGAAATTTATATTTTAGACTACACTCCAGATTGCAATGACTGGTTTGTGTGATGATATAAATATCGCTTCGAAATCAAATAAACAATATTTTTTTTAAGAACACACACATCGCGGAGATCCGACATTACAATCCGTGTATGTGTAACAAAATACTAATGTACCTATTTTAATTATAATGATTTATATTCCTTTATTGCACAACTCTTGAGTGTTGAAAAGTGATGTAGCACCATCTCATATGCAAACTTAAAAACATAGAATGAATTTCCGCTTCCTATTTTGGGTACATCCTATATTTCCCTCACTCGACTTCTTCTTATGGTGCCATCTTCTATCGGAAGTGATTACGACTTTATTTACCGCCGCACGGAAGGAATCAGTCGAGTTGCACTTATGCCAGTCCCTCAAGTTACGCAGCCATGAGATGCGGCTTCTTCCTACACTTCTTTCCCCTGGATGATTAGTTGTTTTAGGCTACATTTTGGTCCTCTCATAATATGTCCGAGATACTCCAGCTTTCTTGTCTTGATAGTACGCAGCACTTCTCGTTTTTTTCAAAGGCCGTAGGACTTCAACATTCGCTCTATCCACCCAGGAAACTTTCACTCAATCAACACATTGCACTAATTAGACCATGTAGATTCACGAGTACTTTCCGCAGGTTTCATCTAAAATTGCAAAAATCGTAAATGTAAATTAATTAAGTAATTACGCGGATATGCGTAATTACTTTATTAACGTCATAACGACATAAATGCGTCTCCTGCCTATTTTTTAGTATTGGAGTAGTAATTTCCGAATAAGGCTATTTTTTTAGTAACCGGGTAACAATCACCGCAATAACAATATTGCTATTTTCAGAATACGGCCGAATATTTCGTCTCGACACATGACATATTCGGCCCCTCGGCGTCGGCTGTCTGCATCGCTGTCTTTAAAATGAAAGTTACAATCTGACACTTCCCCTTTCTTTTCTTGTTGAACAATTTATCTGAATGCTTTTCGATTAAGTTCGATGATTATTATTACCGTCACATTAGAGCCACTAAACCATTTTATGGACACATAAGTACCAGTGTAATTGGCACTTACGTATCTAGTGTATTATCTGTCATTTACGCTTACGCATAAGATAGAAATTTCAATAGCTGCTAGGCACAAACGTATTATTTTACAAAACAAGTTTCAAAATTGCATGTCTTCATTTTTTAAGCGTTGAATTTTTTTTTTTTTAGCGCTATACTCTTCTGTCCTGACATACAACTCTCGCCTCATCCACATTCATTCATCTTCGCACGCAAGCTCGCCGGTTGTTGACGCTTCCTACGGGACCATCTTGTTAATCTGATCGTGCCACGTCTTCCGCGGCCGCGCCCTCTTTCTGGCACCATCAACACTGTCATTATATATCTTTCTTACCACTCTTTCAACACGCCCAAACCATCTGAGCGACCTTTTTTTAATTCTATTAATTATTAAAGATCATCTTTACATTCATTCCTAATATCTTCATTATTTTCTCTATCATAAATGGATTTGCCACACATACGTCTAAGGGATCTCATTTCCCTGAATTCAGTTTACTTTAAATAATATGTATGTTGAAGAGTTTCCCCACCATAGTAGAATAAAATTTCGCTGGAAATAGGATGATTTTTCACAAAGATGTGATTAATTATTATTGATATATTTTTTATTAGTACTTGTTAAGGTACGTATTAAAGAAGTATTTTATTGGAAATTTAAGAAATAACCAAAATGGTCGCTTTAATCAATTTCCGAAGAACTCTTCCCTGACTGACATGCAAATTTTAGTTTGTTCGACACAGAAAGGAAAATCATGTACTTATTAAGAAATGAAATATAAACAATGCAGCATACGGATTTTTTAATCCGATAAACCAATTTTTAAAACAAAATTTATGAAAACAATATTAATACTAGTTCCAAATAAGTGTATGATCTTCTCTTTTAGCTCGAACAGACTTACACCGGGAATGGTTGCATGTCATGAAGAGTTCTATGGAAATAGACATGAAGCGTCCATTTTATGTTTTTTGCAAAAAAAATCTAATATGTACCGTAAAATATGCCTTAATAAGTGCCAATAAAATAAAAACAATTAATCACCTACTACAATAAAAATCAATCAAATCCATTAAAAATTATCAAATCTCTTCTTATTTAATTTTCATTACATAGTATTAATTGCCACACTTCGCTTCCATTTGTTTTCCAACACTTCCTGATGCGTTTTTCAATGACTCGAAATCTTTTAAAGTATTTCGTAAAGTAACGTTTCAATTATAAATGACTTCCTTGTGCTTTTTAGATAATGTTTTTGTGATGATTCACATTACCACGCAACGTTCTGTTCTGTTTCAAGCGTTGAATATTATTTGCACATGAAATTTTAATTCTGGCTAAACACATAGGCTTCACGGTAACTTGAAGGCCAACTGACCTCAATCTTCATTCCACTAAAATCTGGGACGGCTTGTGAACTGAGAGTATTCCGTATCGCGTAACTTTTATGTATTTCCTATACATATAAAATAAAGCCATTTTCAATGTGCACTTTTATTTTTTGATATCACACCACTGTGTAAGTGCGTCATTGTTACAATGTCAACGGGATGTCATTCGGTGCGTAATATTTTGATACCCGAAAAATCAAACCACAAAACCAACTTGGAATACCTTTATTCACCGTTGAGTGTTAATTATTTATTATTGTCAAAAAACACATTAAATGAATCAATTAAAAACATAAGATATATGAGACAAACTTTTTTTAAAACAAACCCGCATTTTAACATGGTCAGGATTGCCCCGGAACAAACGTAATCAAGAATATACCGTAATCACATTATTTTCTCTGTAAGTATATAAATTGTTTGTCGTATATAAATAAACAGACATGAAAAAAAATGCTTATTTTTATCGTGATCAGTTTTTTCAAAATTTAGAAAAAATATTTAACAGATTATTTACGCGCAATTGAAAGTCCGTATTTTTGAACATGACTGTTTTTAAAGATTTCCGCGGATGTCCAGAATTTTGGACCGGGGCAAGCGAGTGGTTATGTAATTTTTTTTTTTTTAAGTAGAGATGCGAACATGGAATACGTGTCACATCAATATTCTTACTATTTTCAAACTAAGCTAAATAAAATAAAATGATTCACTGTTATTACAAACTACTAAACTATTATTAACCTGAGTTAATTTAAAAATTTTAAAAATATATTATAATCTCAACTATTGGCAACATTATTTCTTTTTATTATATAACGTTAAGGTAAATGCATCAATCAAAAGCCCCACGGATACGCATTACCTTTTCCAGGGTAGAGAAATGCACCGTAAATTTGACGCTAATTTCAATTCAACGCATTTTAAATGATTTTCCCGGTTAATCCGCTAGCCGTCTAATGCCACCGCGGATTATCGGGAGTCTAACTATACATAGACTTGAACTCTAAACGCATGTTGATCCGAGGTTGTGTTGAGATCAAACACCTGTGACAAATGAGGATGTCTCACACAAAACAGCCGTATTTACATAAATGATCACAATGATCGTGCTCGCCGACCCACTCCCACATTGCAAGATTAGAAAGTACCATCCGATGATATCATATCCTTGGATTAATTTTAATATCCGCGACAACAGAGATAAACAAGTGAAAGGCTTATTTTCCGTCTCACTTGTACAGCACTTCAGAAAATAGGCACTGTTGATAATAACATTATCCGGTAATTGATGTCTCGCTGACGCCGCGCGGCTGCAATTCAGGCCAATCAGCGCGCTGCATCTGAGCGCGAAGCTAATCTAGGTGTACACTAAATTATTCGCCGCCTTGCAAAAGTAGTACGTCGTATTACGTATAGAAAAATAACATCGCCTTTGTCTAAAAAATAATAACTTCTCAGAATAATCTTATCATATAATTGATGCTCATAAATTCCTTATAAGTGATTGATAATGAAAAAAAAATCTGAGAAAATGCTAATTAAAATAAAATCACATTTCCTAACACTTCACCACTGCTGTCCATATTCCCATTAACGACCGAGACAAAAAATCTCTCTTACTACCTGCTGGGGCAGGTCCTGTATTGACATATATGTACATACAAGGAAATTACTCGTACATTAAGTTAGTAAAAAATAAATAAAATAATATTAAAACACAACACAATTGATAAAAACAAAGGTACTGTGCATTATATATTTCATTTGCTAAGCATTAAATAAATAAAATAAATTTTCAATATTTTCTTATGTAACTTTGCGAATGGCTGTTTAAAAAATATATTAAAAATGATATCTTTGTTTCTTTTCACATTCACTAGCGCATCATCTTCATTAATGTTACTAATACTAAACTTAAGACTAAAGGACGGCATGAGGAGCGGGGTGGATATGTGGGCGCGGTCATTAGGTACAGAAGAGGGGACGTAATAGATGGAGTTTGAATATTGATTATATTTTTGTTACTATGAATCACTAAGTTTTCTAAAATATCTAGTAAATAAATGTTTTTAGTTATAATATTAAAAGAAGGCTAACTTTTTAAACAATTACGAAAACTCAGGTATAAAACGAACAACTTAATCAGTTGATAAGTAAACCTGATGAGGTCTCTACTACATATCAACCCGTGGGCTTGGTGCAGAGTTTAATTTAGTGAAAATTAAAAAATATATATTGTTTTTCTGGCCAAAATGAAGTCCCTCTGTTCGACTCGCAAGTCGATTCTCTCGAGACACGCGAAGTAAGGGATCTTCGTGTTACCCCCATCGCTAACTAATTGCATTTATAATTTACCAATTTACCTGGTTGCACATTCTCGCTAGACGAGCAGTTTGGCTGTACCGGCAACCCAATTAACCTGGAAGTATTTTCCACGAACTGAAAACCTACACAGTTCGGATTGAACTGTGCAAAGATGCAAGTATTATATTGTTATAATTTTAACAAGTATTTTTAAATAAAGAAGCGTACTGATATACACGGAGTATATATGATATATATCCTTAGGCCCAGTTGTATCAAGTTGGATTAAAGTCAAAGTTCGTTTAAAGCACAGATTTTCGCCTTCTCCGCTAATCGAACAATCCGTTTCCGTAAAAATTTTATAAAAAAGCAGAGTTTACGAAATTTCATGCGGTTGTTGCAATAGTAAAAACATCGTACAAATTGCTAGAAATCCCAACATCAGTCTCAAAAAGCATCATAGTTGTCTAACTAATAATCACTTCACGGAATTTGCGAACCACATCATAGATAATAATCATTATTTTCATTCATGTACCATTAAACTTCCCCTGTCGCTTGCAAAGGTAATAAAATAAATAATTTTATAAGTTTGAAAAGAAAGAGGAAAATGAACTCAGGTTTCAATCTGCTTAACAACATTCAACAGCTTATCTTCTCCTCAATATTCCCGTTACAATCATTCTTCCACCTTTCAACGGTAACTTCGGCTCCTTTTGTGAATACCTTATGTTATGTATTTTCGCGGAAGGCATTTTTTTCTATATTTGAATGTGCTTAGTTTAATTCTTCGTCTGTCAAAAAGAAGTTCTATCAATCTCGAAACTGGAGTGATATTAATAATCATATTCAAACTCAAGTAGAGTGATAACATAGTTTTATTCCATCGATTTTGAAGATCATCATGAATCTGTACAAAGTTAACGCCCATTCCATTAATAACACTCTTGGTGTGTACCATAAAGTATGCACGCGTCTGTTTTATGAAATATTGACGAATACATCGTTCGGTTCGTTATTTACGTGAATAACTGGTACACAACACACATAAAGTAATTCGAGGCACGCGCGAAGCGCACGCTCTTTCGGCCAATCGGTCAAGTCCGTTATATCTTGTCAGCTCTTTTGCGCGCAAATTCAAAATTAAAGCAATCCAACCGATTGATTATGCTATTAACTCTGTCGTTCCGCTACGTGAACTGACCTATCATAAATGAAGTCAATTGTCGTTTCATTTCGCTTGAAATAAAAAACACATTATCTAAATCGCTGACGGCGGCGGCTGAAAATATACTGCGTTTGTAAACAACGTTGAATAATGTTTCACAATCAATGAAACTTTTTGTCTTTTGTATGAGAAAATCAGTTCAAAGCTAAGTTGCATAAAGTTTTGAGTTTAACAAAAAAATACCGACCCAATCACACATACTGTACAACATATAATAGTTATTAATAAACTGGCCACCCCTAAGTAATTTCACAAATAAACATCCTCATGTGATCAATGAGTCTCCTCCTCCAACCCTATTTCATACCATGTTTTACAATAGGCTATTTATCTATCTATCTCTCCACTGCCTAGAATCCTCCTCCTGCCTCCACTCCGAGGCCTACACGAGATCTCTACACGCTGAGCTGGATATCTTCTTCATAATACAAAAGCAACATTTTAATATATAATAGTAAAACGTCCTTTCCACAAATCAAATTCTCAATACTCGGCTGTGAGTATTGAAAATATTGTACTACGCACACGTTGTATTATTTTGTGTCTACTATAGTTTCGAGAGCAGTAGTTCTTCTGTCATCATCAGGTGTAATTAATAATTCAATTAAATTATTAATACACATTTTCCTCTAGAATCTTAATTAGTGATGCGACGAATACAAATATTCGTATTCGCCGAATAGTAAATATTTGCCGAATATTCGTATTCGTCGAATATCATCACGAATATTAAAAACAAACTATTTATAACTGAACGCAACGTAAATTACGGTTTGGCTGTGCACCGTGTATCCGAACACACCTACGCACTCTATTATCGGGGATTTCCCTAACATTGAATGCATTTGTTGAGTTCTCAAGTTGTCAATTGTTACTTGTTTCACAGCATCACATGAGTTCTTTCAGCTAGTTTCGTTGGGTTATTAATAAGGTTTGGTGCTCGATTCATGTAGTTTTTGTTTTGTAATACGTATTGTTCGTAAAGGTGTGAACTCTTATAAAATAATTTCATATTAAATCTATTAACACGACCTCTTGTAATGGTGAAAAAAGTGATATTTATTTTCGACCGCTGGGAATTTACAACGGATAAAAGAAATGTTGTGCTTTTTGAACAAAAATTTGCCGGTGGTAAATTTTAATTATTAAATCTCTTAGTAAAAGAACAGTGGTGTTTTACTTATTACCTTGTTGAATTATTCGTATTCGCCGAATACTAGGCTTGATGTTCGTATTCGTGAAAGTAGTATTCGTTCCATCACTAATCTAAATGACTCAACGTGTGTTTAGAACAGTGTTTACTTAAGTGAAAATTTAAATTTTCTTCTTTTGTGTGCTATTATTTCTTACAAGCGCACAGGCATCGGCACAAATTTGCCGGTTTTTGCCGCCATCGCGAATGGTTTCTTCCGTTTCCGGGAAAACGGCGGTTGTCTGTCTCGAGTCTTGACGGGCAAAGTGCGGTTTCTCGACGTGTTGCAAAGCCTTATGATTTATGTCGATCGATCGGTCGTTTCAAATCATGACTATACAAATGAAAATTGATGTCTTCAGGGTTAACTACCTGCGTCTACCTGTATTCAGTCGACTTTCGTCTTTTTGTGTTACATCAACGGAATGCCGACGTGACGGAATGAAACGTAACATGATAAATTATTCCAAAATTGATACGGTTAAATGTAATTTTTTTTCGTCTCGGTAATGACGTCTTTATTATTACTTAAAGAAGTTTTCTGGTAGAGGCAGCCGTATAAAAACAAAATGATACATACAATCAACACGCTGCACGCTTTTGATCGTTTATTTATATTGTTTGTTGATCGAATTCTTTAAACAATAAACAAAACGACGTTCGTCATTATAATGTTATAAAATTCCTCGCTTGTTTTCATACATGTCATTACGACATTTCAATTTACACTTATTTTTTAGGCAAATTACTTCATGTCGCCATTATATTTCAAATTTATTTTTAATTTAATTTCTTTAAGCACAAAGTGTCTCGTTTTTATCATTTTATTTTACTTGCATCAAAGGGAATGAATTTTTAATATTCGATGCATGTTACATTCATGATTGCTTAGCCTTAAAAAAAAACTATTGACTGTTGAGATTTCATCGAAGTCTTTATGAAATTTTTTATTCGAAAATGGATGAAGAAGACTCTACTGAAGTGTTTACTACTAATTATCTCGAACACCTCTGGTGGTAGTACAAAATTTAGTTAAGTGCAAATTAAAACAGCGTATTGCTACGTGGTCCCCACACTTCAATGGACGACGACACATGAAGGATATATTTTATTATGAAACGAAATAGCACAAGAATTGGAATAGTTTTTTTTGTGCGTCACACAAAGTATTTAAACTTTGTATGTATAGTATATTATTATGGTAAGGGGAGTAAAACGTCTAATTACCCTTTATTTGCTAATATTATTCATTTTAAGCACCATTATTTTTTAATTGTATTTTTAGTCACGATAAGTTTTGCGATTCGTCAGTATGTCAGTATCCTCGAGAGAACCGAAGCAGATCGACCTTGCGCCCGTGCTGAAGGGAGGTCATAGTCCTGATTTTCGTTTTGTCTGACTACGACAGCACCAAGGCCGCGACCGACGCGAGGTACACGAGAAAGATTTCAACATCGCTTTAGAATAATCCAGACAAATTTTAATGTTTTTCATTGTAGGTATCTTGGTATCTACCGCATCATCTGCATAATTGGCATTGCGCTCATCCTGTTTATTCCGCTCTGACTTCGTCTTGTCGCGTCGAAGAGATTGAGGCTGTTGTTCACACGCCTAAATTACACCTCTTTAATCTTAGCTTAACGGTGACCAAGTTTTTGAATACCAGAGTCGTCCCGCAAATTCAGTAGTCTTGTCTATGTTTTTAAATCAAACATTTGTAAGGCCGTTAATGTTTTGCTTTTATAATCAATCCTGAATTTCTTGGTGTTTTCGATTTTCTTCTTCGTACATTCTCATACATGCGTCTCTTCTTTACAATTCACTCTTGATTCTATGCACTTAAAAGTTTCTTACTCGCCCTCGGAAATGTCAAAATATTCATTATTCAAATTAATTTCTTGGATTTATTATAGAACACTACTTTCACCATTTTCCAAATAAGATTCTTATATAAGAATAATCTAGTAGTAAGAATAATTCTATATAGAATAATCTTATATTCTATACTGTTGTATTTTGCTATTACTTTGTGGTTATTCATTATGAATATAATTAAACTAGTTAACTTAGTTTACACCTCTAAAATAATTTTAAGTGGTGTAAACTAAGTTAACTAGTTTAATTATAATCTTATATTCCTTCATATGTCATCAAATTATCGCAAATTATTTATTCAAAGTGAATCTCATCATATTCAAATTTTTTTCACGTGCTCCTTGAGAAAAAAATCTTTTTAAACTTGAAAAATAAGAAACAATCATGGCACTTTATTTTTTACAATATTTGAAAGGTTATGTTATTATTACAATTACTAAGTCTTTGACCAACATCATCATCCTTTCAATACATCATACTTTCAATACTTCACCATCATCATCCTTTCAATACTCCAATACTTCAAATGGGCAAGTTGTACATTTTTTTTTCTTTTTTTTTCCTTCATCTTGTTACATGACAGGAGATGGAGCCGCTCATCTCACTAGGAAGAACCTGTGCCGAGATGAGCAGCTGAACAATATAGTTAGAACAAAGAACATTGTCTTCTCTTCTTACCCAAGGCATCTCATACATGTAATGTCATCTGACCGTCTCGTCTTAAGATGACCCACTTCCGTGTCCCGTCTTCAGTCGCCACTCCAACAGTGGCTCCGTGCAGCGGCCATCCTTACGTCACATGATCCGTCCAGTTCCACTTTAGACGGGCTGGACATTTTCAACGATATTTTTATGTGCAGGTATGTTCTGAGAACACAGTTACTGCATTTTGTCCCCAGAGGGATTTATTATTAATTATTAAGTTAATTATTATTAATTATTATGATAATTATTATTAATTAATTAAGATAAATTATTGAGGTCTCACAGAGATGAAAATATTTATATGAGAATCATGAACGGAATTCTTTTAGCGCGCCCTCCGGGATCGATTCCCGGTGAGGTCGCAACAAAATAAAATTGCGATTTACTCAAGGTTGGGTGTTTTTGTGGTATGTTTCGCTTCTGTAATTAGGCCTCATCGCCTGTTGAAGCGTGAAAATAAAATAAAAGTCTTTATAAGAAGATGGCCCAGGGCTTACGACGTGTGTGATCTCGCTAGTGATCACTACACAATGCAACGTTCACCGATTCCATCGTAAGAACATCCACCCATTATAACATTTTTGAAAGCTCTATATTATATGTTCCAAATTTGATAATCTTTCGTCTATTTTAAGTTTATTAAAATATAGAGGTGTCATTATCAGCTGCGAAATATGTTCATGAAAAAAGACTACAGATGTCTCCAGCTTAGTCTTGTCTAGCCCCTTAGCTCTGCCCACCAGAGGCGTAAGGTGCGACGAGAAAAGTGGCAAAAATGGCCGACTTTATCGCCGTTAGCGCGGTGTCGCGATATCATTCAAGGCCGATTGTGTGAAGTCTCGTACATTTCCTGCCGGCCACTATTCGCAGTACATCTTTAGAAACGGTAACTAACAATAGATAAACAGAATAATGAAATTGAGATAAGTATGATTTTCAATACTTATTAAAACTCCGAACGGAATTCCATGTTTAAACTGTTGCAGAATAGAACAGCTGTGTAGTTCCTTCATTCATTTGTTCCGTCATTTTTTTTTCTCGCAAATCGGTCTATCGGTCATATCAAATATATTTTTTATCGAATTCTCCAAACCTCGAAGGCCGCTGCTGCCTAAGGCCCGAATTCAAAGTGAATATTAGTTATTTTGTACTGAAAATTACGCTTTTAAGACGTACCTTAACCTTTAAATCACCTAAGAATTGACTCTGGTTTGAAGACATGCCCCTTTACACCTGTATTTTTTTCTGTCCATTGTTTGTATACTTTTAAGCGGGATTTTCACTTTGTTTTCGTGAACTTTCTCTCGGCAAAGTAAACAGAAACGTGTGCCTGGTCGTTAAAAACCACCAAAAGACTCCGAATGCACACTCAACGTTGAACATTCAATGCCAAGAATGCAACTGCTGCTCTTGAAGTCTACGGAAATAATCATAGACGAAGCCGTCTTCATCTTTGTCGGCATTGTAACATTTCAACACGCACAATTCACTGCTCATTCTCTGTTGCAATTCGTTCTCATGTTCATAGATACTCACGTGTACGCAGATTCCACGTGCTACTCGAAGTTATATTAAATGGTAAGGAAATAATGAGATAAAAAAAGTAACCCATAAAAACCAAGTTTTTATTATACTCCCTTTCTTTGTAAAATATAACAAAAATTAAAGACAAATTAAAACATATAACATAACACTAAACTTACAGTAATTTAATATATTTCTAAAATGTCAAGATGTTTTGAGCTTTGATAAGACACTTTGCTTTGAAGATTAAGTAATTCAAATTTAGAAAATATTCCGCGACGTTATCGGGCCGCTATGCTAATAATCAAAGTTTTCTAATGATTCCAATTTGAAAAAAACAATAAAATTTCTTAAAATCCGAAATTATACTATAATAAATTATTATTTTTTTTAACGAAAATTTGATAGATCTTCTTGATCGTCGCCACGAGACTACTTGCCAAGTTTCAGCTCGATTGGATCACGGGAAAAGGGTCAAAAATCGATCCAAAGTTTTTGTTGACGGCAAACAAGCGGACGCCACGAGTTAATATAAAGGGAGTAATAATGACTCATATTTTCGAGAAAATTTTTAAAGACAATAATTTTCGAATACTTTAATTCCATTGATTTTTTTAACATGATCGTGACATACGTCTTCAATGACCCAGATAGATTGTCGTAGTAAAATTAAACAATAAAACAATAAAAACAATACCCATGTCTCAAAAATAAATGTTTTTGCACTTTACAATATTAATTGAGAAAATGATTGGATAATTTAAAGTTAAGATTTTATTTGTTTCAAATTCATTAATATTTTTAAAAATAGCATTCGCACAACATACCAAAAAGTAATGTTGGATTAAGCTATTTGAGGCACGCACATCTGCCTTGTCATTTGTAACAGCAAAGACTGTCTTAAAACTAAAATCCTCCCCATAATTGGAACAATTCGTTTAAATGAAATATTCCGTATTGTGTAATACGATATAAGAATTTGTACAGTATTATATAATTTAATGTAGAACGTTATACGATATCTTGTTATATAAATGTTCGTATCTTGATCATCGCTAAAATTTTAAATTATTTTCTCATTACGCAGCGATTGTTTTAATGAAAAGACTGTTATTTTGGTTCAAAAGTGGTATTTTTATATTTTAAAATAAATAGGTACAAAAAAATATATTTTATTTTTTGTTTGTATTTAGTACTTATATTCATTAATTACACCTACGTTTCGGAAAAAACTTTCCATCGTTAGGTGTTTAATAAATTTCGAAATTAATAATGTCTTTTGTTTTCTAAATTATTTGAAAAATTATTTTTAAATGTTATTGCTGAAATTCTTTTTTTCACAAAATAACCGGAAGATATTTAGAATTTAAGAAATTTAATTGATTATTAATAATATTTTGTCTATAGTAAGTAAATACATTTGCTAAGACACCCATATATATAGATGTCTTAGCAAATGTACGAGTATGTAACCTAGATGAATTTTAAAGATTATCGTAGCTTAATCCTTTAAAGCTCTTAATTGACAATGAAAAGTCGCATTAATTAATAAATTAAGCATTTACTTAAATAAATAAGTAGCATAAATAAACTTAATTGCCGAATTTCATTACAGAATATTTTTTGAATATATGTTACTGTAGTGATAGTCCAACACTTTACACAATATAAGTAAAAAAATATTGAAAAAAAAATGCAAATTTTGATGTCGCTTATCTCTGTAGGTGGAAACATTTCACCCAGAGTGTAAAGAATATTTTCTATTCAAAATGGCACGAAGAAGACTCCCCAGAAGTTTTTGCTACTAGCTATGAGACCCTGTATATGGTAATTAAATACTGCGGCGGGTTCGAATTGTACATTGATTTATATAAATTAGTATGATTTTTTTTTTGTTTTCTCAATTTATTGTATACAGCTTGATGGTGTCAAAACGCTGTTATGAGAGGAAACCAAGATCGGAAAAGAGAGAGCTAAATAACTTAACATTTTCTCCCATAAAAACCCTTTGAGCAGCGGAGCGGTCGTCAGTCATGGCATTATTTCAACGATCGTGCCCATTTGTGGGTAAGGCTTTCTTCACATAGCTTCTATTTACGTAGCTGTAATAAGACAAACTTATGGCCTGTGACAGTGGCGGTGAAGGAGGAGTCCCGAGCCAGCCTTCTCTTACGCATTCACCGGGTGTGGTGTTCGAAGCACCGGGATTAGAAGTTACGCCACGCCTACCAACGTGATATAAAAATATAACCATTTATTATTAATTTTATTCAATTAAAAACTTTGTATAAATTACTCGGAGGATGATTACTGTTATATATAGATACTGTAATGAAAGTCCAACGTTTTACAAAAAAATTGTCAGAAGTATTGGAAAAAAATGCAAACTTCGATGTCGCATATGTCCGTATCATTGTTGCTCGAACATTTTCAACTTATAATCAAGGTAGGAATATAGTTCCGCGAAGTTATTAATGTTTTCCGTATAACCCCGTATATACGCTGTGTTTATTTCATTAAATGTTAAAAATCATGTTATCTTAATTATTTTAAAATCAATTGACAGTTGGTTTAGTTGGTGTCAGAAAAATGTTCGAGCGAATTCACGACTAACGTGTCATTTTTGTTTCTCGAGATTTGACACCGATGTTTATCCGTTATGTAGAGCGTCCTTATTGGGAGTCTATTTGTGACATGTCGCAAAATTTCGCGCTGTTTTGAAAATCGAACCTTTTTCGTGTGGGTTTTTCTTCGCCGAACGGCTGTCGGGGCGGCGCCGGGGCGCGGGGGGCTCCGGGGGCCGCCTCCCGCCGCCTCCCGCCTCCCGCCGCCTCCCGCCGCCTCCCGCCTCCCGCCGCCTCCCGCCGCCTCCCGCCTCCCGCCAGTTGGCCGGCCGCGCTCGCCGCGACAGCTCGTGCACCGTCGGGACGCGGCGAGTCTGACGAATATCGCTGTACTCGATACTCGAATACCGAGCGCGCTCCAAACTTTACCGCCCCCCTGGGACGCGAATTACACCCCGAACACGGTCCAGGCGCCCGTGCATGGGTGTACTTTGACCGATGTACACGCGTGGTATCGGGAGCATTCGAAATATCTATCTTGCCGATGGCGGAAGGTAGATTATTTTCGTAAAAATTGTCCAGCGCACTGCGGTCCTGTTTATTTACCCTTTTGGGTGTAGTAAACTAGTCCCCCGGCGGTGACGTCAGCCGTGCATCCGCCCTGGGATGCGCTCTCGCCGCTCGTGGGCGCCGCTTCCTCCGTCATCTGGCTGAAGGAGGCGAGGAGTACGGGAGTCTGGTCAGCGCGCGCCGCGTAGCCCAGTTCGCGTTACGCGACTCTTTGTTTTGTTTGACAGCGGCGGTATTGTGACAGATCTCGCGGAGGTGATAACCGGCCCGATGGAAGTGCGCGTTGTTGTCTGACAGCCGCGACTCTGTTTTGCCTGCCCGGGCGTTGCCAAACTACGTGACGGCGGTTCTGTTCATTGGCCGACAGTCGGGACCCTGTTACGACTCTTTAACGGTGAACGATAGCTCGCGTATCCCGTTTCTTGTCACCTATCTAGAACGCGAAAGTTCTCGGACAGCTATTCGAATTTATTAAACGATAGGAGTGCGTATTGTTGTCTGACGGCGGTCTTTGCAGCTGGTTACAGCTGGTCGACAGTCGAGACTCTTATGTTCCAGTTGAAACTTTTTGGCTCGCCTTTTCCATTTGGTGTAACCTGTTTAGAAGGTGTAGTGATTGTGGAAGCATCTCATCTCACCTCGCGAGAGACTGTACCCCCGAAGCGCGATGCTGGCCGCCCGGGGGCGCGCGGGTCCCGCCGAGGGAGCGGACCACCTGTTCCTGCTGCCCGGCCGGGTGCTGGGGATGGACGACCTGCAGCTGCGGCAGGACCTCGCCGGCCTGGACTTCAGCGTGCAGTTGCTGCACACCGGCCCCAAGGGACACGTCTGGCTGTGTAAGTCTCCCTGTGACCGGTGCTCCTACTAAGCTAGATTTGTCCCGTCTATTCTTGACATAAAACTGTAAAAATCTAGAAAAGACTACCTTGGATGTTGCGTCAGCTGACGAGAGGCGTCGAGCATCTCTAGATTCAGTAGAGATACCATTGGAAGTGGATGACAAAGTCCCATTCTTCTCCGACTGAACTAGCTGGTGATGACGAGGGGTTCAGATCGTGAGGATCTGAACTCCACGTCATATAATGGCATTCGAGAGACCGGAGTTTCACCTTGCATCGCATTAATACGTCAAATAATTACATTTAGAGTGCCATTCGCAGAAATTTTAATAATTGTCTTATATCGCAAAATTCTTTGGGCATGTAAATTCAAATAGCTAAATAACATTGTCACACAGATTGGCGTCACTTTTTTTAATTTTCGATTCTCTCTACCTACCTCTACAGAAGTTTCACTTTATAAAGCCTTGCAGTTTTCAATACATTTCGTAACATTAGCTTGTATATTCACTAACTTTCTTGTCGATGGAGATATACAATTTTTTTTGCGTTTGGTTATTAAATTCTTATATACTCTATCTATCTCGTCTTTCTTTTTTGAGTAAACACATTAATATGCAAGCAGGAAGAACCTGGATGCGAATGGGGAGAAACAGAGACGAGTGGAAAAAAATGGAAGAGGCCTACATCCAGCAGTGGAGGGAAAAAGGCTGAGGAAGAAGAAGAAGACATTAATATTATTCCGATAGTTCTATCCGATAGTTTGTATTTCTTTGTTAGTTAGATTTCATTTCTAACCACAACTTGAAGATGGCCGTGGTAGGCTGAAACCGGAATAGTTTAAAAAAACACTAAATAGTGGAAATAAGTTAAAAAGTGTTTTAATTAAATCATTATTCATTTTCATTAAATACGTATTTTGAATACCCTTCATACACATGCTCGCATATCTTAATTTCCTCTCAAACAGTTGCGTGCGAACACGTTAATCTTATCTTTTTTCTTAATCTTATTAGTAACAGGTATTGTACATTGCAGTCATAAAATATTTATAAACATTATTTCGAATTTACTTGAGTATGATAAAATATTGATGTCTAAACTTTATTTTTTTGATTTATAGACACCTTAGTCATGGAAAAAATCGTCATCATTTTTAAAAATATATAGAGCCTCCCGCCATTTCATAAAAATATTGATTCAAATAGATGTTTTAGGCAAATAAAGTAAGAAGATGATGAAAGAAAAAGTTATAATAATTCGTTTCATATTTTCGTAAAAAAAACGTTCGAATAGAATATTCTATAACTCCTAGGTTAGTTAGTTCATACAGTTGTTCAATAACTCTTAGGTTAGTTAGTTCATATAGTTGTTCAATATAATCGTACCTACCCAGACATATTAGGGATGGTGATATGATAGATATATGGAAGGTCTATCTGATTCTTAATGAGATAATAAATAGTTTTTTTGTAATTTTTCTTCAACAAAAAATTTTTTTTGAAGATACTTTTAAGTGCAATAGCTATTTCCAATCCATGGGTAACTCTTGTCGCACTTTTTTCACAACTTCCTTATTAATGCTCAACATAGAATGCAGTAAAAAATTAATTTTGGGTAAAATTTCAGTTTGCACTTATGTAAAATTTTATTAAATTTCGATTTTTCTTTTCATATGACTTTTAAAAATGTTTGTTTTAAATTGATTTGAAAAATTTAACTTTACAAAACGATGCTGCTCAGATTATACATATATTTTCTATTCTTCTTACACCATGTTCTTACTACAAACAAATAATTAATATTTTTATTTAAAATGAACGTTGTTTATACATAAGTAGGTTCATATAACCACTTCTTTAATTACTTATCTTATCATAATAATATTTCTAATAAATTCCGGTATTTAATGTAATTTTATCATACCGTGTTTTTATATTTATAATAGATTCATTTTTTTAAATATTTTTTCGAAACAAAAGATAATTGTATCTTAAGGATTAGTTTTTTTATCACTCTGATGGAAAAAAATTGTTTCCGAAACCGGTAGGATAAATAAAAGTATATTAATTCAGGTAGTTACGGTAGCGAAATAAGTTGCACTTTTGAAAATTCAGTTTAAAAAAAAACTACAGGTCATATGATATATAATCTACAAATGTATTATAATTACGCTAGATCTGTGGTACATACAGTATTGTCCTGTTTTCTAACTGCCAGCTTAAAAAAAACATATCGTGTTCTTTTTTTTAAGAAACGCGGTGCACATATTATTTTAAAATACATTTGGATATTTTTTCATGTGTAGAAATATTATATATACATTATTTAACATTCGAAACGAGATACTTGGAAATTTTGATTTTCATATCTCAATTATATTTTTTCTGCGAGCAATTATATTTTTGACGTTTCATTTCTAGGTTCGAACACACGTTTGAAATATATCAAATTCATCCACGGCGACAGATCATCATCTATATTACGAATGATAGCTAATAGCAGATACTAATAGTGGCCACTATCGGCCACTCAGTGGCCAGTACAGTCGATAGTCAATTGCGGACACCAATGGCCGCGTATAGCCGCCCGCAGGACCTATTATTAATTAAAAATAATATTGTAAACTATTCATTTATGTGTTATGTAAAAATAAAAAATACTGAACATACATATCCTGTATGTCAGCCATATAAACAAATTACAATCTGTATTTAATGCCGCCGCAAGACTTATTACCGGCGTTTCAAAGTTTGCGCACATCTCAAACCATCTTCAAAACCTTCACTGGCTTAGATGTCCAGAGAGGATTGAATATAAGCTTTGCCTTACAATATTTAAGGCTATTCACAACATGGCCCCTCAATACATAACCGACTTCTGCATTCCATTCTCCGCAAATAATAGACAACTAACACTTCGCTCAGCATCAACATCTAATACAAATAGGTTAGCTGAAGTAAATCGCGTCCACAAAACTAATTTCGGTGATCGTGCTTTCGCGGTGGCTGGACCAAAGTTATGGAACAAACTACCTAACAAACTGAGACAAACTGACAGCTTACCACTGTTCAAAAAACAACTTAAGACGCATTTATTTAGACAATCCTATAAAAACCTATAAAATCTAACCACAACAACGCTAGCTAATGTTTTCCACTCATATTGTGCACTCCGCGAAAACACATAATTCTTTCAGGGACTCACAAACTATTATAGTACTCAATTTTAATTCCACTTCTTGTATGCCACCTAGTGAATAAGTAATAGTAAATAAGTTTTTTCTTTTCTAGCAGTAAGTTGTCTTGTAAGATAATAATTTCTCTATGTAAAGCGCCCTTGAGGTGAGTATTTCGCGAAAACGGCGCTATACAAATTATCCAATTATTATTATTATTATTATTATCATCAACCGAGATGATATATTGCATATTTTTGACAACAGAAATACGAGTACATACATTCGCTCATTCCGCGACCTTATGCAATCAACTTCCCGATTGTAAGCATTGTGCAAAGAATGTCCGCTGCATTTCTATATTTAAATATCACACAATAATATGTATCTGAATATTATTTGCGTGCCTCTCGGGTGATTCGTCGCCACTCGGTTCACGTTTATCATTATTTGAATGCCAATTGCGAATAATGCCGTAGTATTTACACCGCGAGAATAGAAACCGAATGCGATGTGCAATTATCAAGAGTTGCGGCAGATATTATGATTTACCTTCGGATAATTTGGATTTCTTGACAGATGAAATGAATTAATTTGAATTCCGCCCGGATGCCTCATTAATTCACACCGTAGGCGAATTTCACAACTTTCAAGATGAATTTCAAATTTTTTATTCGGCTCTCAGATGAGAATTCGAAGTGTGCAATATAATTTAATGACGGTTGCGGCAGTCGCATTGTTTTGCTCGTATTTGTTATTACTTGAATGACTATTATTACTTTTTCAATAGCCGGTTTATATTTTCACGTGTGAGAAATTTCGCTTTAAATTGATGATGACGGGTATTAAAATATTAAACATGTTTTGTAAGTGTTTTAACAGCAAAAATGACGTGTTATTGCGTAATCCTCACGTACAATAGAAGTGCCGGCGAGAACGAAAATAGGACGGCCGCGACTCGTTGCGGCGGATTAAAATTATTCAACGACCTACCCCGACGTACCAGACAATCGAACAGTGACAACTTCAAAAAATAAGTGACAATAGTAATAGATGAAAAACAAAAATTATTTTTAATACAAGTGAAACTTATTTGTCAACTCAAAAGACACCGTCGTACGAATTCACGGTTACTTATTCTAGTACGGAAAAATGCACATCACAATTTTTACTTTTATACATTTATAATTTTGTCCCGGTCCTCTAGCGCAACGCATAATCCCCCTCATTTTCAATATAACAGCGTTGTTATATTAGTAAGACAAAATAGAAAGGTCATACGCGTAAACTTTCTATGTCAAATATCAAAACATCAACCGTCAAGATTGACGAAGCGACAATGTTATATAATATCGATCAAGTCGTGATTGTTACATTGTATTGCTACCTTAAGAATAAGGCGTCAAACATTCTGAGACAAAAAAAGTTTTACTTCTACAGTGCGTAAGCGCCTTACACACTTGAATTTTCTTTTCAAAAATTTAACTATGCTCTTCAAATTTTATTTACGTTTACATGCTTAATGACGATTTTTCCGGCTCATTGACCGCTGCCGATTTCAACATGAAAATTTTGCACATTATTAAATACGTAATTTCCTATATTTGTAGGTAAAAGTAATATTTTAAGAAGTAATCATTTTTGACAGATCGTTCTCCTCACTTCTCTAGACACTTCAGATATTAATTTCACTTTCTTCTTCCTTAGCATTTTTACTATAGTTTTCATTGTCGAACGTATACTTACTAATATACCTAGATAAACATTAAATTCATCATCGCTACTTGGCGCACTGCGAGCCATTCGGGTCTACAGCCGACTGCCAAATGTTGTCGAGACATCCCTGTCTCTAGCCAAATCTATCTGGTCCGGATCCCGCATCTCATTTAATTCACAATCCAAAATTTCTCGAAATGATCACGTAGAATAATTTATTGCACAATAGATACTGCATTAACTGACTTACAAAATTAAATTTAATTTCGTTTAGCGTAAACTGAACAATGTATTTAGGTGCACTCGTAAGAATTATCTTCATGACCGGAACGTGAGCATGTAGGTAGGTTTATTAGGCGCCTTAATCTACGTCTAGTTTATAAAAATAATATTAATTTATTATGTCAATTATCAATTAAATTAGCCTCTTGCATTTTTGTAAATTTGTAAAAAAAAGTCGCTCTTCAGGTCGATGTTTTGGTCAAGGCACTTCAAAGACATGTTGTGTGTCGATAAACGTCAATATTATCCGTCAACTGACGCTAATTGCTTTACTGTTGTTGTTGCATTACTGTCCAGCATGAAGCGATCCTATAAGTTTGTCTGTTTTTTTTTGCTACATTCATTACATACTTGAAGTCACCAAAAAATATATTCATTAATATTCTTCACATGAAAATTCAAAATCACACGTACTGCTGTTTTAAAATGGTTTTATCAATTTATTTTTATTTAGAAAGCTTTATTTTCAAGATTTACTTACCAAATCTTGAAAATAAAGCTTTCTATTTTCTTCTTCTTTCTAATTTTTAATACTGTCACTTTTGATTCGACGTGTGATTTTATTTAGTATTGTATAATAATTACACATGTAGTCCAAAATATATTACATATGTAGTAGAGTTTTTCTTAATAATGCATTTTTTGTGCACTATGATATCTAAATTATCATAAATAATATATAATTTATTAGTTCAACATTAGTGCACGTTACGATTAAGTTACGTTGCTTATAACTACGTTATATTTAAATCTAATCTAGTGTATGACTTCTGACAAACACTTAATCATTTTCGTAAAAAACACAAGATTATTTAGTATTGAATGGCTCAACTTTATCTGCAGTATTTTTAGCTTTAGCAGCGTCTACATAAGCCTTTTCTTATATTCGTTCCGCAAAAAATAATTATTCCACTTTAGGAATTATAAGAACATTTTAAGTTCATCATTACCTACATTATGAGTCTCTTCTGTAATAATCTTGATATTATAATAATATGTGTGAATAGATATTTGTTTATTTATTCCATATAAAAAAGTTGTAATATTCACTATAATGTCGTAATCGTAATTACAAAGAGGAAAGTTCGTTTGTCTGAAGCAGAAAAACACTTGAACGGTGTTCTCTAAATGTGATATTTTCACAATGTATTTCATATCTAATTTCTAGGTCAATGCGACTATTTTCAGCTCGCAATTTTGCTGTCCATGTTTCGAAATTTTACATAAGTCATACTGCTTGTTCCGTATTTTTTTTCAACAAAAAAAAGGGAAAAAATTAATATATAACAACAACAAAATTTGCGACGACTTGAGTTTTGTTTCGACATTTTCTTTCTTGCAAGCATTAATTCATTAAATTAAGAAAATTAAATAAATGTCTCGCGCGAAGCATGGTAGTAAATTCAGTACAATTTAAACCGCGTTTATTGTATATTATCAATAAGTATTTTTTAACATTGAATTTTATGAACGTCACTTTGTTTTCTGTTTTCATTTGGTATAAACGATGTTTTTCTTCTTTCATGATAATTTTTAAATTCCGGTTTCGAGTCCCGGTCGCTACAAATGAGTCTTTAAATAAATGACATCCATAAATTAGAGATATGTACGGCAGGCCTCGTCGCTACCGCATTTCTGTCGCGCACGTACTCTGAACGATGATAGCACTACAGCTTCCCGTTATCTTCGGTCGTATGCTGCTTGCAGGGCGCGACTCCTCTGTACGGAGAAGCTTTTTTTTAATTCATCAAGTCAACTAACTGCGTCCGATGGTCCATTGCCAACCGGTGTGGTGATCAATGCTCAATCATTCGTTTAGGTGTACATACAGCTCCAGATCAAAGAATTCCTTTATCCTTCACGATACCATGATACCTGATGATATGAAAATTCGTATTTCCGTACTAAATTCGAGCATTTTTTTAAACATTTATTTTAAATATATAAATAAATATAAATATCATTAAAAGAAAGATATAAAATATTGCAAATTCTAAGAATCATGAAATTTAAGAAGGACATTAGGAAATCGAAATTTCAAACATTAAAAACTGAAGATTATATGTTATATTTATAATACTAATTTTGACAATAATAACAAACTAAAAAAATAGAAAGGTTTATGTTTTAGATGTCTCATAGAGACGAAGCTATTTTTCATATGTGAAAGTAGGTATGGGAGTCTTTTTTCGGTCATGGGGCTCACGACCTATCTTACGGCTGGCTTAATTGATCACTTTACACAATGTAACGTTCACAAATTCCAGCCGTGATAGACTACCACATCTGTGATGTCCCTCTGGGGATAAAATCCAGTATTGTGTTCTTGATTAATTTGTACATAAATATTTTGAATAAAAAATGAAAACCAAAATGACAAATGACACAAACTGAAAATTTACTTACTGTAATTGCATAATAATGTCTACAAATAAAAATATATACCTATATAAATAAATTAATTAATTAAGGAAAATAAAAAATAATCTTAAACAAAACTTTAACCCTTTTTACATTAAACAATTATTCTACACATATTTACACTTGGACTTATGACTCACTCAACTTTCACTAACATTGCACTTGATACTTTGTAGATATATAATTACTACCTTATGAAAATAAATATTACTGACGAATTCAAAAAAATATTATAATTGTGTTCTATAACGCCACTCTGGGACAGGCGTAGCCTAGTAGAGTGGCATAATCCACAAATTAACAACAAAAAATGTGTAATTTATCTTATATTTTATTGTAGTATTAAGTGCCTTTATTTGTAAACAAGAATTTTTTTGAAATAAATAAAAAAACATAATAAAGTAGAAAACATTATAACAATTTTAAGTAAATCATGTTTATTTGGTTCGGCAAACCTGTTTCACTGCATGGCTAGGGATAGGTTAAGTGTTTGCCTTCAGTTGTGTATAACCATTGAAAGGGAGCGTTCCCACGCCATTACATTGAATTAAAATAAAAATATGTCGTCCTCGTATTGGCGCCGCCGAGACTTATTTATATCTTTACCCGCTTGCACGTAGAATCCCTATTCACGACGCAATTGATCGCCAGCTATATTTTTCCCAAGCCAAACAGATATTGCCAAAATATATAGTTTCCCGAAAAATGTTAACACATTGTACGGTTATTAATGTAATGTTTGTTGTGCTACGTCAATGTTTTAGAATGCTAAGTAAAGAAAATAAATGTAGATTTTTTTTTGAGTTATCGCATGTGTTCCAACTGTTGGCCCCGTCTGGTCCAGGCAATGTTGATAATGCACGTCAATGGAATTTCGAACACACCAAGTGGAATTTGGGCGCATTTTTTACAATAGCTGCTTTAAATTCTTGAATTGTTTTGCATCATAAACCTTATCCTGACGTGCCTCATGCGAAAAGTCCAGTGGTGCGTGGGTTGAACTCGGGGAGAGAGATTCAAATTATTTAAATGATATCCATCTTTGAAATTTTTGGTACATGCGTTTGGTATCATATATAGATATAGAGTTTTAATTATGTCGTTGTTTGAAATTGTATTTTTTGTGGTTCAATTTATTCCTGGGTATTAAATGCAGTGGATACCACCCTTTTCCGAACGAATATTTACAATTATTTTTATATGTGGGCCTTCCCCATTGATGTTTTCCGAATACATTTCTCTTGTTTTTTTTGTATGTTCTTTTGTATTTTTTATTATATTTTTTCGCATATTTCGATAGATTGTTTTACGCTTTTTATTATTATACCTGATGATGAGAGCGACTGCTCATGTCGAAACTATAATAGCAAAAATTCGCTTAACCATCGTTTGTTACGAAGGGGTTTTAAATTTTCCTTTCTTTAAGAAGATCTTTAATCTTTCAATTGAAGATATACGGATAAAAGGTGTTATATATGGGTATCCTTAATATATGCAAAATTAACATACAAGGAAATCCTTTACTTGTCGCCATCTCGGTGTGCTGAACTTCGGAATTACATTATATATACGGAAAATTATTTTATTTGGAAATATGGAAAGACAGTTTTACGAAGCTTATTCATATTTTTGGGTGCTTATTCTCCGATACAAGTTTGTTTCGTTCGCATCGTTGACCAAATGCAATTTTATTTAAGTGGCGTTTCTTTGGCTCTCGCCCAATATTGCTATTACATCTGTAAACTCTGGCCAAGCATCAAAGTAGGATATGTTTTATTGTTAAGTACATATCATTCCAGAATAGGCAGTCGGACGGCTTGTATTTCGACTTCCAAAAATGGTGCTGCTCATCGAGGTCAGACTGGCTCCTTCCGCGGTGTCAATGTGACGGGTTGTACCCTTGTTGTGGTCGACGACCGAGCATGCACGATATTGTTTGTATTATTGTATCGTAGACTGAGTTATAAACGACGGCATAAACAGTTGTGAATTAACGTTTCACACATTTTTAGACAAAGTTAAACAACTACTTTTAAGAATAATTGAAATTATCGCAAATAAAAAACAAAAATAAGCTTGTAGGACAGCCCTGACAACCTGCTAATTTAGATTATGTACAAGCTTATTGATACAAAAACAACTTATTACCAACTGATACTAGAAAAACACGCGAAATACGATTTTAAAACACAAATACTACACTGTTACAATACAAGACAAATAATGAATATAAAACTAGAAATAAAAATATTCTTATGGAGACCGGACCAATCAATACGTAATTCTTAAAGTATTTAACAATCCACATGACAGACAAAAAATGAAAAGGGATCATTTGGGAGCACAAGAAACGAAAGTGCCACTATCTAATCGACGAAATTTGGATAAACATTTTGAAACAATTTTTAAAACCTGAGCGGAGATTTTAAAATGATAATTAATGCTTTTGATAAAATATTTTTAAAACACACAAATGTGCTTTCAAAATCAGATACCATTTGTGAAATTGACTCTTTAATAGGTATTCATATTCAAACGCTTCACCCTGTATTCTTGTCACATGCGTGGTGGCGCTTCTAATCCCTTCATTATTTGTACTAATTTGTCGCAAGACAATAAAAATATATATCACAAAATATTGGTATCTGCGTATCGAAATTTGTGCTGTCTTCTATCTTTTACGAGTTTTAAGGCTCTATGCATTAAAATCAAATATTTAAAAAAAGTATCATATTTATTTTTGAAGCAGAATGTTACACGGACTATGCCGGTTGAATGCTTGGTTAAATCAAGTCTACAAGTCAATTTTTTTTCATCTAAATTTATTTTTGACACGTTCGGGGTCCGACCGATTGCATTGTTACTTGGATTATTAATTCGCATTGTTTTCAATCTACGATACGTTCATTGTATTTCCATAATATTAGCATTGTTCTTTTAATCGAGTTAATTAACTAATTAATGCGTGGAAAGAGGTAAAATCACTTAACCCTCTAGAAGACGAAGCAAACAATTACGTCGTAGTTCTACTGTGTAATTTATTCGCAATTTATATTGCATTTTGCAGCAAACATATTCTCATTTATCAAACGTGTACTCTTCTATAATTAAATTATGTACAATTCGCAATATATCTTTTCTTGATAATTAAAAGTAAAGTAAATACTTCACTGAAAAAGTGCAAAGCACAAATCTTCGTTTTGAAAAATAAAATTCAAACTGGAACTGCTCGTCGAGTTGACGTTCCATTTTTTTTTTCTTTTTTAATTGTGCCAGTTTTTCAAATTATTAATTTAGTCTTTATTAATAGTTATAATTAATTTCAAGGCAAAAAATGTAAAAATTTACAATTCTTTTGAAAAGTTATGTTGGAAAAATTAAAAAAATTACAATTAATTTGAATTAGTGCCTGTCTCCGGATGTTATAAAGGAAGCATCATAATGTCAGAATACAGAAATCACCATCATATTTACAAGGTGAAGAGTTTATTTGTCTGAAATAGCGAAAACCCTCGAACGGTGGGTCGTCATATTTTCACAGCTGATTCTGTTTGGAATTTTAAGGTCAACGCGACTTTTTTCAGCTCCTTACGTCATTTCCATCGTGAAATATGAAGTTTTGAAATTTCGATTTAACTGTCATAAAATAAGACGACATATTGCATGTTCCATTTCTTCGATTATTCAATAAGAAAAAAATTTCGACTTGCTTTAAAGAAATCGTTCGAGATCTCTTGATTTGTCTCTGTCTTTTTTAATGAAATATAAGGGAATATGAAATTTATATACACGAGACTCTAAATTTTGGCGAAGCCGGGTAAAGCCTAGTAACTTATAACCATTGAGTTTTTAAATGTAAATGCATTTTTTATTCAATGCAATATAGATGCAACAAAATCAATATAATGTAAGAACGATAATTTTTCAATTACGAGTGTATACTTAAAATGGAATCGAATAACATTTTACCGCCCAAAAATATTATTGTTTTTTTTTACTGCATCACCCTGCCAGACATTTTATATACGTAATGAAATATTTGTTGCGTTGCGCGCTTATCATATGATTATCGATTCAAACGAAACTCATACACCATTGTTCTCGTGGCCTTGACCGTGGATTTAGAAAACCATTAGAGATCTTTGATTCATGGGTTTCTCGGCCTTCACATGAGAGAGCTTAGACCTCCAAATTATTGTACCTTGTCTAAATACCTTCGTATTCTTTTAGAAAAAATCGCCTCAGTATTTTTTCTAAACCCTACGTACAGTATTATTTATCGATCGTGGTAATTTGTTTGCTTTCTTTTCTCGGCTTTCGTATTAGTTTTACCCAACTTTTGTTCTTATCCTCTGCGCAGAGAAAAATTTCACTTTTCTCTTATTATTATTTGCGGAGTGTTGTTTCACGCTCCGTTCTACATATTACGTTCTAGATTGTTTTGCAGAACGTCGAAGAAATATAATACGTCATATGATAAATTTCCCTAGTTTTTCCTAGACCATTTATCAAAAGAATTAGTGATCATATTTTCCTTTTCTTGGCAACACTCAATATTATTTCCTATGCAGTAAAAATATTGAATATTGACTTTTAGTTTTCGTAAACAAGATAAAATCTTGTACTTTTGTCCATTGTTAGTTTCCAGTAAAACGAAATTTTATGTTCGCATTTATTTTTACTTTTTCTTACAGAGCAAGATTACTTGATTTTTTTTCCTATCCTTATCGCTTTATATTATGCGTTGTATCTTAGATATGTGCTCATTTCATGTGAAACGCGATTCTGTACGAGAAATAAAATTCCACTCCAGTAAGCATATCTTTACGTCTCTACAGTAGTCATCATTCCTACAACATTCTCAATTTCAACATGTAATGAAATATATACCCAAAAATTAATATAGATAATATTTATTTTGTCTTTAATGTTTTTTTTTCTTTTCATTTTTATTTAATAACGGTTATATTTGCTTGTTGTATATTTTTATTTAGTTGCACAAAATCACTTTTACATAAACTTTTAAAAAATATACAATAACGTTAGATTTTTTAAAGCATACATTAACATAACATGATCATACACTAAACTTAAATTTCACATAATGTGCACTTAACCTAAAATAATGGTACGACAACCATAAAATGAGGTCAAATTTAGGTTTCTCTCTTATTTATTATATAAGATTTTTATGTATACCAAAGAACTTAATCCGTGGGTCGCGCATTATGCACTTTAATACATCTGTTTTTAATATTAATTTTTGATGGACTTCAGAATTAGTCAGCGTGTAATATTATCAGTATAATTTGGCTTTTTATGACCGAAATCATATAACATTTATGGGAGCGTTACGAATGTGAAATTAAATATTAGACTGCCACCCATTATTCATTATTTCAATTATTCTAAGCTTATTATAAAATTGTATCCATTATTAAAAAATTAATATAAATTGCGCGAATTTGCATAAAAATCTAATACGAAAACTGCCATTATTCTCGTTCCAATTTTCTCATTTTTTTTCCTTTTCTGTGTAGGTCAACTTGAAAATGAAACATGTCGTCATTTAACTCGTTCGCCCTTCGGATAACATTAGCATTGCGTTACATTAGTAAATTGTCTCGTTAACGGGCACACCCGATTAGCGGGCAGCTCAATTACCGGCCACCCCGCACCCTCCGCCGGTCTGCGAACAAATGTAGATTGCAAAGTCGTACGCTGTAAAGTATTTACAGTAAATTAACTGTAAAGTAACAATATTCTTACATGTAGGTATGTTCTTAGCACACAAGTACAGGATTTTATCCACCGAAGGATAATCATTAATTAAGATAAATTATAGAAATTTCAGAGATATATAGATTTCGAAGAGATTAGATTTACAGGGCTGGCTTAAGTGATCACTTTACAAAATACAATGTTCACCGATAAGAACATCCATACAGTAACAAATTTTTTTTTAAATTTTATATATGAGGGGGATAAAAGCAAAGGCAGAAATATAAAAAAAAAATAAAAATATGTTTTGAGTGCAGTCACCGAGGATTACTAATTTAGAATGTACTGAATTATAGATTTTTATGTATCTATCCCTTCCAAAATTATGTTTATAATAGCTTCGTCTCTGTGAGATTTCTATAATTTATCTTAATTAGTAATTGTATAGTATTTACAGAAAAATAAATTTCCGTGCTGATCAAACAAGCGAGAGCCGTTATTGATTCAAAAGCATTTTGTGCGTTAAATTTGACGACCTCGATTTACGTTATCTCGACTTGCGTATATTCGGAGTTACGTTGTGACATGACAATAAGATATAAACCTTTCGGTTGCTTGTTATGGTAGTCTTGCGCGAGAAGAAAAAATTTCACCAAACAACTTTGCTGGATTTTATGAATTTCAAAAAAAAAAAAAAAAAATATATTTTTTGATTCACGTTATGTGTGTTAATTTTTTATTTGTTTTAAAACATGCTGATAATAATGTATACATTATATTTAAAACGTTTTAATCACAAATATCACTTTTTTATGTTTTCTCAGAAGACAGCAATTAATAAGCTTACATGATGTCTCATATCTTTTGTGTGGAAGTTCATACACCGACATGATTTTTCGACTGTTACTGTATACTCCTTCAAGCCGTATAGCCTTTTTACAACGATTTTGAGAGAGAAAATGGAGAGAAATTCAGGAATTTACTTGCGAGTGAATAATATAATTTTTCCTTGTGTGTAATAAAAGGAAAAGATTTGAATTTATGTCTACCTACTCTATTCAAAGTTCTAAAAAAGTTGTTTATTTCCTAATAAATCACAAACCGAACAGTGAAAGACTACCTCGCGAGCTTTCAAAGCCTTTCTTCGTGAACCTTTTTACTGCTTCATTTTTTACATTCTAGTCTGTTCGTTAAATGGAACAGTTTGTGTAGGTTTGATAAATTTCGTACGTGTTCAATAATTTTAAGTAAATTTTGTATTAAACCACATGGGTTTAATATTAAACCAACTTGTTTCGGAGAAACTATACCTAAATATAAAATTATTATTTTTGTTTCAGTATTTTTGCATCTTAAATATTATTTCATATATTAACTGTTTCCAGGGCTAGTTTGTAGAACTTCATAATTAAATGCATAGAAATAAATCATTTGTTCGTGACTCTATTTTTTTTTTCTTGAGATATAATTTTTTTTTAAATTTGTAGAAATATTCATGAAAAATCGTCTCATCTTTTCATGCATACAAATTATATAGATTTATTTTACTTTTAATACAAGTACAAGTTGTTTAGTTAAATTATTAGATGGATAATGTCCTCACAAGGCGGTACGCGTCTCAAGAAAATTTAAATTAAATCAAAAACGAGTAGAATCGAAAAGAAGTGTTTTATTTCCACACACGAGATTATTTTATACTTCAATATATTTACGCATGCGTATATTTCACATAGTATAAAATTGTACAGAGATGAACTAAACCCCTTTTGTAGGCGAGGGGATTGGGTAACTGCGGAAGCATGTCACCCCTCGTATATTTAAGACACATTTTTTCCGCAGTTAAACTATTTATTCAGTAAACTTTTTTTAATTTTCGTTCCAAAACTAGTGTTTTCGAGTAAAAAAATCCCGTTTTATTACAAAAAAGATTTTTGTAATAAAGCGCGACTTATGTATTAAAACATACTTTTTAAAGGTATTTGTTTTCAATTTTCGTAATTGTTCAAAATTTACAAGCTCCTAGCAATTATTTTAAACCAGTCTTGTAACCAGACCGTGTACCAAGAAATTTACGTTTGTTCATGTCTATATATTTTGGTGGTCTGTGGTGCATTTACATTGTTGTTATTCATATTAATCAAATTCATTACTTACTAGCTGTATGTAAACCGTCAAAAATGACAGTACTTTTACATGCCGGTTCCTGAAGAATAAGTGTTTACTATTTTATAGTCGACACCCATGAAATAGTAGTAACGACTTGACGAAAATATTTGAACATTTTATTATATTTCCTATAACTATACAGGGTTACTTGGAAAACATTAATAACCTCGCAGGATTATATTCCGACCTTGATTATGAGTCGAAAATGTTCAAGCTATTATGACCTAATATCAATAGTTATGGAGATATGCGACATCAAAGTTTGCATTTTTTTCTAAATATTTTTTACTTATTTTTTGTAAAACGTTGGACTATCATTACAAGAACTTATATCGAATATGAAAAATTCATTCCCTTTAATACAAGTCAAATAAAAAAATAAAAACCTTCGAATTTCAATTGGAATTTTTTCAGGGTTATTAACATTTTATTTAACTTGTACTGTAACGAATGAATTTTTCGTTCTGTAATGATAGTCCAACGTTTTACAAAAAATAAGAAATAATTTCAATATCAGAAATATTGAAAAAAAAAGTGCAAACTTTGATGTCGCATATCTCCATAACTCCAAAATATCATGATAGATTGAACATTTCGACTTATAATCAAGGCAGGAATATAGTCCTGTATTAATGTTTTACAAATAACCCTGTATACTATTCTAAACCCTGGCGATTGGGCGGAACATGAAATTCGTATTTGCTAAGTCCTATATGTACTGTATTTTTTACGGGTAATGCAGACTCGGCGATAGCAACATCGCTATCGTTGCCGCCTTCGGATTTGCTGACCCGGGGTTCAAGCCACATATCCGGCCGTTTAATTAGTTTTTCTAGCCATGAATTCGAACGAAATAACGGACGTTACAGGAAGTTACGGGGAAAGACAGACAGACGGACGGACGGACGACGGATAGACAACGAAATAATTTTGTTTGATTTCATGGAATTTTGTTTATGTTTCCCCATATAATATGAATTCACCAAAATAGCCGTCAAAACAGAAGTTTCGTATGCTAATATTAACGGTTCAAGGTTACTTGCTTTTATGTCTCGATCAACATGCTAGGACAACACGCAACCTATTTATATCTTTCTTCGAGAATACACGGGTTATAACAAAGCTAGTTCAAAAAAATTATGAGTCAAAAATGTTCAAGCAACCATACATCAATAGTTATGGAGATATGTGACATCAATGTTTTTTTTCCTATATTCCTGACTATTTTTTTGTAATCCGTTGGACTATCATTACAATAACTATCGAGTATGAAAAATTCATAAATACAAGTCAAACAAAGTGATAAAAACAACGTGATAAATTGGAATTGAACTTGTATTGAAACAAATTAATTTTTCATAATCGATATACCCAAGTTTCTGTAAAAAATAATTCAGAAATATTGAAAAAAATAATATTGTGTAACTCCAAACATGGTCATGGTTGCTTGATCATTTTCGACTAATAATTAAGACAGAAATCCACCTGCAAAGTATTTATTTATTTTTATTTTATTTATTTAATATTCATGGAATACCAACAGCACAACAAAGAAGCATAGAAAACATTAATATAATATAGATGGCCAATTACAGGTTTCCACATTTAGAAATATGTTAGTAATGATAAATATTTATGAATTAAACTAAGGCATGTTAAAAATTATGTAACAAGAAAGAATAAAAAATTTAAACAAAAGAAAAAGAAACTTAATTATTAGCAGAAAAACACAGGCTATGTTAAACATGTTAAAAAATAATACAAAAAGAATGAACAAGAGAAAAAGAGACTTAATTATTAAGTAGCAAAAACATTCAACACTCAAAATTTTTCTTAAAACTTAGGCATGTTAAGAATTATATAAAAAGAAAGAATAAAAAATTTAAATAAAAGAAAAGTAAAGAATTTAAACAAAAGAAAAGAATCATGGAATAATAAATTTAAAGGAAAGAATAAAAGAATAATAAATTTAAACAAAAGAAAAGAATAATAAAAAGAAAAGAAGTATGGCGGACAAGCTCTGTTACACCCCGAAGACTTTGTTTCACATTTTGTCGGTATTTGCGCCGCGTTTTGTTTTGAACAACAGCCTGGGACGAATTACTACGGGAATTAGTAATGATGTGTAAAGCCCCATCTGTCGCACCAGACAGCGATTACTTGCTCCGCGGGCACTGAGAAGTCTTTCCTGCTCACTGCGAAGGGAGACGAATGATACATCGCCTGTAATTACCCTTATTAGTCTAGTCATGTAAACCGGCGTTGCTCGGGAAAATTCATGTTGCAGTATATTACACAGTATGTGATAACATTGCATGAAGTATGAAATAAATTGCGTAAACATTAAATAATAGCTAGCTATACCGGTCACAAATTATGTACTTTTTATTATATAACATATATTTCGGCCGCCAGTTTAGGCTGTGAGAACAGCGCTATCTAGCAGGGGCGTGCAGCAGGAACATCACAGCATGACTTTTACGTGACCAATTATTTGGAAAAAAAATAAGAATACAACATATGTTTCGTAGTATTCACAGTATTCATATTGTGATATAACACAATAATCTGTCGTATAAATATTTAATTTCTATTTTTTCCCAAGATATTCATTTACAAAAAAGTCATGCTGTAATGTCCCCAATGCACGCGCCTGCTATCTAGAGTAGTCTTGACAACGTTAGTGATGGACATTATTAAATAGAGAATTGTGAATTTTTCGCTTCTTAAACCTCGTTTTTATATTATACCTACTTCATTATTATTTGAGCCGTCTTGTAACGTTAGTGGCGGACATTTTACATAGAAAATTATATATTTTGATTAATACACTAACACACACGATACAATAATTGCTATTTTTGTAACTTGACAGTTATTGTATAAAATTGTTATGACTCCAATTTTGAATTTTTACGTTGACAGGTTTGAAGTAAATGAATTCAAACACATAGAATGCTCATTATTCATAATTGTGAATAACTCACCGTTTGTTTACGTTTTGGAGCTTTCTGATTGATTGAACACATTAATTTCAAACCTGTCAAACTTAACCGTTCTGGCGGCATTACAATGTTATATAATAACTGTCAAGATACAGAAATAGCAATATTGCCAATTTCAGAACACGGCCGGATATTTTGTATAGCTCCATTTTCGTAAAAATTTCTCCTCAGGGGCGCTTTAAGCTACTGTTTAAACCTAAACTGGAATTTCAATTTAAAAATTGCTTGAGAAGTTACGAAACTTATGATTCCCTGTAAACTATTTTTTCAGTATTTTTGAAGTAACACCTCTTTTGGCGTATACGGGGTAAAATTTTAATAGGCAACGAGATGTGCTCGCATCATCGACGTAGTTTTCACACCATGAAATTAGTCGTCACAGAGAATAATGTTTATATATTTCATAATTTGGTTATATTCACTTGTAAGAAATCCAGACTACGAAAGTAATAGAGGCAGGGTGAAACGTGTATGCGCATACTGTCCCATTATGTTCCAACGCAAGATATACAACACATGTGGTTTATTTAGAAATAAAGTTTCCAATGTATTTTATTGATCATGTTATATACTAGTATGGTTGGGAGACAGCTCCTAAAACGCTTTCGGGCCTGCGAAAATGCACGTTCACTGAAATCCCCCCCCCCAACCCTATGCTTGAGTTAATGACATCGTTGTAATATTTGAAGCTTAAATAAATAGACGGTACGTACTTATTTGTGTACGCGTAAATTTCTATGAGAAATATCCAGATCACTTACAAAGTTATATAATAGCGATTAAGACAGCATTGTTAAGATAACAAGCCAATGACATAACCAATTTTGGCAGTGACTGATCGGTTCTATAACCTTTCTGCAACTAAAGTAGAGGCTGACCTCTGATTTTGGCGTCTATTTTTCAAGTTGTTTGAGGTGCGGAGCTCTTGAAGATTCAGAAGCGCCTTGTGTCACCTTGTTTACCAACAAAATTTGAATTGTACACTTTCTGAGAAACGGAGCCAGTGTAGTTTGCGGGATGCATTTTGCGTAAGGGATGTTATGACGTTTTATATACTTTCCGTTCTACCGCATTCAGTATAGATTGTAATCTATCCAGCCGAATCTTTAGTACACCAGCATTTTAGAGTTAAGTGACATCACAAATACATTAATGGCTTGACAGGCTCTCTCTGTCACTCATTCTCCATGAATCGATAAATAGACAATGTATTGTTATAAGTTGACAACTAAGAATATATTACAACCATTTCAATTTTGCCGATACATGACTAGTTTGTGACCCACTTTCAGATATTTTAAATCTTATCTGATTTTATGCTTATTATAATGTAAGAAGTTACGATTACGATTTTACATCATAAAAAAACTATAGTTTTAAACTACGACTTGAAGCGTAGTTTAAAACTATAGTAGTACGTGGTAATTATCGCGATTATTTCCTATAAACTTTTTCAGAGCATTAGCAATTCGTAGATCAATAAGGTATACAAAATGGACGTAGTTATGCAGAAAGCAGCCAACCCACAAAATGCTAAAAATGAGTTATGTACGGGTTTGGACAGCTTCCTACGATATCTTTATATGCTGAAATCGTCCATGCTCTTTATGCCATAGTTTTTTGTATATTCAAGATTTTTCTAACCCACATCACGGCTATCGCTGTTATTAATTAATGCATAAAACATCCATGTGGTATGGACGCATTATGCGATTTTTATTATTACCCAAAGATCATTTTGCAGAAAACATCCAAGTGGGTTGAACGTTTTCTATGCCTCCGAGAGTACCGTTAATTCCATGCTTTACCAAATTCATAGAAAACATCCAAGCCACTTGGACTTTTTCTGTGCTTTGCTTATAGTCAATAATGCGGATATATATGTACATTGTACAGTACTATTCAGTCTGCCGTTTGCTATAATCACTCCATTTACATTATTCACATTACATTATTCATAAAATTATAAAATAAAAATTTGTTTAAGCAATTGGGGATATTTGGAATTCCCGAAGTAAATAAAATAATGGCCATGACATGCAAAAGGAATGTCAATGCATTTATTTTGTTCCAGGAAATGTAAGGTTAAGCCTTTCATGAAATGTAATCTTATACTAATTCAATTGTTTGGATTCTAAGAATAGGGTTATTCGACCAACAAGGCAATTAAGAATATTATTTGTGTAGTTAAATTTAAATGTTAATAATACAAATTATTGACTTAACTGTAGCGGCTCTTGTATTGTGGGGATTATCCAGATTATTTTATTTGCACTTGCTAAAGTAATTTACATGAGCGTTTTTTTGTTTTGATATTGGGTATTACCTTTAAAAATAAACTATTTTTGTTGGTATGTATGCATCTGAAAGAGTATCGCTTTATCTATCAGTACCTATTTCAGTCAAAATTTTGTGTTCCGAAAAACAAAATTGTGCTAGGATTTTCAAATCCAAAGTTTAGAAGTTTAAATGAGATTTGCATGAAATATTATACATATATATATATATATATATATATGCATATAAATATGCTTTGAATAGTCATTTCTTAGTTACAATTACTATAAAATAATGTATAATCTAGATAAAGCTTACTTGGTTTCTGCCGTGACACAACGAAGATAAGTTTTCAATTTTGCCGCCAGTAACTACCTAAGTGATTTGATGATTTTTACCTGGATGAAATTATTGAAAAAAAAAATTATTATTAATATATTTATTAATTTAATAACCACCAGCAAGACAGACAACACTTTTTTATACAAAAGAAATTTTGGAACAAATATGACAACTGATTAAACAAACAAACATGCTTATACTTAAATGTAATATTAAAAATAAAATAAAAATATGTGTAGAATAAATCCAAGCAACATAGTACCTACAAAATAACTGACATTTAATAATGTCACTCCTATTTCATAGAATACAGCCAACCCACATAGAACAAAATGAGTCCTGTTTTTCGTACATTTTGACATTTTGCAGAAAGAAACCAACCTGTAAAACGCGTCATATCTTTGTAAATAAAAGTTTTATTCTTATAATTACATATAAAAACCATAAAAAATATCTTTACAATAAGCCCTATGCAAAAAAATGTGCAATAATGCATTAAATATCGACATATTAGGTTTTTGTAGATTCAAATTTTTAGAAGCCATTTTCTCAGTTCCATGTTTTTTGGGTTGGCTGCTTTCTGCATAATTACGTCCAAATATGTCCTAATAAGAAAATGGTCGTCAGATGCTCATTGCGGTCATTTATTATGCAACTATAAAATAATCAGTAAAATGCAAAACTAGTAATGCAGAGAGCATAATAAAGCAAGAAAGCATTTTACAAGCGAAAATAAGAATATCCAGGACCATAGAAATAAAGCGTACAATAAACGTAGTAATAATAATACGAAACATAATATTTACGTATTATGAAAAATACGAGTATCTAGGAACATATAAATAAAACATATCTGGTGTATCACTGAAAATGTTCATAACTTTACACATTCTTGCCAAGTGTATCCGCTCTTTCTGACCAATATTTCGGCTTCCGTTGCGGGGTTCATCATCAGATCTGATGAAGATCAGTCTTCATGGATATCATAACACCATTTCCAATTTAGGATTATTGTTTCGTCCGCTTTTTTCACATTTTAATAGCCTTAAATCGCTCTTTATCATCCAAAACCATTACAGACTAAATTAACGAAAAAACATATTGACATCACATCATTATAAAACGCACTATTTGGGTACTCTTGGTGTAATATGTTAAAGATTCTTCTTAATGAAATGTGTTATTTTATTTGCGGGTCTCTATATGCACGTTTCTAACGTACTAATTTTATATTATAGGTAAATAAGTAATTATTTTCTTCTTCTTCAAATGTAGCAAATTTATTTTGTGGTAACATAATTATAATTGATATAAATTAACTTTGTTAAAACCACTTATTTATTTATTGTTGAATTTTTTTCAATAAATAAGTGGTTTTAACAAAGTTAATTTATATCAATTATAACTATTTTCTATTTAAAAATTTAATTTTTCTAGCATTATTTTAATGTTTTATTGCGTACGCTGTCTTGTCCGTAGTCTGAAATGACTTGTTCGAAAATAGAAGAGCTACGCATCGTTAATAAATATCCGAGCCGCACCACTTCGCCATTCACGTCGGGCGCGCGTCTGCGATAATTAAAGCGACCAAATCAATCAGGTTTCGCGATGAACGCCCGTTTCGTACGTCGTAACGGGACGCGGAACTCGTTCTTTTGGCCGATCGATTGCATCACTCCGCCGCGACCTCAAATGTTAATATTAACCACCAGGCGGTCACCACCGGCTCCGGAGGCCTCCGTATCTGCGCGACGCTTATACAGGGTTTTTTGTAAAACATTAATAACCTCGCAGGACTATATTCCTTATTATTAATGTTTTACAAATAACTCTGTAGATGCGACGCTCCATATAAAATGACGCGCTGTATTTTTTTTACGGTTTCATCCCGTAATATTTAATTCTGGCTAACGGGTTTTCCGTTTTCAAAATAAAATTATGACAGTACCGCTAACACATATTGCACTCCAGGGACATGCACTCTGTATAATCAAAAACACTATGCAAAACTATAGTTTCTGTCAAATAAATCTATATGCATCACAGAGTATAAAATTGTAGAGAGATGTACTAAAACCATTCTATAGACGAGGACATTGGGTCACAGCGGAAGTATGACTCCCCTCGTGTATTTAAGAAACATTTATCTGCAGTTAAAGTATTTATTCTTGCATAATTACATCCCCTAGTAAACATAACAATAGACGAATAAAGCTGCGCATGTCTTTTGCATAATTTTTATACATATTTGCTTGTTTGCCTTTTGCAAAATAGCTCAAATGTGTGAATTTGAAGTGAACTTAAATGTATGCCATCCAATACACGGTGTTATTATTTTATACTGCGCAATTCGTATTATAAAATATTTTGAGCTCTTAAGCGAAGAGCAAGAAGAATTTCCTAATGTTAATACAAAGTAATAACGTTAATAAAAATAATATTAACTCGTATATGTATGCTTTTACAAGAAAATGCACCTGGAAAAGTTTATTTCTTTCAGATGAATATAACTTCTAGTAAAAATCGAATTTTTAGATATTCACAGCATAACCCAAGTCAATGCTTAGAGTACGGCACTGTCACATCCCTAGTTAATGATTATAAAAACTAGGTAAAAACAACGTAAATTTTTAAATGCAATAATGGAAAATGAAGAAAGCGCTATACTGCCCTTCGTCTTCCCTTCTTTCCTTTCATCAGCATTATGAGATATAAAATACCTTATTTGGAAATACAAAACAATGAAAGATTGTAAAATGTCTCTTCAGTATTTTGCGTGACACTTTATATTTTCAGTCAGACTAATGCTTTTAAAATTCGAAATGGTTCATTTTTAATTAATACTCTTCAAGATTTTCCGCATCTTTCCCACAATATTTAGGTAGATATCTTGATTTTTATTTAATGTTATTAAACGAAATTTATTATAAATATCTTCACTGATTTTTTACGTTTTTAATTAATATATCTATTCAGGTTCCAATAGCTTCCTAATTAGTTTTTGCTCGTGCAACATCGTGATAATTGGAATAAAAAAGAATGAATTTTTATTTAGAGAGTTTGACTCGAGCACTTTGTTGGATACGCCGTTGTAGTGTTGAATAGCTCGTATTCAGCCGCAGCAACTTGCAAATCGTTGAGGATGTTAGTGGGACAGTTGGTGTACGTTTTCTGAATGTTGATCCGTGCAAGAGTGTACTATACGTGTATGCGAGTGTGGGATGAATAATGCTGGCACTTGAAAAGCTCTCGCGTAATATCTTCGAAATAACGAGGCTGAGCGAAATATAAGGTGGCACAAAATAAACTGATGTTTTATTTAATAACTTTCTAATGATCACTCATCTTCGGTTTGTTTTTCTTTTATGACTGATACGACTTTCTTTAGTTATTTATTCGGAAAAATAACAGACTCAAGTTAATGATATATATGAATAAGAACACGAGTTATCAGAATCGAACATATTGACTTTTCCCTAACATATTTCACAGAAACAAATTATAAAAGTATAAACAATAAGAAGAACAAAAAAAAATAACAGAAGCAGTTGAATTGAAAAAGTGAATACAATGAAATAGTTATGTATAATAACATAATAAAACGAATATAATAATGTAGTGAAGTAATAATATAATAAAAATAAGTGACAATAAGAGTCAATAATTTTTTTGGTAATGATAATAATTTGGTCGGTGAACTAAAATTGTTCCAATAAAATAGTCGTTCAATAAACTTCTATGGATTTACAATAGGAAATGCTTTGATTTTTTTTTGCTGACGTTTGCCGACCACAATATCTGGTTTCAACGGGATGGTGACACAGCACACGCGGCAAGAGACACATTGATCCCCCTAAAGCATCATTTTCTTAATGGCATCATAAAGAAAAATGGCGATGTGATGTGGTCATCGTACTCGTCGAATTTAACTCCTCAGGCTTTTTTTCATTGGCGATGTGTAAAGGACGAGGTTTATGTGAAGAACCCGCAAATCATCGAGGAACTTAAAGAAAACAGCGGTAACAAGATAATCGCAATAACTCCCGAAGCTCTTGAAAGAGGTCATAAAAAATACTGAGAGAAGAACATTTGGCCTATTCGATTTTCTATTCACTGTTTAGACGGTTCATTTATTTTCTTTTCTTAACAATTACATAAAAAACAAACCTATCAGTCTATTTTGCGCCAACCTGTACATTCGGTCCGGTACGGCTTTGCAAAGTATTAACATTAATTTTAATATTAATCGCTGGGTTGCCACCGAAATTTGGGTCGAGCGTTTTTTGGGTAAATGGAATTAATGATGTATTGGAATAATGTACTCCTCTTTTTTGCGATTCTAAATTGTGTTAATCAATACCTGTTAAATCCTAATCAACTAACTGCATTATAATTAAACATAAAAATAAACTGAATGGATCTTAAGTAGCGTATTACTTTCTCTATTTGGGAGTCTTAATTGAAATTTTTGAAACTCTTTTTCTACTGTTTTTTTTGTTTTTATCAATTTTTGCAGTTGCTTGATGGAATATTATTATTTATTGTAATATATGGACGACTTAGAATTGTTTTGTACTTTTCTGTTCATCGCTAAAATACACACCAATTTTTCATTTTGAATTAACTTTAGATGTAGAATGGGCTTGCGAGAAAATTTGGCGGTATATATTGTAGATGTTTTATAGAGACGAAGCTATTTTTTAATTGATAGATGTGGTAGTCTATCATGGGTGGAATTGTGAACGTCATATTGGGTAAAGTGATTACTCAAGCCAGCTGTACGGTAGTTCGTAAGCCCTATGGACACCCAAAATGACTTCCATACCTACTTCCCCATATAAAAAAACAGCTTCGTCTGTATGAGACAATCTATAATACTCGTAGGTATATCTTGATAAATGATGTCACCTATGGGATAAAATCTAGTATTGTGTTCTTGAAAAATTTGAACTAACTAGATGAAGAATATCAGGCGTTATGCTTGTAAGTGCTTTATTGAGTCATATTTCTTTCAAACTATAGTTGCGTTTACCTCCCTGCGATATGGCGTACTACACGCACATTGTTGGCCTTGCGTGACGATGTCCCATCCTTTTGAAAGGTGAAAAAGATCCTCGTTTTTGTCCAGATTGTTGTTATTGTTGATGGTGTTTACCACTAAGAAAAGTAGTCCGATAAGAATACTGGAAATAAATAAAGCACTAAGTGCCAAAAATAAAAATTTTAAGATAATTTTACAGATTAGTATTATATGCCTTCGCCTATATATGAAACACTGCACTGAAGTCCTATCTGATGTTAATTTCCTAGTTATATGGGAATGCATATCGCGTAAGTATTAAGTGCCGCATCATTTTTTTAAATATAAATAAGGCACTAAATAAATAACATACTACTTTAAAGTTTTTAGTATTCAAATGTATTTTAGTATTCTTACTCACGTGAGATATAGTAGTGTTGAAAATAATAATGAAAAGGTGTGTAAAATAGCACAAAAAGAGCGAAAAGACTGTATTCGCTTATTAACTTGTATCTTAAAATGAACATTCTGGCACTTAGTGCTTTATTAATGTCCAGTATTCAATTATTTTTTCCAATTCTTAGTTATATTCCTTCCAGTACTTCAGAGTCTACGATATTCTGTGTATTAACTTAACATCACGCCGTTTTACCGCGGGTGTACGCAGAGAGTATAGGGCGCCACACCCGCCTAATCCACATTGATTGTTGAGGCTGCTAACAGGACTATCTTCCAGTATCTGGTTGATTTGGTCATGCCACGTCTTCCGTGGTCGTCATCTCTTTCTGGCGCCATCAACAACATATCTTACCATTTTTTCCTCGTTCGTTCGATCAACATGCCCAAATAACCTAAGCGACTTTTTTTAAATTATATTATGTAACTGTCTTAAGATCAGATTTACATTCTTTCCTAATTTATTCATTATTTACTAAATTTGACGCACACACGTCAACTCATTTCCACTGCATTCGGTCTACTTTCGTTCCTCTTCTGCCAGCTCCAGGCTTCACTTCGGTACATCAGTTTTGGTGCCAGAATTTCGTTGTGTTCCGCCAGTTTTGCCCTTGGTAGACATATTTATATTAAAAACTAGTTGTTCGTACCCGGCGTAGCAAGGGTTAAGGATTAAGTTAAAAATGAGTTTTTGGGAGGAAACAGAGGTTCTATTGTTTACAAAGACTCTAAAAATATAATGTTTCCATTTTGTCTAGTCCGTTATGGATGGGATGTCTAGGGAGAAATGTGGCCTGTGTTTTCTATTGTGTGCTTAAGAAAAAGTATTCAAAATTTGGATAAAATCTGTCAGACAGTATGGATTTGGGGGATCCAAGGGGAGAGGGTAGTTTAAAGGGGAGGGGAAAATGTGGTCCGTATTTTCCGCCGAGTCCTAAACAATAAGTATTCCAAATTTGGGTCAGATCGGTCAAATTGTGTAGTTTTGTGTAGAAAATATATCAGGGGGAAGGAGTGCGATAAAGGAGAAGGGGGGAAATGTCATCTATGTCACCCGCCGGATCTTAAAGAATAAAGTGGAAAATTCTGTTCAGATCGGTCGAACGGTATAGATTTGCATGGAAAATATAGCAGGGGGAGGGAGGATATGTCGCTTGTGTTACCCGCCGGGCCTAAAGAATAAGTATGCAAAACTGGGTCAGATCGGACAATCGGTATGGTAGCGCATAAAATATGAACAAACAAACTATCATTGACTTTTATATATGATATTATTGTACTCAAAGCACCGTTCCAGTCATCTTCTCGAAATCTTTCTCAGCCTTCCCTTTTGTCCTATTTCTTCTTCTTCTACTGACTACCGTTTTGTAATGATCATCATAAGTATTTAATATCAATAAAAAAAATCGAAGGGTGAAAAATTCTAATAAAAACCTTCCGGAAAATTTTCCGCAATGTGAAACACTGAATTTTTTTTTCCTCTTCTTTTGGTACCCTTTCCGTTCAACGGACGTTGGCTATGAGAACTTTATTTACTGCGGCCCGGAACAGCTCTACAGTAGGCTGGCCAAACCTCTGTCTCAGGTTTTTCCTTTCGACTTTCGTCAATCTTTCCCTGCACTATGAGATGCGAGATCTCGTACTTCTCTGAATGCCTCGTCACATGTCTGAGATATTGAAGGATTTTTATTGTTTTAATTAATTATTTTTCTTTATTCATCCGAACCATAACATCTTCACTCGTAACTCTGTCCACTGAATTAGAAAAATTAATTACAATTATGTAATTAATTTTGTGTCATGCCATTAATCCTACAAACATGGAAGTTTATTAAATATGAATAAAATATTTTGGACAGGACGTCAGTTGCGTATCTTTAGTGGCGACAGAAATGCTAGGCATTTTTAACGATTTAATATTTTAATACGTCTCTGTTTTTAATATTTTTCGCATAAACCTAATGGTGTGTACGTTTACTGCTTTTTTTATATAGAAATTTTGAGCACAACATCGTTGACCCGAATATTGTAAAGACCCGAGTAGCGTTAACTTTTCTACTGAACGAAAACATTCAATCGATTCTTCGATTATAACATCGGGGCGACCTGACCGTTACCGACATTAATCGTATGTACGAAAATATACATGTACACGTAGTCATGGAGATAATGTTAAAATGTATTGAATGTTATCCGTATCGGTGATATGGCAGTTTACCCAACTCTTTGAAAGAAAACTTTGTCAGCTGGTAGGTGGGGTAGTGGTTTTGTGTGGAGAAGTGATTTATTTTAGTTTTATTTGGCTTACGTGTTCGATAATCCCGTTGGCCTACGTGTTGACTAAGTTCAAACAGCTTAGGTTTGGACTAATATCGGTTTTATTGGTTTCGCTGACATACTATGTGCCTCGTACGATGTGCGACACGAGCTTATTGGTACACTACGACTACGCTTCTACATCACCATCTAGCGTAAAAATGCAGTTAGATTATGGAAAGGCAGTTTGAGGCGATCGTATGAGCAAAATTCACCACTTTTACCGTATCTTCTCTTGCATTTCTTGTCGCACTTTTGAGAAAGATCAAATTTTAAAAAATTCATCACGTTACGTGTATTTATAAAACCCTAAAATGACATAATCTAAATTATTACGTGTGGGTAAGCAGAGAGAATAGAGCGCCGCACTCTTCTATCCTGACATACAACTCTCGCCTCATCCACATTCATACATCTTCGCATGCAAGCTCGACGGTTGTTGAAGCTTCTAATTTTTATATTATTTATTTATCAATTAATAAACTACCCAACTAACGATGTTATATTTGACATCCTAAAGCCCGGTTGTTTTAAGTTGGAGTAAAGTAAAAGTTCGTTTAAAGCATAGATTTTTGCGTTCTCCACCAATCGACATATCCGTTTCATTTAAACGAAACAACCTGGCGAAATAGATCGTTATTATACAACAATCGGAGCGGCCTCCTTGTGTGATTTTGTACCTTTGTACATTCTGGTCTCGTTACACTTTGAGCGGCTTCGTCTGAAACGGTTTTGATATTACGCGCGCAGATTGCACGTGTGCCAGCTGCATGTTGACTTATATAGGTATAATTGATGAATTGAAAAAGTATTTGACGAAAATAATTTTGTTTTTTAATTTACTGGAAATGTTGATTTTTTTACATACAGAATATCAACAGGTCGGAATGACCCTTACAGATTGTCTTGGTGTGACGTTAAAACACAATCTAACTACATTTTACATCACATTTATGAATTTTATAAGAATTAAAAAATTAGAAACCACACCCCGTATAAGAGAAGGCAAAACCGCCGAACCCTACGCATCCTAAGTCGCTAAGTCGCTATAAGCTTAGGTCAAGATAAATTATCACGTTATTTTAAAATACAAAGTTATCAATGAAAATTTCAATTTCAGATATCATTAGAATCATCATATCGGAAAATATACTATTAATCTGCAATCAACTCTACAAATTACATATGACATAGTTTATATTATTTCGTGTATAGGTACTACCTTACTATTCTACCTCGCTTTGCACGATATACGGTGATTTTCGAACGTTTTTAGGTTTTTGATCGACTTACACACCAAAACATATTTTTAATTCCATATCGTACACATTAATCAATCATCGACGCGTCAAATTATTCCGATATAACTAAATATGTCGTATTTTTGAAAGGTTCATTCCTTCACAAATCACGGAAAAGCGACTGTGACCGGGTTTGCGATTTTATTTTATTTTATTTCCTGCGGAGGGTTTACCGTTTAGGCAGTGTTACACGTCGCAGGGCGGCGCGACCTTTGGGCCGCTGCGGGAAGCCCGCGAGGTACCTACTTTACGCGGGTCGTGTCGCGGCGGGCTTGACAGCTGGGCGGATTATCGATTAGCACCCCCTATTCAGGTTAATGTTAGCGATGGCGGATCCCATCAATTTGTTTCGAGGGTGATTAATAAGTCCTACCGAAAGCCTCCAGGGGCTCAATGATAGCCCACCCTCGTCTCGCGTGTTGTGAAAGGACACTTGTTTTTGTGAATCTTCCTCGTTTCGGGGGTGAATCCGCCTATTCAAGTTGAAGTTACGTATTATTATTTTTAAAACTAACAAATTTTATAAAAACCACATAATAACGCACGATTAATAATTTTTCTAAATTAAATCTTTACTAATATATAATGAGGTAAAGTTTGGATGTAGGAGGTAATCTCCGAAACCACTCATCCGATTTCAAATTTTTTTTCACCAATATTTAAAATGGACTTTCAAGGTGGACTAAGGCTGTATATTATCTCGTTAAAACAAAAGGGCTTTTCGTGGTGACGTATTTTACAACTGAGGTCCACGAAAAAATTGTCGAGCGATGCATTTTATACGAACGCTGCCTTAGCGGTAAGAGATATTTAAATACTTTATTTTTAGAAGTTGTAAAACTCAAAAAGTTGTATTAAAAAGTCCGCAAAAACATATGTTAAGGTTAATACACAAATTGATAAAATATTATTATAACTTACTAAAAATCTACGCGTGCGAAGCCGCGCCGGTAAACTATATGTTATTAGATTGTTGTGTGAGGGTGTGGCCTCATTTTTTAAAAATATATTAATAATAATTTAAATAAAACTTAATAATTTAGTTTTAGTAATAACTTAATAATTAAAAATAATTTAAATAAAACTACTTTGATTAATTTTACGACAAACAGTTTCAATACCACTGTATCTTTGTCAGACGTACACTATGTTGTGTATTTAATGTATAGTGTTAAATAAATACTTATTTTTAATATGAATAAATAAAATAAATACTGAGTTTAATATAGGTTTGGTCATGTAGAACGTATGAGCGAGGAAAGGACGGTTAAGAAAATATATGGGGCGAGTTTTGAAGGCAACAAGAATAGAGGGCGTCCGCGAAAGACCTGGTATGATCAAATACTACAAATATTGGAGGATGGCCCTGTTAAAAGCCCGAAGAACCGTAAAGCTTGCGTGAGAAGATGTATGAATGTAGCCGAAGCAAAAGTGGTGTTCCAAGATAAGGGAATATGGCGTTCTATCCTCTCTGCCTATCCTGCGGGTGAAACGGCGTGATGGTTGGTTAGTTAGTTACTTAATATATTTTTATTATTGTTAAGAGAGACAGACAGAACATTAATTTGTAATTGTTTGTTTCCCATCGATAGTATGTTGTATAAATTGTACTGTATTTATGAGTACATACCAGCGTATTGCTTTTAAAGGTTTAAAAGCCTATATGGGAGTCAGTCAATAAAATAAATAATACAGTGATCTTAATAACAAAAAATATTATCGCACTTGGTATTTATATTTATCGTTCATTCTACCTGCCCTCACCATTTTTATACCATTTCTCCTTCACCTATCTCTATTTTGCTTTATTTACGATTATTAAATTCATTTTTTTAAATTCAAATTTGCTCACCTCTGTCTACTTGACATTCCGTTTGAAAGGACTGTAATTAATAAATGTAACGTAAAAAGCAAACACATTATCTTTTAGACCAGAAAATTTTCTTTTGAATGAAGTGTTTTACCATTTTATCTTTAAAATTTGGAAGAAAAAAAACCCACTTATTTTACACCTAATATCTTTTTTAAATTATTTTCCATTGTATCTTTCTTTTTTTGTTCTTTTTATGTCCTTTTCAAGTTTTATTGCTGTTTATAAATTTTGCTAGTCTCTTCTATGAAGTATCTCCACAGGCCCTCCAACCAGTTGTTCGTCATTCAAAAAACATCCAATCACGAAAGTACACAACAGAATGACGAATACCTTTGTCACCTCTGGTCTCACCAAAATATAGTTGAACATCAGCCGACACCTCGTACATCGAACCAGTTGAATAGCCGTCTCAAGGTCGACAGTCGCGGCAGATCTGGTGTTGGGGGCGTCCTACTTGTTTTGATTTCTTAGATCGTCTCGTGTACCGTTGTTCTATGTGTTTCGACGTCCTCCCTTACTTTTGTATTTATGTTAACAGTATATGTACCGATATTATGTTAAAAGATAAGTATAGCAGGTGTGTGCACTCAGTACGTTATTTTTATATTATATTATAATGTTGAGGCATAAAACTTAAAACAATGAAAAAAGGCGAAATTTAATATTTACCCGACTGAACGTTTTGGTATATTAAAATTTAAATAATATGCTTATTCAAATTTTTCAAGTGAACTTTGTGGCATATTTTATAAATAAAAAAGTTCACACTTTGTTTTAACCACAATTTTGTTGTAAAAATTCGACATATTTTGGGAGCGATGCTCCCATCTTCAGGATAAAGAAAGTACTAAAATTAATGTTCAAGTATAGACGGATAAGTTATGGTGGGAGGGGGTTAGAAGGGGCGTGGTTGGTGTAATGGAAACAGATTCAAGAGAGGGCTATTTACAAAATTTATTTGATTATTTATAATATTTAAGTTAATACTTTTTCTATTTTCCTACATTTCTAGATTAGCCAAGTGAAAACCTCTAGTATTGTTGTATGAAATTTTGAAACCGATATTTAAATCGAAAGTGATTAGGTTCTATTAAATGGTTGGAAAATTACAAATAATTATTATTGTTAAGACATCTAATAGGTTTATAATTGTGATTGGAATATCACGGGAAACATATTTTATTTCGTAGAAATACTTGTTCAATACAGCTTATTTACAAGGCAGGAATCCACATGTAAAGTATTGTGCACTAGCTTTGTTACACCCTGTATTTGCAATGAATCCCAAAATCTTTTGATTATAAGTTAGTTTTTTTATCGCAGATCCTCAAATTGGTACCGGGTCCGTATTCTGCTTAAAATTAAATATTTTTCGATACATATACTTTTTCTGTATATTTATATATCTAATGAATTTTACTTGTTTTAAATAAATTAAAAGTATCTTGTAAAATCCCAACTTTACAATAAAATGTGTTTCCATGAAAAAAAATACAACGCTTTTAAGTCAAATGTCTTTCCTTTTGTTATTTCGTTCATTGTTTGGCAAATATATTATACGCCGATCATAATGGTCGGATGGGTTCGCTAATTGATTTTTAATAACTGCGCTGTAGCACTGGAATATCAATAGCTTCACGGAGCGCCGGCTGTTTCCCGCTCATGGCCCGCGATGTCGCCTCGTTAGAATACCAAACGCGAAAAATGGGTGTGCGTATAAATTAATGAATTGTGGCGACAGGCAGTGACAATTTTAGCTGTGCAATAAATCTTTTATGACACTGATTACTTCTGTTTCGTATGCAGAGGGAGCCAAATAATCTATATGCATTTTAACTATGACGTCATCTCGGCATCATCTATAACGCTTTCAATTCTGCCGTCACCACGTGGTAGGCGGGACCCTCCAACAAATTGACTAGGGCAGCGATGGCGAACCTTTTTATGTACGCGTGCCAAAAATTCTCAAATTATTATTTATCAACTGTCTCACGTGCCGATCGTTTTTCTTTATTTTTTACTTAAATAACTACACTACGAAATTATGCTAAATTACTACGAAATTGTTTTTTTACTCATAAACATGACGTGAGGAATGTGTCATTCTTTGACTACACGGTCCTATGAGATGGAGAGAATAGGTTCATTCATCTTTCCGAGCTGTTTTTAATGGGGAAAAATAAAATAAAAGAGAATTTTTCAGAAATTTATTTAAATAAATAAAAAATTAATTCATAACCAATAAAACCCATATCAGTTATCATCAATGAGATTTTTGCAGCTGTACATTCGATAGCAAATGCTAAATATCGTCACTTTTAGTAATATGAACGCCTAAGTGGATTCATCGGTTATTCTGTATTTTTTCTTATGTAAATTACATTTCAAAAAAAAAAAATTGTAAATAGTTCACGTGCCAGCTAAATTACTCTACGTGCCATTTATGGCACGAGTGCCCTAGGTCGCCAGCACTGGACTAGGGTACGGCTATCGTTCAAGTAGCGAAAAACCATTTTTAAATAATTTGAGGATGTGTTAAAGTACAACGATAATTAAGTAGTGTCATTGCAATATTCGTGATGAGCATCAAACTCAGTATCACTCAGACCTCCTCCATTTTTTTTTTTTTTTTTAAAAAAAATAGAGATGTGAACACGGAATACGTGTCACATCAATATTTTTACTATTTTCAAACTAAGCTAAGCGCTTGTACTATGAAAATAGGACTAACTTGCTAGTCTGGAGTGAGGTTCGAACCCGCAACCTTTGGATCACGAGGCCAGTGTCCTAACCACAAGACCAACAAGCTACTATTTAAGAAAGACAATCTAATTAGTATGTGTAAGTGGTACGTATGACATTTTTTCTATGTGTTGGTGTTTATACCCGTAAACACCACCACAACGAAACAATGCGTCGTACGCACGGCTTACATATACTAATTCGATTGTCTTTCATAAATGAAATTTACTATACCGTGCGTGATGTACGACACAGGGGACGATCCGGGCGACCTCCATGCCACGTTACTCGAGCTTACTCGCTCTCCTGATTTAACATCGCTGGACTTTTATCTATGGAATTCCCTAAAAGGTTTTGTGTGTCGTAAAAAGCTGCACTGCACGCGCTTCGAGAGCAGATAAGACGGCGTGCGCATCAATCTTACTGAATACTTTGGCTGACGTTGTTCAAGGCGTAATTTGTCGCGCTCAGAAGTGTCTAGACATAGTTCATGGCAACCACTCTTGCACTTGTTGGTTATGTAAAAGATACTTAAATTCATCCCACATCTCTCTCTTTTATTGATGGACTGACGACTCGGTATCGTGGTTTTATCTGGTGGTGCTTCCACAGCGTGAACTGATTTCATCTTAGATATTGTTTACAGCGACGATTAGCGAGGTGTAGTCCAAGATTTGGCCAGTCCGCCTTATTGCGGATCGACCTCTTGCGCGCTGTCTTCGTACATACCCAGCGATCAACAATTTCCCCAGGTTATCTTCCTCTCTTCTAACAACATTGCCCAAATTATGATAAAAATATTTTACTTCGTGTTATGGAGTTCCTGAAGAATAGTGGTACTCGTTTGTCTCGCAGTTCGTGATAATTGCAGCTTACTGTTTTATCATCACATCTTGAGGACATATAAATTTAATAACACAACTTTCATACAGGTTTTTCTTTTGTTGAAGTGTTACCAATTTTTCGGCCCCCTCTGTGAATATATTAAACGGAGGAAAAAAACATTTTCAATAGATGGGTATGTCACGATGGGGTTTCTGTTATATAAATGACTTGCTGAAACCTACCGCCTGTGAGATTTATGGAATTACTGGGAAGACTGGAATTACTGAAACGTAAAGCTTGGAAATGTCGCGCCTCCCCAGAATCGCATTTTTATATAAAAAAAAATCCTTTTACCCAATCTACCATCTCCCTCTGGTCCATAGCAAATAATACTAAATCTCACATTTATCTTTATCGCGGATGAAGTTCTCATTTTTTATCTACCGTCTCCGCTATTATTACTGACTAGTGAATAATCTTGCTGGTTTTTTGGACGCTCGAGTCGGCGTAGACGTTACAACATTATAAAAATAACGACCTCTGTTTTATATTCTTTCTATTTTTTGTGACATTTTCTAATACGCATTGAGAATAATTCCGCCTAAAATTTGTAAATTTTTTTTGGAACTATATTTTTCTGCGAGGCACCTCAAATGTATCTGTGGTCTCGATAAAACATAGTAATATGTAGGGTATAAAAGCAAAGGCAGCAATATATAAAAAAATGAATGCAGTCATCGACGATTAATAATAATTTATAATGTACCTACTAAATTCGAAATTTTATAAGAAACATAATCTATAAATTTATATCAAACATGATTTTGGAAGGGACAGATATATAAAATCTAGAATTTAGTACCTACATTTTAAATTAGTAATCATCCTCGGTGACTGCATTCAAAACAATTTATTTTTTAAAATTTTGGATACTTATTGCTGCCTTTGCTTTGGGGTATAAACCCCACATTTTTTACATATATTTCTATATTTATATTACAGTAATTTTTTTTTATACTAACAAACAAAAAAGTTTTTTCAAATTAGACATAACAGTAAACCAGCAAAATTAAGAGAACAGTTATTAAATACTGCGGAAAAAAATTGCTGTATAACAAGTTACATTATTTTAATCTTTTGTATGGTCTCCCTTAGCCTCTCCTACTCTTTTTCTTTTCGTTTTCGGACGTTTTCTTCTAATTTTTATATTTTTTCGTACTTCCATATTGTTTCAAATTCGATGTTCCCACAAAAATCGTAATCAAATATGATGTTACAAATATAACTCAGTACAGTCTGCTATACCATAAAAATAAAAAAAACAAAACGTCTATTCATTTGAGTATTTTTTAAGTTTGCATGTCAGTGTAAGTATTATTATATTAAAGCATGCCACGTTAATATTTTTACTATTTTTCAAACTTAAGTAGGCGCTTGTGCTAAGAAAAATGCATAACTTTTTGGTTTTCCGGGATGCGGTTCGAATCTCCTACGGCTTCATCAGTAGGCGAGTATCGCACAGCTATTTAATCAAGGACGCTGTAAAAATAAATTCGAAATTCAAGTACATCTTTTCAAAAATTGTGTTAAATAAAGATTTTTTATTACTTTTTAGTTGTACCTACATAAAACTGTTAAGTCTTGAAAGTGATTGAAAATTATAAATCACCATATCGACGGCTCCTACGTGTAATAACGTAACCCACAAATCGACGATTTTTAGTTTTTTGTGTATTTATATGTATTTTATATTATATGTTTATTTCCAAGAAAGAAAAAAAAATATTTTGCAATAAATAACGTTTTTTCGGACGTATTTTATCGTATCTCAAACAATCACATATTTTTTACGAAGTATACTATCGTATGTAACACTTAAGATAATTTTCGTTGGAAAATAACATAAGATAATTTTATCGTATGTAACACTTACGATAACATACGTTGGAAAATAACATAAGATAATTATCGTATGTTACACTTACGATAATATGCGTGAGAAAATAACATAAGAAAATTATCGTATGTAACACTTACGTTATTTTACGTCGCGTCTTTTCCGAAGTTAAATGTTGTAAGGCATTTATACGATATTTTACGTCGCATCTTTTCCGAAGTATAATATCGTACGTGCATTTCCACAAAAACCTTTAATAATTTCGACTTTTTTGTGATTACTTATGAAACTACAGTATAAAGTAAAATATTGAAACGAAATTTCAAAAAAATTGGGCAATATTTAGATTTATACCGGACGAAAATATGTTAAAATCATTCTCCTGTAAAATTGAATTTTGTGGGTTACGATATTCTACATAGGAGCCGTCGATATAATGTTTGTTTATGTTGGTAATGGGTGTAATGACTAATGCGCATCTTCGTTAGTGGTAATAACAAATTGCATTCTGTAAGTACATATCATTACCCCATTATGATTCCGCGCGCCTGTGTCTGTATTTCTGTTTCGCATTACGCGTCATTCCGAAAAGTGCCACGACTCCTTGCATCACGCACATTCCACGGCAGGTAGGTCAGCGTGTGACGAGAATATCCGGTCACCGTGTGGTGCCACTGGGTAAAGAATGGCCGACGCGCTAACACGCTACTTAAAGCTAACTTAGAACAGTCAAACGGCATCTATTTTAGTTTAGATATCTATTCGAAACCGATTGGTCGTAAACAATACAACCTAAGTTGTTGTACAGGTTGTCTCATAGCTAGTAGAAAAAAAATTACAGGTGGATTCCTGCCTTGATAATAAGTCGAAAATGTCCAAGCGACCATGACGTAATATTATCAATAATTATGGAGATATGCAATATCAAATTTAGCATTTTTTTTTCTCTATATTTCCGATTTATTTTTTCTAAATGGTTGAACTGTCATTACAGTAACTTATATCGATTATGAAAAATACATTCGCTTCAATACAACTCAAATAAAATTATACAAACCTTGTAAAAAAATCTATTTTCAATTTTTATAATGTTTTTATCACTTTATTCGACGTGTATTAATGCGAATGAATTTTTCATAATCGATTTCATAGTTACTGTAGCGATAGTTTAACTTTTTGCCAGAAATAAGGCAAAAATATTGGGAACAAATGCAAATATTGCATATCTCCATAACTATTGACATTAGGTCATGGTTAATTGAACATTTTCGACTCATTACCAGGCAGGAATCCACACGTAAAGTTATTTTAGATTACTTGTTAAAATAAATATTTTTTGTCTTGTTTGTCTTGTTTGTATGACAAATTATGTTGTGCCACTAAGCTTTCTTTTGCTGTTTACATACCTACCTGAGCAGCCGTTGTTAATTAATATTTCGAAAGTTTTTGTTGAAGGAAAGTTTCTGTGCCAAGCAAAACAAATATTTTTAAACTGTTTAAATGGATAATGAAATATAATAATATTATTTATTTATTATTATTATTCTGCGAATTCAACTATTGTGTTAAACTTAGCATCAGACCTTATATATATTAATTAAATAAGCGTGCAGATAATTCAGAGTATAATAATATTCTTAAATTAATAATGAAATGATTCAATAATTATCTATTTTTTTAAATGAGGTTCCTGTAATTTTTTATTGGAGGCATTCCGTTTCCTTTGGAGCCATTTGATTTCCTTTGGAGGCTCGAATACTCGCTCGTTTCACTCCCACATGGAAGCTATCGAGCACTTTCTCTGTTGGGATTGTCCCCCCAAGCGCTTGAACGCGCCGCGCCTAATTGTACGCAAGGCGATGTTATTAATACCAGTTCCGATATGTAAATAACGTTTCGTCTGTCTTATAATAATAATAAAATAAAATAAACAAATGGACTTGAGCATCGGCATCATATTTTTCATTTAAAAGAAAGCGTATAAATTACTTGCGCTTTAACGTTCGGTTTCATTGATTTGAACCGCACACGTTTCCGCATTTTAATTGCGGAAACTGTTAATTAATCGACTTTTTTTTTCCTAGCAAAAGTGAAACTTATTTGCCGGCCGGCACCTGCATAGAATTCTTAGACGACAATAAATGTGTCGAGGAAATGTTTACGTCACCCACATCCGCCGCTCGGCTCTGTCCGCGCGCACCCTAGATCGATTTATCGTCATCAGTGCAATATCCCGAATTCTGCTGAACCGATTTGAAAATCATTTTCTACCATTAGATTATCAGTTCGAAGCAACGCAGTCCAATCCAAGATTCTTACTTAAATAGAATACAAAAATCAAACACATCTTTAATACTCTTCTACCTAACTTTAAACTTTAAAACATACGAAAGTCAGGCAAAACGATGACCTTTTAATAATAATAAATCTACACTATTCTTGAGCATGTTAAAAATTTTCAAAAACGCAATTATTGGATTTATTGTTTTAAGGCAAGTTTATACAACTCTTTTTCAGTTCTACATTTTAAAATGTAGAACTGAAAAAACAAGAGTTTTTCTTTCCTTATGTACAATTAATGGATTTTTGTTTCAATCAATCAAGATTGATGTTTCACAGAGACGAAGCTATCTAAACATATTTATCACATGTACAACTTTCCAAAAAAAATATAGATTTGGTGGTCAATCATGAGTGGATCGGTGAACGTTACATTGTTTAAAGTGATCACTTACTAGTCGTTAGTTAGCCTTGTAAACGCATTAAGTTCCGTACCTACTTTCCCATATAAATTGCTTCGTCCTTGTGAAATATCTATAATGTATCTTGAAAAAGAATCTGATTATATGCCTACATAATCAACTATTGTATCGCATATTCTTACTGCGTCTGCGGAAATTTTGTTATATGGGTCAAGAAGACATGTCTGCTGGCAGAAAACATTTAATTTGATGCACTTTTGCATGCGTATACCTTTACCGAACCGATGAAATGTGAAAATGTATTCTTCCGCTTGTAAACGTTTGAATCACATTGCCTGTGAATACATTTACATATTAAAATAGTATATCGCCGCTGGATTAGTCTGTTTTGGAGGTAATCGCATCATTTTGTATAGGTCAATGGGTAAGGCTCGGACCGTCGTCGCTTGTGACCTTCGCTGAATAGTGTTCCCACGTCACGCCTAGTAGTACGGATTCTATGAGAGAGAAACATAATACTGCATTGTCAGTTTCTCCGGGCACATTATTTCCATCGCTTTGCTTCCCCGTATCCTTCTATCTTCCGTACTTGTCCCATAGTGATCTGGTTCATCTAGACTCTAGACGATATTTAATCTCTTCATTAATATTTTATTTTAATATCAAGTTGCATTTTTCAGCGTGTTATATATTATAACTTCAATGGCTCTCATATCGAGCTTTGGCTGCCATCAGAATTCTAGTTTCGTAATCTTTTTTAATTTTTAAGAGGGAAGAGGAAATTTAATTGGCCTCTCGCTCAATCCTCTACTGGAGGTCGAGGGTTTTTTGCGTTAGGGTTTTCCTTCAATTATTGCCAGTGGTCATACTGCCCGGGGCTTGCGGGACCTAAGACATCATTCTAGCAGTGGACGCTAGAGAGTAGGACTACATGCAGTGTTGCTGATGGAATGCAACTGTGGTGTTGCGCGACATTTTATAAACACACATTTTCCAGCAAAATATGCACCACTGCGAACCTACCAAACTTCGACCCCTATTTATTATAATATATTACGTCTGGCGGTCCCTATTTTGATATAGTTTTAATTTAAAATAAGGACTTGGTTGGCGGTCCTCCTAATCCAGTAGGCCTAATCCTAGTAATCACACTAGATTCTCGTAACGAGGGTCCCGAGTTCGATTCCCGACATGGTCGCACTACATGTGATTTTCTCATACCTGATGTGTTTCGCTACGGCAAGCACGGGAACAAGGCATTGTATCATTAAAAATAATAATTGAAGAAATAGCGAGAAGGAGGGGCGTGTTGCCTTTGTTTTGCGTGGGCCTAAATAATAAAGAACTAAAATTTGGTCCAGGCAGAGAATAGGATTTTTCCTCAGGATTCTCGAGTGCATGGTTCAGTACAATACACATTTATGTCGGAGAGAGATATATGTATTGTGCACAAAAGCCCAAAGAATAAATATCAAAAATTTTATAACGACCAAAAGGTGTAGGATCGTTTAGAATTGAAGACATATCTTAATTTTTACATGTTTTTATTGAACTCTCTATGTCCGTTTGTTTGTTATGGTGGAATCTTGTAATAGATTTTTCAACAACTTCTCAACTAGCTAGAGCTCTGAAACTTTCAACATTTACGTAAAATGGATTACTATATTATTAAACGATGATTTGGTCATTATTTGGATTAGAATGAAAAATTTTCCATTATTATTGAGCGCTCAGCCATAAAGTTTAGCACTTTAATTTATTACGAATGTATGCAAAAAAGAGCTTAAAAGCATGTCTTCAAAATGTTCACTGAGGGGCGTGTTCCCAACTTTGCAGCCCTCATAAGATCCAGGGTGGCAGGGATGAGGGAAAGGATATACAGCTCCGGAAATATCCTTATCCTGGAAGCCCGCCTTACTCCAGCATCCAGCATCGATGCACACTGGAGAAAGATACTGGCCCCGCATAAGTTACATTCGATAAAAATTTATCTTAACCAATTGAAATATTCGAATATTTAGACAAAACAACTACAGTAGGTTGCGCTTGCCTATCGTTAGTCGACGCAACGAAGTGGATAAATTAACGACTTAGAAAAATAGACCTACTAAGGGGTTCGTTAATTTCTGCAAAATATTGATATTGGTCGTCATTAATATGATATTGACAAAAGGTTTTTTTTATTTAATAATTGACTTTTTACCATTTTTTTATGAAACAGATATCACACCTCCCATCGCCAAAAACAAACATGTATAAAATATTAAAAGATTATTAGTCCTTTGCGCCGCCACCCTATCACACTAATTTTATCACTATCAATTTAATTTTATTCCCATTTATGTTCGCTTTGTGAGATCCATAGTATATTATCGGATAGAAGGATTCTGATGGACATGACATTCCTCTGTTCTGCGCTCGATATATATTTTCTACTAATATAATCGTAACCTAAAAACCTGATTCGACATTGCTGTCCTTGTCTAATAATTGTGTTTCTTCTCTTTCCAGGTGAGTAATTTTCCTCTTTGTGGCGGTGGGATCAGATGCCGATCTTCCGTGAGTAAGGAATTATTATCAGGGTAAAGGATGCGTCATGGCGCAATTCCCTCATGCGATCGTCTTGACCGAATATGCATGCGACGCGACAGGAAATATCGTCTACTATGAAAATGTAACAACAAACTATCACACTCACTCGCCATTGCCCAGGCTACACAGACTTGGCAATGAGTACAATGAATTTGTGGACGCATTTCACGAAGCTTAATGACATTTAAGAAAAAATTTTGTTTAGAGATGTAAATAATTTTGTGTTCACAAATTTGTTTTGTTTCCTAATTAAAAATGGTATAATTGAAATTGTTAGTTTTTGCTTGCGAAACAACCCTTATTTACAATGTTATTTAAATTATTTTTTATATAGCTACATTGTATTTACTACATTTGTCCCCCTTAGAAAAATAAGGTATCATCTGACATTTAGAGAGATATTTAGGGTCAAACTTTAAACATTAATCCTTATATTTCTTCAGCGTTATCTAGGTTTATTGCCCATGAGTTGAATTTTTTTACGCAAATGCACTGTATAATAAAATTTAGAATAATAAAATAAACCTAAGTATTTCCAATTAATATATTTTATATGTTTTCAATTCAACAATTTATATAAAAAATAATATCAGTTTTTCTAAAATATATTTTATTTTTCTTGGTTTCATGTTTGCGTGGCAATATTCAAACGAAAATTATGAAAATGTGTGATAGTGCTTTTTTCTTCCTACATGAATGACATTTATTTCTTATATGGTCGAAAGTACCACAATCAAAAATAATTCACATAAAAAAGTGATTTTTCAAATGCTTAAAATGATAACATAAAAGAAAAATAATATAAATTAAATCGAAAACTCGAGTAGTATAAAGAGAAGATAAGTATAATGCTACTGATTACAATAAAATGTAAGATATAGAATATATCATTTTAGAACCATAGTAAAAGTAACAAAAGTAACAAATTAACAATTATAAATAAATCAAGTAAAAAAGACGCATGATAAATATAATGATTATGATTACATAAATTGCAGACATTTTAATTTATCCGACAGAGATTGCTTGAAAATGATTAGTGAATCAGAAAAAATATCTGCTATGTGTCAATACTAATTTCCCAAACCGAAGACATTACATTATCGTAGACAATTTTATACTTTACCTAGTGCTCCTACAAGAGATTTGATTGATTGAGAAAATTGGTTGCGTTAGATCACTATTGAAATAATTATTAACAATTTCTTTGATACATGCCGAAAATCTTATGGTTATTTAAGTAAACCCCGTATACTATCTCTCTTACCGTAAAGATGATTTTAAACTAGACATTTAGAAAATTTTCATGTTTGCGGCCGAAGATTTCTTTGTAACCAGCCGACTATACTTGGTCTAAATCTGTTGCATTGGAAATCGGAATATAATCCGGTTACTTGGCAATGTACACCGGCGTACGCACGATGAAAGTAGATGCATTCCTTTATAATAAGTAACAAGCGAGTTAGATTTCACAGCATCACACGCACACATAGACTTTGTGGGATGTTTCATTTAAATAAAATTTGTTTAGCTCTCTGTAAGCTAAATAAACAACGGATTAAAACATAGTCCCAGTAATTAGAAAAATATTATTTATAGTGCTAATTATAAACAAAAAGTAAATAAACATCTTTAAAATCGAGCATTATTAATTGATATATGTGACAATAATTTGTGGTGTACCAAGATTATTTTTATCGAATGGACGGACTGATAACGAAGTAAAATAATTTCGTTGTCTGTCCGTCCATTTGTCTGTCTGTCCGTAAGGTCGTGTAACGTCCATAATTTAGTAGTAGGATTGAACCCCGGGCCGGTAAACCCGGACCGGACGCGAAGACACGAATCATTTCATGTTCCGTGATTTTTTTACGGGTGTGTGGCTTGTTTCAGTAATAAATTTAATACACGCACATAACACATTATTTTTATTATGCAAATAGTAATTTTATCACTTGTATAGTTTCGAGAGGAGTAGTCTCTCTCATCGTCATCTTATAATTATTATTGCAGATTATTAATTACATAATTATGGTAGATTCATTCGCATTATTTACTCTATGTAGGGTATTTTAAAAGCAATTTAAAATAAATTAAATTTTAGTAAATATTATTATTAAGTTCTGCAGGTTTAGTGTTATTTTAAATGTGACAGCTGTTGCGGCTTGTAAGACTATTATCAAACAGTCTGTGCTGGGTGTAACAGAGCTAGTCCACAATATTATATAGGTATGCTACCTGAATTATGAGTCGAAAATGTTCAAACATTGTCCTCATATCCAAAGTTATGGAGATGAGCTACTGCAAAGCTTGCATTTTTTTTATATTTTTGACTTTCTATAAATCGTTGGACTATATAGGTAGTAACCTTACTCATAAAGAAAATAAAAAATTTATTCGCTTAAAAACACGTTAAATAAAAAGATTACTTACGCAAAAAAAATTTGGTACTTTTTGAACTAGAAAAATTTAAAATGTCTCTTTAAAATACTCATATACTCTTATATTTTACTTAATCCTTTTTCTGTTGTTATTTTTACCTTTTTATATTTTATTTACTCAAAAAATAGTCCCTTATGAATACAATAATTTTAAACCCTTATTGAATAAGTTAGTAACCGAAAATATCTACTTATTTAAAGAACTTTTTTAATAGTAGCAATACCTTTTTTAATAATTAGGTGTATGTAAATATCATTTTCTCTCACACCAATTCATTACAATTTTCATCACACTATTGGCACTCATTAATAGTGCGTTATGGAAATTTAACATATATTATACTAACAATTCTGATAATTTATTTTTTATGGACGTTTCTATTCTAAAACCTAAAACCGTGAGACGATGTCTAAATTGTAAAATATCTGATTTGATGTGAGCCCCGCCGCAAACTGGGGAACACGGCACGCCAGGAGGCCCAAAATATTAAATCATTTTACATTTTGTTTCGACCGCACGAACGATTTTCCCAGAAACAGTTTTCTCACGACGTCATCGGGGTGCGGAAAATAATATACTCTCTTCGTGATGCCCGAGCCGTTATTACAGTAATGGTTTTAATTAAGTAAGTGGTTTGCGCCCTGTTTTTGTAAATTTGCCTTCAAGAATCATCAATTTTTGTCAAGGCCAAAATTAACATGATTTAGAACGCGACTCGAGAAGACGCCTCGTCACGGACGACATTCCCGGTTTCCGCTTACATTGAATTTTATTTATTTTCCTTAAAATAGTGCGTGTTGTGTATCGCATAAATATCGTCACGGGTTCGCGGCCATGGGAGATGAAATGAAACACATAAATTTAATAAAGTTTTGTTTCATAAACAACGTCAATGGGCATTAACTTAACCGTATCACTATGTCGTAGTTCACACTAACCATCACTCGAGAATCTTCTCGCAGTTTTTATCGCACTGATTCATTTTAAAGAATATTCTGCACGCACGCAGTTACTCTGGTATTTTATCGCTGGCCTCCAGTCTGTGGCTTGACAGTTATTGTATGACATTGTAATTCTGTCAATTTTGTTTTAAGTTTGACAGGTTTTAAATTAATGAATTCAATCAAATAGAAAGCTCATTATTCATAATTGTAAATAATTTAACGTTCGTTTACGTTTTAGAGATTTATGATTGATTGAATTCATTAATTTCAAACCTGTCAAAGTTAAAACGTTAGGATTGACGACATTACAATGTTATGTCTGTATTATAACTGTCACAATACAGACATAACATTGTAATAACTGTCTGTTATAACTGTCAAGATGCAGAAATAGCAAAATTGCTTATTTCAGAATACGGCCAAATATTTGCTCTGATTCATAACTATTAATTGTAATAAACAAACAAACTGAAATAAACGCACAATAGTTATTGCGTGTTCGCCTTGACGAAGATATAATAATATCGAAACCGATCGATGCGAAATATTATTCACGTCGATGTTAAATCAAAGTTGTTTACATAAAGTTCTTTAGTTTTTTTTAAATTAATAGATATATTTTTGAATAAAAATTTCTGGATACTAATTTTAGTAAACTGTCGTCTTTTCTTGCATATATGGATATTGTTTTTGACCAACTCCCACCTGGCGATCGAGAAATGACATTTATCCACAAAAGCAGATGTGAGTGTTTGCTTACAGATTAAAAAATGAAACATTACACCCTCCATGAGTCATTTTCAATGTTAAGCTTCTTCTGATAACTATCTTATTCTGCACTCAATTCATCGATATTTTCAAATTTCAACGGTGCTTTATTGTCGTGTTATATTAATGAGTTTGGTATGATATATTACTTCAACAAGTTGTATTATTTTTTCATCTCCTTAGTTACTTAAAAGTGAAGCTCTCGCTTTTGCGTAATCATTTACGAACGCAATGTTTCAATCCGCTCGGATTATCAGCGTGAACAGATATCTTAAAGTCATGTCGTAATGTTCAAAGCCCGCTAACTTCACGCCCGACTCGGCGTTACGGTTCTTTCACGGTGCGTTGAAGGGCCTGACTGGTCGTTTAACCAAGTTTTTTTTCTGTAATCATTTGTGTTTTCAGTACCTAATCGTAATATTCTATTTTATTGGCAATTTGCATTTCGGACAGACGCGTGAATTAACGCGCTATGCATTCTCTTTTAGGCAGATTTTTTCTAGATCAAAATTTATTTATTTCAGTGTTCTTACCTTCATCAATACCCACCTAATCATAATATTATATTTTAATGTCTTCATAGAGAATTAAAATAAAATATTATCATTAGGCAGATATACAGTATACATATAGGTCGGTATACTAGGTGTAAATGAATTAACGTTTTGTACATTACCTTTAGATAAATTTTCTCTAGTTTACGAATTTAAATATTTTAATGTTCATACATTCATCAGTACCATAATATTATATTTTAATGTATTCATTTTTCGGCGATCTATACAGGGTTATTTGGAAAACATTAATAACCTCGCAGGACTATATTCCTGCTTTGATTATGAGTCGAAAATATTCAAGCTATCATGACCATCAATCGTTATGGAGATATGCGACATCAAAGTTTGCATTTTTTTCTCAATATTTCTGACTTATTTTTTTGTAAAACGTTGGGCTATTATTGCAGTAACTTATATCAAATATGAAAAATTCGTACACTTTAAATACAAGTCAAATAAAATAATAAAAACTTTCAAATTCCGATTGGAAAATTTTCAGAGTTTTAATCATTTTATTTGACTTGTATTAAAATTAATGAATTTTTCGTAATCGACATGAGTTACTGAAACGATAGTCCAACGTTTTACAAAAAATAAATCAGAAATATTGTAAAAAAAATGCAAACTTTGATGTCGCCTATTTCCATAACTATTGATATTAGGTCAAAATAGCTTCAACATTTTCGACTCACAATCAAGACGGGAATATAGTCCTGCGAGGTTATTAATGTTTTCCAAATAACCCTGTATATATGACGCAGATACGCAAATCAGCGCGCCGAATGAATCAACAATCCCTTTAGAAAAATTTTCTCTAGTTCATTTTGTATACATACTTAAATGTCGGCAAAGCACTAGGTCGGTGGTTCGAGTTAAATATTTTTTCATAGCACAAGCGTTTAACTTATTTTGAAAATAGTAAGAATAAAAATGCGACACGCATTCCGTTTTCGCATCTCTATTTAAAAAAAAGTTCGTGCCTTCATCAGTACCTAATCGGAATATTTTATTTAAATGTTTTTATTTTTTTGTCATTTGAAAAGTTCGTGATCTGGTATATTATTGGTAATGCAAAAAATAACTATTTTTTTAAAACCAATGCAAAAAAATATGCTGGGTGATTTTTTCCTAAATTTCCGTTGGCCTTAGACCTACTTGAATTTAATAGAACTATCACATCACGATGTCAAATTTTAGCTGTTTTTACTCCCTTTATTTTAACTCGTGGCGTCTGATTGCTTGCTTTTCTGACAAAAAAACTTTGGATCGATTTTTTAACCCTTTTCCCGTGATCCTATCGAGCTGAAAATTTTGCAAGCAGACTCGTGGCGACGATCAAAAAGATCTAACAAATTTTTGTTAAAAAAATTAATAATCATAGTGTAATTTAGGATTTTCCAAATTTTTAATGGTTTTTTCATACAACTCAGTAAGTTATATGAAAATAATCCGACGCATCTGGTAGACATGAAACCCGAAAATGAGAAAGGGAGTATTGTAAAAACTTGGTTTTTATGGGTTAGTTTTCACTCCCTTTCTTTTAACTCTTAGCGTCTGCTTGCTTGCTTGTCTGACGAAAAAACTTTGGATCGATTTGTAGCCCTTTTCTCGTGATCCAATCGAGCTGAAACTTTGCAGGCAGACTCGTGGCGACGATAAAAATGATCTAACAAATTTTCGTTTAAAAGATAATAATTATAGTATAATTTTGGATTTTTCGAAATTTTTTGTTACTCCCTTTCGTAGCGTCGTCCGACTCAAGCGCAACGCGTGTGGTAAGCGCCAAACCTGTGTCAACTAGTAATTGAGAAAGGGGGTATAATAAAAACTTGGTTTTTGTGGGTTAGTTTTTTAACACACTAATATGATTTTATTTGAACAAACTACATGGTCAATTTAATTATAATTGTACAGACATAGTAATACTTTTAGATATTTTACAAATAAATAAGTCGAAAACATTTCAAATGGCTATATTTTATTGATATACCTATACGTCTGTGACATTTACTGTGAAATACAAATTGTTGAGTACTTTTCTTTATATCTATGATTCAAGCATCATTTTTTTAACAATTCTTAAACTTTTCATACAAAAAAAAAATTACGTTGGCAAAATCTAAAAAGAGTAATTACACACACTTCGGGGATTTCCGATTATAGTTTCGGATCACTCTTCACTTTTTTTGATATAGTTGTTCTCCGTCACGATGCGATATTATCACTGTGGTCATTATTAATTTTTAATATCTTTATGCATTAGTGTGATGCTGCGCGCAAATCGATGTCGGGCGAGGTGATTAAGCACTTTCCTCGCTTAATCGACTGATTGGCTCTGCGAGTGAAAGTGTTCCGTAGAGTTATTCCGCCGTCGCCGATTGCAGACTCCTCGGTACCGCCGCATCACCGGACCTCGTTAGAGAGGGGACTCTTCCGATTCATTTGTAACGCCTCGTGTTGAAAAAACTACAGTCCGAGAATTATTTCCGTCTACTCCATCCGTTGGCCGACGATCGACTCTCGTTTTCTTTATCGCTGGCGTCGATTTTATTGCGTTGATGCAGCGGCGATGGCATTTCTCTTATTGTAGAATAATGTCTTTATTCAGCGAGTACCCGGTACACCGGAGAAAATCTTATATGTTTTAAGTACCGCCTTTGAGGTACAGTCACTCCATCTCAGCTTAAGCCTTCACAAGCTTTCGAGTCTTATTGGACTCTTTTCCAGTAGTGGGAAGGAAGTAAAAGAAATAAACCAAAAACCAAATTATTTGTGTTTTTTCTTCATTCTTCTGTCATACGATAGATGCCTTCTCGAGAAATGATCTTCAAACCAGAGGATCCTATAACGATGAATGAAGATGTTAAAAATATGTATATTTGTCATGTCTAATTACAACGTTATTATCGTTATATTTACCAGTAAATATAACGAAAATCCAAATTATAATTGTTTCAAAGTTTTATTATTGTTAAAATTTATGTTTTTGGCGCTTTCTGGCACTCGGTTTTTAAAAATATGCCAAGATAACACAGCAAATAAAAACATATAAAAAGAAATAGATCCGGGAATGGTCCAGAAATATAACAAAAAATTGTCACAATTTACTTCACCGGACTCAAAAACGCCTTCAATTTTACGGATTTTTTTTGTTATATTCACTTGGCAAAAGAACGTGCGATCAGCAACGCGATTAAAAGATGAGTGATGTGAATATAGTGAGTTACAAATATGAAAAAACATGTCGGACTATTGTTACCTAGACCCTTACCGTACTTAAGGTAGCTGCGGTTTCCCGGAATTTGATATTTTGTGACTTTCGACTTTTAATCGACTTTTTGGGTCAAATACTCCTGTGTGCGTCGTTTCGTTCACATAGTGGAAGTTCGTCTTTTTTCATTTCATTTCGTTTAATCACTAAGTTTTAATCCACTGTTGACTAATAATATTAGGTCCTTACATATGAAATTGGCGTTTTGCCGTACTGGCAAATTTGTTCTCAAATATCTTCTCTTTGGTTAGGAATTCCAAATCCAAATTTATACAGCTATTTACTCATGTAGTTGTGTTTTGAAAATTATAATTCATTTGTTTTTTCCTCAATTGTTTTTTTCTTTGCGTCACTCAGTTTACAAAATGAAAAACTTGAAATATCGCGTTATTTACGAGTACGAGTTCCACCGTAGCACCAGTGCTGCAGAAACGGCTCGAAGGATTAATGATGTGTATGGCGACGGTGCCGCAAAAGAAAACACAGTGCGTTTTTGGTTCCAACGTTTTCGTTCTGGAAATTTCGACCTGCAGAACAAGCCCCGTGGACGGCCGGAGACCAAAGTTGATAATGAAGAATTGAAGGCTATTGTGGAAGCGGATCCATCGCAAACCACATCCGAGTTAGCTGCAGGCTGCGGTGTTAGTGATAAAACTGTTTTAATCCACTTGAAGCAAATTGGTAAGGTGAAAAAGCTTGAAAGGTGGGTACCTCACGAATTGAGTGAAGCAAATCAACAAACGCGCGTTGACTGCTGCGTTGCATTACTCAACCGGCACAATAATGAAGGGATTTTAAATCGAATCATTACCTGTGATGAAAAGTGGATCCTGTACGATAATCGGAAGCGCTCATCGCAATGGCTGAACCCTGCCGAACCAGCCAAACCATGCCCCAAGCGAAAATTGACTCCAAAAAAGTTACTTGTGAGCGTTTGGTGGACTAGTGCTGGTGTCGTTCACTACAGCTTTCTTAAATCTGGCCAGACGATTACGGCAGATGTCTATTGTCAGCAACTGCAAACCATGATGGAAAAGCTAGCTGCTAAACAATCGAGGCTGGTTAATCGCTCTAGGCCACTGCTGCTTCATGATAACGCTAGACCACACACTGCACAACAGACGGCTACCAAATTAGAGGAGCTTCAATTGGAATGTCTAAGACATCCACCGTACTCTCCGGACCTTGCCCCAACAGATTACCATTTTTTTCGAAATTTGGATAACTTCTTGCAAAGGAAAAAATTCAACTCCGATGGGGCAGTCCAAACCGCCTTCAAAGATTTTATTGATTTCCGTCCGAATGGTTTTTTTAGTAAAGGGATCGATGAACTACCTATGAGATGGCAAAAGTGCATAGATAGCAATGGTACATACTTTGATTAAATAAATATATTATAATAAAAAAAAATCGGCTTTATGTTCCTCCCATACTAAACGCCAATTTCATATGTAAGGACCTAATATGTAATTTTTATTGTCAGTTCTGATGTTGCCTCTGAAGATAATAGGTGTCTGCATAAACTTTTATATTCTTTTATATAAATGTCTTTAGTATCCTAATTAAATTAGAAATTAACGCGGGAGAATAATAGTATTGTATATAAATATTATTGTTTATATTAGTATTATGGACATATTGGTCATAATAATCTGACATTTAATTGCATCCGAGAACTACGTATTTCCTTTAAATATTTCTACAGATACGGTGCTCATAAATATTTATATAATTTTGTAGAACTAGCTTTGTAGACGGTCAGTTCACATCAGGTATGTTGTTGGATAAAATTGAAAGCTGAGCGGAAATGTGGAAAGTAAAATTAGGCCTGCATTCAACATTGTACACAGATCCGCAGAAAAATAAGTTTTTAAAGTTAAAAAGTGCTATCCTTAAATAAAGTAAATAGTAAATATCCGAATTAACTGCACCCCCAACTTAGAACGTTTGAAATGGCACAACTAAAGCTTCGACTTGTTATGAAAAGATTTTTTATAATACTGGAGAATTTCAAATAGGCGTATGCCCAAAGGCAATTTACAATTTTAATATTTTTCCAGCGTTTCACAGCGTCAGACATAACTACCAAACACAATCGTCTGTATTCTTTATTTTAATGAAATAGTGGATATTCAAAAACCTTTTCAGTGATTTTTTTAACTGAAGGATGAATTTCGCGTTATTGACTTTACGTACGTGATTCCTTTGTACATGTTTGAGTATTTAATCACTATTTTTAAAATTTGACGTGTCGCGTGGCAGCCCAATTTTTTTCCTTGCCGCAGGCGCAGGTTCAAGACCCCCGATCAGAGCGTTGAACCTTTTCTAAGCCACTAAGAAAAAACTTATTTTTACAAAGTACATGGAAGTATATTTTATACTACTAATGATTTAATGAACCTCTCTCTGTAATTGTGAACTGACACTTTCGCTGTGTGTAATTTAAAATAAAACTGATACATTGATATTGAAATTGGGTGTTCCTGTAGTATTTTTGTTCTGAAAGTAAATTTTTCATAATTGAAAAATTCCCCTAATACTATAATATAATAATAAACAAACTTTGAAAATTGAAGTTACCGTACCGACTGTTTAAACATTTAGTAGCTATATCTGACAATGTGTAATGCTGAAAATATATGTATTTTTTAAATTGAGATGCGAACACGAAATGACTGCCGATATTCATGCTATTTTCAAAATAAGTTAAACGCTTGTGCTATAAAAATAGGACTCCTCTCACGGCGGAGATGTATGTAGGTCGAACTTGCCGATCTGAAGAACTGAAGAAAAATCCATCGTGATAGGATCCTCTCCTGATGAAGCTGAATAAGACTTCTGCGAAACGATTTGCTTCTCTGTAAAATATACGGTTCGTATAAAATATCCGTTTTATATAATCCTTCAATATGTCCAACGACCGTAATAATAACCTTCACTCTTTAATATCTAAAAGGTTAGTTGCATAAAATTATATATGGCTGGTAGCAAAAACTTAACAGATGGATTCCTGCCTTGATAATGAGTTGAAAAGCAACAATGACCTAATATCAATGCACTATTAAAGTTTGCATTTTTTTTCAATTTTTCTGGGTTAGTTTTTGCAAAAAGTTGAACTGTCATTATATCAATTATTGAAATTCATTCGCTTTAATAAAAAATCTTGCAAGAATTGAAAATATAATTATTTTAAACGTTTTTATCTGAAGTGAACGAATTTTTCACAATCGATATACGTAAGTTACTATAATGACAGTTCAACTTTTTGCAAAAAATAAGTCAGAAGTATTGAAAAAATGACAACTTTGATATTGCATATCTCCATAACTATTTATATTAGATCATGGTTGTTTGAACATTTCCGATTCATTATCAAGGTAGGGATCCACTTGTAAAGTTTTAGCTACAAGCTATGAGACACCCTGTATTTATGAACATCATTTCAGAATCTTTAGAAATATCGGAAAGTAAAACTAACTATAAACTAAAATAAATTGCCCCTCTCGTATCCGTAAACTTAACATAACACAAAATTAAATGAAATTTTTAAAAAATTAATGAAACAATGCACGTATTACGCACTGTAGCCACACTAACTCAATTGCAAGTTTATATGAAAACACCTATACTTACCTAGAATAATTGTAGCTCTGAAGTAATTCTGCTTTTTGAAAATGTAACATTTACCAATGTACAGATAGATAGTGTTATAAATATTTTAATCTTTTTTTTTAGGCCACAAAGGTGGTCCTCTGACTTGTGTCGGTCAAAGTAACTGAACAAAAACGGAATTAGACGACAATGCCACCTTACAGTACATGAGCTTCATTTATAACGGACAAAGACTCTAGTTATGTCTTAATACAACAATGAAACTGACCTACCAAATTGTTCGAGACGGGAATTTGGTGAAACATTGACGGGCTCTCTCGTACCTTCACCATTGAATTGGTAATTTATATTTTGTGAATTGTATTATCAAATATTTCCCTTGTTCATTTTATAATAATATTTATTTTAAAAAGGGTTGTAGTTATTAATATCTCTTATCGCTTTTGAAATGACATAAGCTTATTTTAGTTGCGAATAAGGAATAAATCTGGTCACGCGCGACTAATTTTTCCTGTATGTGCAGTTCTCAGTTATCGACCATTTCCGGTTTTACTCTAACTAACTACTAACTAACCATCACGCCGTATACTTCTATCTTGGTACACCACATTTGCTTCGGCCACATTCATACATCTTATCATGCAAGCTCTACGGTTGTTGAGGCTTTTAAAATGGCCATTCTCTAATATTCGTATGTCGCGGACGCCCTCTATTACTGTTGCCTTCAACACTCGCACCATATATTTTCTTAACCATCCTTTCCTCGCTCATACGTTCTACATGATCAAACCATATCAGCATTCTTTACTTTCTTTCTTTTTTCTGTCTGCCACATTATAGCCAGCTCTACATTCACTTGTAATTTGTTAATTCCTCACTATCGATCAAAGATTTTCCACACAAGCGCCTTAGTGACTGCATATCCACCGCATTCAGTCTACTTTTTCCTTTTTTTTACCAATCCTAGGATTCACTTCCATACATTAGAGTTGGTACTAGAAAGCCATTATGTACCGCTAGTTGCTTCCCTACCCAACTTTTCGTAAAACATAAAAAAACTCAATGTATTCACTGCTTCTCTGATCCTATACGTGTCCTTTGGAATAGAAGATACGTTTGAATGCTTTTTCTTCTTTTTTATTAGATCTGTCGATCTGTGGTACAGAAAACTACGCCTCCTGGGATGATGAGATCTAGCTATCCCTCCAACTCTTCGGTGGTGTTCCCGGTGGACATCGTCCAGAGGGGATTTCATTAAGTGCTGTATGCACGAGTCTGTTATTGGCTACGTAATCCCTCCAGAATCTCTTTCTAGATCTACAGGTTTTCCTTATGTCTACATTTCGGACACGATCACGTAGAGTTTTTCAAATAATGGATCTCAGCACTTTCATTTCAGATCAGTTTTGAGAAGTCCTTTGGTAAGAACAGTGTCAGCCCGCGTCTCTACAGCATATCGCTAATGATAAAAAGTCTAATACATCCCATACCACAATTTTGTCAAAATATTTTTTTTTTGTCTTCAAAATGTATGGATATGTTATCTGGCAAAAGCTTGTATCTTAAAAATAATTATTTTTATTTCTTAATCTTATTAAAGCAATTCTTCGTATCCTATTTATTGTAAAAAATCTAGGTATTATGCAGTTCTTAGCCTCCTCTGTAAAATTTGTATTAAGTAGCTTACGAGGTATTGTTTTATCATGAGCGATATGTCATGATACTACAGCATATTTATGTCATGATAGAGTTGCATGCGCTAGGTCTAAATTACGTCACATCGCCTTCACTTTTTTCCAGCATCGTTAGTCGTTGAAAACCTTCTTTTATTTTTAAGTCATTTTCATTTCAAGTTCTATTGTCTTTCTTAGCGACTTCCTTTAAGTAACATAATGTTCCTTTTAATGACGTCCATGGGGATATCACCACAATTTTAAAATGCGTTTCTGTAAATTAAGAAAGCAGTTAGGATGATTCCATTTCGCTGTAAGTAAGAGTAAGAAAGACAAGATGGCGGAAATTGGAACAAATACACAACGTTTGGGACGCGTCAACGCGATGAGTGACTGTATTTTAATTAAATATTCATTTACGTTGTGGATAACGCACCTCGGTCACAAGAAATATTTGTAAATTTCAAACAGTTTCAGATGCGCACTTACGCAAATGTTCTTCGCAAAGAACCGCAAACATCAAAAATGACGGTTTGCCGGCCGATCTCGGCCTCTCGTATTATTAAAGCTCGCGTTAAGATTCCGTTTGCCGTTTCGAAAGTGGCACTATTAGCCCGCGGCTTTCGTTTTATAAAACGCTTAGAATCGCTCCCTCGGTTTCCTATTACACATTTAAATCAGTTACAAATTGCTCCATCACGTTTTGCCTCTCGTTGTCATTAAGTTTTTGTTTTTTTGCAGTCGTTGTTACATTACATTTTCATGGACCGCCGTGTTATAATACCGCGGACTGGAATCGATGAAGTAACTTACGTGACTGCGATCTCGCGTTTTATTTATTTATTTTTTGTTGTGTGTTTTCTCAGCTACATTCTTAGGACCGAGATAATTTGGTTTTGCGAAATATTTGTGTTCCAGTGGCGTGGACTTAGTATCACTGTGTATTGTACGAGTGATTGTATTGTCAGAAGAATTTATTTTTAAAAATTATACCTGCAAGTTAGTTTCCGTTCTTGAAAATTATTAATATTGTCACGTGATGGTAGAAGCGGAAGAAATTGCACGAAATCGAGGATATTTTTTACAGAAAATAGAAAATTACTACAAAGCTCCGGGATATTTTTTTAAAAATCAATATTCTTACTATTTTCAAACTAAGCTAAATGTTTGAAATGGGATTAACTTGCTGATCTCCTGCAACGAGGCTCTAACCTCGGGCCATTGTATCACTAGGCGAGAATCATAACTATTAGACCAACAAGTTAATATTGGATCTTTGAATTATTGGTCTTTATACATAATAAGTGAGCATAAAAGCAAAGCAGCAATATCAAAAAATAAAAATGAATGCGTCATCCAGCATTACTTATTAACAATGTACCAAATTCGTGATTCTAAAGAAAGCATAGCTTATAAATTTAAAGGAAACATCATTTTGAAAGGGATACATAATATCTAGAATTCAATACATTCAAATTAGTTATCCTCGGTGATTGAATTATTTATTTTTATTTTGTATATTGCTTCCTTTTCTTGTATACCCCACATATGTCTATGATGTGTCAAATAAATACCTACGCAATAAATTTATTTCTCAGAAATTATATTTGTGCACAGTGCATGGAGTGCACGCCCCTGGTATGTTTGTAGTAGCTTCACCTGCGGACGAGTACTTCCCAAACCTCCGCGTAGTCAGCCTGAAGTAATGGATGATGATATCCCCGTAATTTTGTCTTTTGAGGCCTCGAACATAATATACTTTGGAGGTGTGACTAATGAAGCGCTGTTATTATTTGCCAGGTATGGATATCTGTCTCGTCACACACGTTCGCAAGTCATGAGCAGCGACGATTTCTAGTTTGTGATGTCACGGATAACGCCCTCATTATACATAGTACCGCCTCACTCCAAATCTGTATCCACGTTGGAACTTTCAATATCTATTTTTTTTTTTTACAGGAAAGTCAGAATAATTTTTACTACAACATTTCATTTAAACCCCACAAACTTTGTGTAGAATCCTGTCGTTGCACTTTATTCATCTTCATCGTCCGCACAGACGAGCTCGCAAGCTTTCATTTAACCATTGTTTCGTTTCGATCGGACTTGCGGATCGCAAGCCACGGCGTCCCGATGATGACTGAGTGTGCCATACCTCGCGCGGGTCGTGGAGAGGGAGCGGACACACCATCAATTGACGGCATTAACTTTCACCTTCGTCTTATATTTGCAGAGCTCTAAGTGTCTGACCTATCTTTAATGATGTAAGAGATCTAAAAATTATAATGATAAACCCTTACCTGGAACCGTTTTTAAAGAGGTAATAAAGTAAAAAAATCATACATTTTTAGCGTCGGTCTTCGTGAATTGGAATAACAGAGCATCATACTAAGTTTGTTCACCAGGAAAACAACTGCAATAATATTGAACTAAATGGATGCAAAATGGAGATAAGATACATCATTTACAAAATACCTTAAAAAATTTTAAGATATTTGATACTTGCTTTTTTTTGCTTTTACCATTTTTAAAACACCATTCAAAAATGGTCTTTTTATTATCTAATTTTACATTTATAAAACAATCATTGACGATTGTCCAGAACTACTGAACTCAAACCTGTATTCTGTAGTTGGATACTTGTGCAAACAAAGTTAACATACTGTTAATAATATTTTCACTGTATAATTTTGCGTCGGTAAAAATTCGTCAATCACGCACGCGGCAGACACACAAAAAAGCATCAGTAAAAAAAAATAGCAAAAAAGTGTGCAAACTAACTACGATAAAATGCAGACGAAAGAAATTTTAGTATCATTATTATAACTTACCATAACACTAGCATAACACCCTTAATCATTTTTGCAATCTTAGGAATAAAACGATTGTTTTTTTTATTATTCATCGATTGGTCGTAAAGTAAAGATCCAGGGTATCATTTTTCTCTTACCTGAGACAAATTTTAATCTCTCGAGAAAGACACACAAAAACAATAGCTAAGCAGCTGCCTCGATATACCTACCATAGTTTTATTCCTATTGTCTCGAAACTTTGCGAAAATATTCTTGACATATTGTACACTGCGATATAAAAATGGATTTTTCAATGGATTCAAACCCACGTAACCCCTTGAATACTCCAAGGCACGAATTCAGAGTCAATACTTAGATGATTTAAAGGTCTTAAGGTACGCCCTAAAAGCGTAATTTTCAGTATAAAATAACACTTTTAAAGCGTACCTTTAACCTTTAAATCATCTAAGTATTGACCCTGGGTTCGGGCCCAAATCATTCAGCAAGGATGTTGAAAGTTTCTCATTGAATTGATAACTCAGAGAGCTGAGCTGTGATTGCTCTAATTTCGTTTATGGTTGAAGAAATCTGACTAATTTATATAGAAAGAGGGAATACAACAGTACATGCCTTAAAGTCAACATCGCCGATTTGTCGCTAGTGATTGAAGTAGCCAGCGTCGAATATAATAAATTTTCCGTTCGGTTCGCTCTACTATTGGCCCTGATCCGGGTTAAACACGCGTCATCGTCCCCGGCGCGATGTCCCGTTATGAAGGTACTCTGCGTTGCGTAAAATTGCACGTCGATTAATTCCTTCGTACGGGTATTAATTATTGTCAGCCTGTACATAAGTACAATGCGATGTCAAATCACAACAATTGTGCGAGTGGCTGAGTTCGTGTCATCGCACAGCGACACGCGGGAGCGTCATTACGAAACACAACTACACTCGCAATTGTCCAAGTGCGACATTAAAGTACAATGTAAAAACATTTTATAAAAATTACAAAAATAACATTCATTCATTTATCGAAATTAACGGACATAGTCCAATAAAGTATAATACATACCATGGACAACATAAAAGACATCAGAATAACGGTTATAGCAATTTAAAATAAAAACATGGACAAACGAAAAGTAGTAACAAGATGGAGACAAGATCTGGACTATCTAATCAGGATTGTTTGAATTTAGACAGATCTGTTACAGAATACACTTTTTACCATTCATTGTATGGTTTGCTTTTGATGACGTCTCCCCGCGCCGCTTATATGAGTTTAAGTTGCGTGGGAAGGACGCCCACTTTGGCATAAAATATGCCAAATCGGGTGGCGAAAGTGTAGGGCCGATGTATGAGCTATTGCTCATAAAACGGCCATGGGTGTGTGGTGGGTCCCTGTTCACTGTAACCCATCAAAAATGACGGTTCTTTTACATGCCGGTTCCTAAAGAATAAGTATTTACTATTTAAAAAAGGTTACATGTAGATGGAATTAAGTAGATACATACAAATATGAAAATCTTTTTTTTTAAATTTCAATCTACAAAGTTACTCAACCAATTTTAAAAAATAACTATTTACTTATTTGTAGCCGATACCCACGAAATAGTAATAACGACTTTTATAAAAATATTTGATTTTTTTTTTTATATATTTACCCCGCCTTGTTGATTGGTGGAAAACGCAAAAATCTATGCTTTAAACGAACATTTACTTTAATCCAACTTGAAACAACCGGCCCTTAGTGTACAGATTATTTTATTCTCAATTCTTTGAAAATGTTGTAAATGATGAAATGACCTTTAGATACCACAATATTTTGGATATTTTTTCGATCGTCTGGGTTCTGGTCCACTTTTGAATGCGAAGTCCGCGAGATTCTCACACAAGAGCATTGTGCATTGAATGCCCATGAAATCGTCTGTCCCAATTTGTAGCGCGGCATATAACTGTGCATGGTGCATGACCACCATTGTGACATTCGTAGGCTGATGGATGTGCGCCGGTATGTCACATTCGTCACGTTTGACCCGACCTTTCAATCATACAATACTCTATATTTTTCATATAAAGTATTATTTTGACTGCGATTGACGATTTTTCTTCTTCATTTCTTCGTGCCAGGTTGCGGATAGTAATGTTTCTCTCTATTCGGTATAATTCGGACTTGTCGGGGTACGTTTTTAAGGTTACCAGGGTTTTTCCAGCCCTTGAACCAGTTGTGAAAGCGACTTCAACCAGTCGTCTTGAAATTGCACTATAATTTTTCTAAGCAACTATATTGGCGAATAATGTGACCTAATATTTGTTAAGATTTTTTATTCACTACCATAGTCAGATAGGGCTTGTCGTGGTTTTTTGCATTGTTGAGAGATTAGATCCTTTGTTATTACGGATTTTCAATTCAATTCTTTCCCACGTTTTTATTTTTTTTATTTTATTTTATCAAATAACGCCCTATTGGGCTTTTAGATAGGTAAAGTGTACATTGATAAAATATACAGTTTAAAGAAAAAAATAATAACATGTATACATAATAATGACATAAAGTGGAAAGAAAATTCTTAAAATATAGATACAAATATATAAAGATAAATATAATATAAAGTAAAAAGCAAGTATATAACAAGCAGAAGCATAAGAAAAACAATATATAGTAGAAATTCATAAACAAAAAAGTAATAATATATAAGTAATAATTATAGTGAAAAGCAATAACACAAGCTTTGAAAGTCATGATATAATAAAAAATTACATTCAAATACAAATCAATTATTTAAGTTCAATTCGACAAATACTAGTAATCTTTCAATGCACCTTTTAATATATGTTTGAATAATATACAGTTATTGGCCAAGTCGTCAAGTTGCTCGTATTTGTTTGCTAGTCTAGGAAGCCTTTGCAGTGGGGAATTAAAGAAGTAGTTAGTAGCAGCAGCTTCCACGGCAAAACCTGCATGACTTCTAGTTATGCGTTTTCTAGTTATATTGTTGTCACAGTAAAATAAGTTTATTTATGTGTGCCTTTATTTTTCACTGCCTAGCTTAAATCTGAGCTGATCTACATTAAGTTTATATTATATTAAGTTGTACATTAAAATTGTCATGTATGTAGATGAGACGAATTTGGAACCACTACACTATTTGGCAGATTTTATTCACGAGGTAATAAAAGTCCGGCCCGACGGAGTTAACCAAATTAGATGAAAACAACTGTTAGGTTAGAACCGCTATAATTTGAATATGTATCGTAATTAAGCAGGCACATATTCCACATGACGCGGACGTGATAAGATCAGATTTCGCACGTGCCGGCAGTGCGGGCGGAGAGATGGCTGCCGGGTGCTGGCGGTGGTGACGCGAGAAGCGGGGGCGAGATGACCATCCGTCTGTACCACCCACCATATGCACGCTGCGTAATATAATTATGTGAAAATGTACATTAAAACGTACACAGCGCCGTATTTCCGTGATGGATAATCCGACGCCTCATAATTGTATACAAGCGCGTATCATTACGTAATGTACTATTTTATTTTTATTTAATTAAAGAGGCACTTACCGAGACGTAGATAATAAATACATGCCTACGTTAAATACCTACCTAGCGAGAGAAACGAGACATGAAGTGTTCTTTGTACGGGCCCACAGGAATTACTATGCCTTATTCACCGATAACACGCATGCATCGCATAGGAAATAAGTTCTCGTAATTCGTTGACATTTTTCGTCATAGGAGATATACACGGAACTAACAAATTACTTAGGGCCGGTTGCAACTTGGTTTAGAGTAATTTTTGGTTTAATCATAGATTTTTGCGTTTTCCATCAATTAAACAACCCGGTTTCGTAAAAATCGAAACTTTAAATAAAATGTAACTAAATGATACAACCGGAGCTTAGAATTGAGTAGGTACAGTTTAATGGACTAATTTTTTTTATACTTGAATTAGTACCGTTCTGAATTTGCTTTTTACTTACTATTCTTTATTTTGTACATTTTCTCGGTTATCCCGCGTCAGTCTGTACTGAGAAAGGACCGTTGTACTCCCAAGGAGTACAACTGTCCTACGGCAAGTACAGTAGCCGGCAAACATCTTGAAATTTTTCGGCGTAGTGGGGGGAAGTTTGCGCGTGTACCATTCCACCAAAGAGACCCAAATTTTGTCTTCTGCGCATTCCCCCACAACGCCAAAACAAATTCAAGAAGTTTGCCGGCAACTGTACACACAAAAACAGTTTGCGGTCAAAACGCAGCAGCCAGGAGTTTCGGAATAAACTAGGAGCGGCTAATGGAAGGCGTGTTTATTGGTGCGGACACTTTTCTTAAAGTAGTTTAATGAAAATTATAACGCATCCACCCTGTTCACGTCCCGATGACACAGCTGGTTAAATAACCTACAAATCCTTATAATAATGCCGTTGTTTTGACCGATGTTTTACTATTGCGATCTGGTTGAAATGTGTTAACGTTCCGGAGACGAAGATTCAGCGCGTAGAAGTTCATGCCGCAACTATTCTATACGAGTAATAATTAGATTGAAAATGCTCTCGTAAGGCGAAGCGCTTCTCACAAAAATTAAACAAATAGAATATAAAACAAGTGTGTTTTTATTTACATATAATATGGCACCACTCTACTTACTAATGTCTCTAAAGACTAACGCGAAAATAACAAGCATTTACCAAGAGCGGTGGTACCAAGCATATGATAAATAAGCGTTAACAAGATGAAACTGAACTGAATTATGTACCCGCTTTACGATAGCTGCATCAAAACGAAAATGTGCACTCTTAGCTGACGGAACACCTATAAAAAGAGGCGAAAGTACATTGACGGCGTATAAAAAAGCGTATAAAGACAAAAAGTCGTAACCAATATCGATTTAAAGCCACCACATTGCAGTTTTGACAAAAAACTTTTAACCAAAATGTACAAATTGCTAACGTGATCGAGATTCTGTTACGTAAAGCAATCGAAAAGCACGTACAGATAATTGCGCCCAATTATATAATACAATACACTGTGCATTGTAAGAATAGCTACAATAATGTATTATTTGTTGTACACTTGTATAATTAATAAGTGTAATATATAAGGGTGCAGAAGTCTAGTAAATTATTCATTCAAAATTGAATATTTATTACAATTGTTTATGAGAAGTCACTTCCGGTTAAGAATATATATCGAAAATGTCGCCATTTATTTAACGGCTTAAACATAAAAATTGTGATGATGTCATGTATCACATTCTTCATTAAAAAAATTGTTTTTATATATTTTTTACTTCACTCTGTGTATCCTGATTCCTTAATAAATAAAAAAAACTGTGAAATATGTTAATTTTTTATCCGCTCGGTAAAGTGTAAGATATAAAAAAATAAATGAATGGATTTATTTAAAAACTAGCCGTACATCCGGGAAAAATCACGGGAAGTAATAATAATTAATAACGACCCTTATGTTACAGCGCAGCTGCGCAATATGAGCCGCGCGCTGATTGCGTGTCACACTCTAATTATCTAAAGTTGTCATTCCGGAAAGTTACGAACAAATAACGATATTATTATACTTAAAATTAGATTATGTATATATATATATATTAATATATATATATATGTATAAATATTGAACAAGCGCTTAATCTGTTGTGCTGTGTGCGAATGAACAGTGTGTGTCAACTTATTAATGACCACCGGTTTACAGTATACTTTAAAAAAATCTATTCTATTACTTATAAATTACACAAGCTATTACGATTACTTATAAATCACTCTTGTATAAATAGCCTTAAATAGTTCATTAAACCGTTTAATCCTTAAAATATAATAGTTTTTACAAGATACGTTTTACAAGATAAGCTGCTCCTAATGCCGGTTACTGCATCATCTGCTCTGTATTATCCTCTACAGATACCCAGTATTCTGGTCGGAATATCGCGATACATACTCGTAATGATTCATGAATATATTTTCGAATATGCCTCCTGCTTTGGAATTTTTTTCCATTAAGTTGGATGGTGACGCTAGCATTCATGCGAGTAAAATCATCTTCTGAGATAACTTCATACTTCACAGCCTCGCCGTATTTCGATTCAGCTTCTAAATTTTTTCGCCCCCTATGTATTTCATCAAATTATTTTTATTTCCATCCGAGTAGAAACATCCACAGCGAACTGCTGCACCAAGTACATTTGTCTACGGATGCACAATTGACCGACATTTCTGAAGCGCACTTAAAACTGCATCGGCGACAGAAGCCCCGCCGTATGCATCGCCTTTTGATGCGTCACTTTCCATAATTGCATTATCTGTGTCGCACGATTTCAGCTTGCAAATGTTTGCGCCTACACCTACACCGTAGTCAATTTGTGCAACTCTTCGAATTTTTGTTTCATTGCAAATGCATTCTGAGTTGGCTCTTAGCGTCGAACCACCAAACGTTTACTGCCGTTGTCAACTACGTGATATATAAAACGAAATGAACGAACATATAAAAATAATTATTTTTAAGTTGATGTCTTCATAAAATCCACCAAAAGTAGGGAAGGGTAGAGAAAGGAAGGTAATAAATAAATAATAAATAAATAAATATAGCTTTATTCCAGAATGTGGGGAGGTTCGTGCAATCCCACACATTCCATATAAAAGAAAATACACACATTAAAAATATTATATAAAACAAAAGAGAAATAGTAAAATAGAAGAAGAACATATAAAATAGAAGAGAAGTATTAAAAGTAATGAAAATAAACATTACTCTTAATTTACATTAGTCGGAGTAACTTATTCATTGTTATAACACTTATGTTAAATTATGTATAAATATTTTTAAATTTTGGTGTGTCGAACGTGTAAACAAATATGTATTTGAAAATTTCATTTGAAAAACCCATTTTATTGTGATGTTGCAATTTTATTACACTTGTAGTTAGTTTTATGACATTTAAAGCAAATTAAATGAATCATTTAGAAAATGTACGAAGGTCTCTACGTCGATTTATTGAATCTGCGAAAATTTAATTTTCGAATATCTTGAAGTAGGTATCGAATTTACGACATATTTTCGGACAATGTAAAAAAGTTGAATTTTTGTTTCAAAAAAGGCAAAATATTATATAAAGGAAAGTTAATTTTTTTTTTATATTAACCGAAAATATAGAATAAATTGAATAGTTGAAAAGAGAAAATCGATTTTTTGCAGATTTGACGATATATATACGCAGGTACCGTCGATATGTATGAAAAAAATATTTAGTTTGGCCACTGGGATAAGTACCTAACCGGATTTTTTCCTTCCCGGGGAACTGCGATAACATTTTTGATACAGTAAACTTTATGTAATTCAAAATGTATGTGGTCTTCTATACATGATTAATCGTTTTTCCCATTTTCAAATAGCTGTCAGTCAACCAGCTATTTGAAAATGCCGGGATAAATCAATACATTTTTTATTTTACCTTAAATATCCGACTGATACTCAAGGTAAAATAAAAAACATACATCTTTTTAATTGATTCATCAATTTTTATTTACAAATAAACATATTTAATAAATATATTACGATTTAAATTTATAAAATAATGCCTGTAAAAAATGTTGTATCATCATGCATTTCTCGCTAGAAAAATCTGTTTTAAGACAAAGTTTACGAGATGGTATATAAGTAGTTTTATGCAAACACGTATATGTAATATGAAATTAAAATATTTTCAAAAGATGTGGCTGTGGGAAGCAAATGAATCACTTGAAATTAATTAAAGTTTGATTAAATTTCTTCTTCAAACACAGCAAAATTAATTTAATCACACGAATTTAATCGGAGCACTGTTCTTTAATTCACACTTCTTTCGTACTAATAATTAATTCGCACTAATTGTCACTCTTGAATAATACACAAATACGTAGGTAGGTAGGTACTTTTCCATTTCGCTTTACTTTTGTCTATTCCTTGTTGGTCAAACGCGCGGGACATCTCGTGCCGTCGCCGATTCCGTTGTGTATTTATAAGACACGATGTTCGGGTTGGCACTAGAAAACTCTGCACGTAAGTACCCCTATCGCGCTGTTATTTCTATCGCTTGTCTCTGGTCGATTCACACGGGTTCGCCTTTCTATGGATGCCTTAACGTATTTATAAGACCGGATGTTCGCGATGTTTCTAGAATCTGGTAGGATTATCCAAGACCTTTGTAGTAATTTCCAATTCACTTTAAAATATGTAGAGATCTGTAAAATCCGCGATTACGTGCGATTCTACTTCTACCGTCTTGTGACAATATAATATAAACTTAAAATAACGAAATTAAAATGTTTATATATATTTATAACATATAATATTGTTGTGAAAAGTAGTTGGTGTATTGCGACCCTTTTGCCGTACGAGCACGTCACTATCTGCCAAGTCACTGGTGAATCCGTCGTGTGACCGTGACAAGCAGGTGCTTTACGGTAACTGCTTTGACAGATACGAAGTTCAAAATAGTTTAGAGCCCGCACGGAAGAAAATAGATGTAGCTGCTTCTGCTTTTAGACATTTTGAATAAATATAAAAAAAAATGTAATTCAATTTGGTTACTTATTATAATAAAATTTATTGCGAACTTTCTTTATGCAACCACTTGAGTTGATTTATTTTACATGTCAAAATAAAAACATCCTTGTTTTTTGTTTGTGCTTATTTAATTTTTGTGAGACGCCTTTTGTCTTATTTTCATTCAACAACTTGTCTTTATATGAAAACTATTGAAAGGAACTGCTTTTGTGTAATTTTAAGAATTTACGTAGGTTTTTATATAATGATGAACTGATGAATGGTAATATATATGTGGGGTATAAAAGCAAAGGCAGCAATATCCAGAAAATTAAAAAAAAATGTTTTTAATTCATTTACCGGGGATTACCTACTAATTAAAAAGGTACTGAATTATAGATTTTATGTATCTATCTCTTCCAAAATCATATTTCCTATAAATTTATAGGTCTTATTTTCTATAAAATCTCGAATTCAGTACATTCTAAATTAATAATCTTCGATGACTGAATTCAATTTTTTTTATTGGATATTGCTGCCTTTGCTTTTATACCCCATATATATGGAAGATGATCGCTGTTCAATTTGATGTAAATGAGATAGAGACAACGGCATTCTTCATATTACTTCTTGCTTTTTTTAAATTCTATATAGTTAAACATTTTGTTCGAACATTAATGATATTCTAAACAACAATATGATATTCCAAATTGCTGTCTTAGCTGCTTTCTGCAAGGACGTCCCATCGAGTATTTGATTCATATCCCTCTCATGTCCGTAACTAAGAAAATTCACGACCGAATCAAATCACAAAAAAAGATTATAATTACTGGTTATTTAAAAATGTCAAGTAGAGGGGATCTGTAGGTATATTGAATTGTTCGTTTATTATTGTTTTCTTATCTAATTTACGTTTGATGATCTCTGGCTGTTCAAACAAATTTAATCTTCCACCTTTAGGAGCGTGTGTTTCAGCACTGTAAATGTTAGCCTCTAACCTAGGTCTTCCTCACCCATCTGTTACGACATTTTTCGAGGGACTTTAGCTTGCGGCTATACAACACCCATACCATCTTAGTGGCGGTTTTATTTCTTTACTCTCAAATACACTGTCAAATGACAAGTCTGACGAATGATTCCAATTCTTCGCTTCCAATATATAGTTCGTTAATTATAATATTTTAATCTTATCATTGATTTCAACTAACCGAAAATGTTACTTATCCAAAATTACATACTGTCTACTTATTTCGCTTATGTATAATATTCTAATATCAACTACATGTATGAATCTTTTGGGTCAAATTCTTGACGCTTGATGCACTGCCCTCGCCAAAGAACGCAAAGTCTTTTTGTGTTAATATTATCGCCAGGTTCTGGATATCCGACCTGTCTACTGATCCTTTCTTCGTGTACTTGTCTCGAAATTCTCGATCTTATGTTCTCTCTCTCTCGCCCTGCTGCCACACGCATTTCCTCTCCCGCTGTCCACTGCTTTCTTAATTATTTTTGCATTTCGTGCATTTGTGCGTGGCGCGCGCGAGTTTCGGTATTAAAACACCGTTACGGGTCACCGATAATCAAGTTTCATTCGATATCGTTTTTCCGGTTTTGCAAAACCATTGCCCCAGATACCCCGGCCGCCTCGCGCCGCGTCCGACCGGCGTAATTCTTTAACTTGAACTGAAATACCCTTTTTTGTACTTGCGCAACATTCTATTACATCTTTCTCTTTTTTTCAATTACCATCTGTCTAATACTCCAAGTCGAATTTCTGCGAAATAAATCGAATAAATTGTCTATCTTTCTCGTAATACTCTCATGACTATAATTATCATTTTGTTCCGCTTTTAATTTTCCACACACAGTCCCCCCTGGCTTTAACTTTTTATGACAAGTCAAAAACTTTCATTTTTGAGTTAGTAATGTAGAAATATTGAAAAAATCAGTAACTATCTTGTCAAAAAATATCACGACTTATGTATAAAATTTTAAGGCAGAAGATACCTGATTTTTTTATATTTCATAATAATACGTGAAGTTTCAGATACTTCATAGTATTTTTAGTTGGTTTAGTATCTTATTTTATGTATAATTTTCATAAATATTTTGTTGCAATGTATTTATATAAAATGTATTAGCAACAGAAGATAAAGTCTATCGTGTTAAAATATTTGATCACAGGTCACACAAAAAATAATTTTAAAGTCGTTAATTAATGCCACTCGAAAAACGTTTTTTTATTTTCGTTACTTTCTTAAAGAAATTTTATCTAGTCATGAGTTTGTGTAGGTATAATAACAATGTACGTGATGAGTTATCTCATAATTGCGCGATGAAAATATTTGTTTGTCTAGTTTAGAGTTTGATATCACAAAACAAACTATTAAAAATATACATTAAGGTTCATTATAAGAAAATATATTGGTTTACTACACATTATTTGATTTCTCTCTGAGAATTGAAACTTTGAATCCAATTATTATCATAATATTCTGTCAGATAAATATTTAATTTATCTTTTTTTTTCCAAATACCCCCGTAACTTTACGTACAATGTACTTACTGCTGCACGCATCTGTTATTTATTTTTAAACAAAAGTGTAGCACATTGCATGTATTTTTTTAAAATAAATGCGAACACAAAATACTTATCAAATCAATATTCTTACTGTAATATTTTCAAACTAAGTTATACGCTTGTACAATGAAAATGGGACGAAAGCAGTTGAACTATTCTGCGCACAAACACATTTAGCGAGGGGGTGTGACCTAATCTTATGTAGGCCTTAATAATAAAAGTTTGGCTAATCTCAGGGTAAATGCGTGTGGCCGAAATCTCAGCCGCATTCTAAGGCTGTCATTACTTTGTAATTTCTCGTTGTAGTAATCGATAATTCTAGGTAGAGGAAAGAAATGGCCTACATTATTATTATTACAAAACTATGCTTGGAGATCTCACAGATCGAACAGGGATGTTTAAATATAAATAGTCTTAGAAATTCCTGTCTGGAGGGAAACGGCTCTTAATAGGGGATCTATGGAGAAAAATTCTTGAGGCCAAGACACACCATTGTGTTGACGAGACACTAAATCCTGTCACGTGCTATTTTATTATAATACACACAGGGCACATTGTTTCACCCGACGGTACAATCGTCCGGAATCACACAAGACGTCCAATACCGGGGCACCGAACAATGCGTGATTATAATAAACCGCCGAGCTGAAGGACCGTTACATACGTGTATATAATAATTGCACAAACGCATTTTGCATTGTCTGCGTCTTCCGAGAACGCAATAATTATTTTGAAAAAAAGATGAAAATGTTATACAGTGCTCTCTGTGGTAATGATCGCCGTGGTATATTTTGCCCCTCATTATTTTGACAAGTTTTGAGGGAGGTTAGCGTCCTTAGTTTAAAATGGATACATCAATACATTAAAAGAGAAACGGCTGGTGACAAGATAAACGAAGTATAATAAAAGCGAATTTAGAAAAATTTCTTCTATGCATAAGTGATTTTCTAATATTGGAAACCGCCTTACTTAAGTCATCGGTCACGCTAGCATAATTTTGTATATCTTTAAAGATCTTGTAAAAAAACATGTTATTGTGTTCGTCTCTTCATTCGAATGGCGGGTATTGAAGTGAAACTAACTTCAGAAACATTGTGCATCTTCACCTTGTACATGCCAACTTGCACTGCAGATCATTTCGAGGAATATGCCAACTGTCTCGCCACCTTGCAAGCAATTATCGACGAAAAGGATTACACCAACTCCATCATTATCGGAGATTTCAACGCAAATCCCGACTCTCTCTTCGGAACAGAACTGGAATCTTTTTGTCAAGAGTACGAGTATATATGTGCCGATACCGAAATATTACCAGAAGACTTATAGAATAGGTATAGGTCAATCAGGCAAATGAAACAATCTAAATATTGGTGCTCCAAAATTAGGGAAGATTGGCATAATCCGAAAAACTTATGGAGGGCTCTCAAATCTGTCCGAGGCGACTCTAAGGCGGAAATATCGACTACTGCTAATGCCTCCAACCTGGCTGATGGTTTTTATAACAAAGTGTCTGCTATCCGTGATTTAACGAGCTCAGCTGTAAAACCTGTAATTGAGGAAGAAACTTCATCGCGGCTTCATTATCTCGATTTGACATCAATCACCGAAATATCCCAATTGATTAAAAGTTTACCAAATAAACAATGTGGGTTGGATCCAATACCAACATGGCTACTAAAGGAATGCCAATCAGAAATTGTTCCATTCCTAGTTGAGTTATTGAATAAGTCGTTAGAGTCCTCAAATGTTCCGGATACTATGAAAATGGCCCACGTAACTCCAATACTGAAGAACCCTCAACTGGACCCCGAAGACCTCACCAATTATCGTCCAGTATCTAATTTGCCGCTACTTTCTAAAATACTGGAGAAGGTTATATCACGTCGTCTTAATTTGTATTTAACATTTAATAACTAATTTCCAAAAATGCAATCTGCATACAGATGTCACCACTCTACAGAAACAGGGGTGCTTCGAGTCCTGTCGGACATTATATCATGCATTGACTCAGGGAATCTGGTCTTGCTCGCCCTCTTAGATATGAGCGCCGCATTTGATACAGTTGACCATCAAATATTGTTGGAGAGGTTGCAGAAAACCTATGGAATAGGTGGTAAAGCACACGATTGGTTCAAATCTTATCTTAGTAATAGATCACAATCAGTGCGCTTTCAAGACTCAACATCACCAACTATTACAGCAAACATTGAGGTGCCTCAGGGATCAGTTCTTGGACCACCTTTGTATATCTTATATACAAGAGATATAGAAAAAATTATTATATCTGCAGGATTATGGCCTCATTGCTATGCAGACGATACGCAAATTTACTTTTTCTGCAAACCGGATGAGACAGAAAAGTTAAAAATAAAAATTGCAAAATGCGTCGAAGAAATAGGCAAGTGGATGGCACAAAATAGACTCACCTTAAATCCATCAAAAACAGAACTCCTATGGGCGGCGACACCTAGAAGGCAACACCTAATCCAGGAATCAATGTCTGTGAATGCAAAATCTGCAGTCAGGTTGTTGGGTGTACACATAGATTCAGATCTCTCCATGAATACACACATCAGCAAAACTGTCAGTGCATGTTTTTATCAACTGAGACAGATTAAAAGTATTCGCAGACATCTTCCCTCTGAGGCAGCCCGTTTACTCATTAATGCATTTGTTGTATCACGTGTGGACTACTGCAATGGTATCTACGCTGGCCTACCGATGTTTCAGCTCGATAGACTACAATCTGTTCTAAACGCTGCAGCACGGATCATATATGGAACGTCAAAATTCTCGCACATAACATCCCTTCTGCGAGAATTGCACTGGCTTCGTTTTCCTGAAAGAGTAGAGTTCAAACTGTGTTGGTTGATGTACAAGGCAACTCATAACATGGCGCCTCTGTATCTTCAGGAGCTCTGTATTCCAGACAACATAAATGGGAGACGTCAAACTCTTAGGTCAGCGTCTACTTCAGCGGTGGGAAGGATTGTGGAACCGGCAAGTCAGTTCCAGAAAACTAGGTTCAGCGAACGGGCATTTGCGGTGGCGGGCCCCAAAGCGTGGAACTCTTTGCCCTCCCTGATAAGAAACACGGATTCAGAGACTTTATTTAAGAAAAGACTTAAAACGCACTTGTTTACAAAATCTTTCCCAGAACCTTTTTAATATTGTTGTTTTTAACGTTGTTTTTTTTTTTTTACTATTTTATGTTTTGAACTGTTTTTCTTTCTCTTTTCTTTTTCATTTTGTGATTCTATGATTTTAGTATGTAAGAGTTTTTTGTGTGTAAAGCGCCCTTGAGGTGAAATTTTCACAAAAATGGCGCTATATAAATAATCCAATATTATTATTATTATACGTATATCAGCGACGCGCATCATACAACCAGATGGTTAGACCATTGTCTAGTGACAAAAAATTTATTCAAGCAGATATTAGATATGAAAATACACTACGACGTAGACTGGACAGATCATCGGCCTCTCGAGTTGATCCTACAGACACACGGAATACCAACAACCGAAGTACTTACAAGCAAGAAAACTGACCGAGCAATATGGAAACCAAAAGGTGCATGCGATATCAAAAGGTATAACACTGCTTCACAAGTATTACTACAAATGATTCAAGAAGAGGCTATATGGAATGAGAGAAGCGACAACCCTGCAAGTGCGAATACTGACGCGCTCTACACACGAATAGTAGACGCACTTCGAAATGCCGCGATCTCAACATTTGACAATCGTAAACATAGCTCGAAACGATATAAACAAATATGCGGATGGAATGATTTTGTTGCACAAAAATATGCGGAATCCAGATACGCGATGTTGATTTGGATCGAAAATGGCAGACCACTCGTAGGCCCCATCGCAGAGGAAAGAAAATTAAAGCGTGCAGCGTTTAAACTGGCCCTGAAAAAATGTCAGAAGGAAGCAGAGCAAATACAGATGGATAAAATAGCTAGGGACCTAGATAATCGTGACTTCAGACAGTTTTGGAATAAATCGAATAAAAATTGCAATATACGGTGTAAAATTCCAAGTAACATAAATGGAGAAACCAATCCCAAAGCAATCGCAAACATTTTCGCAGACCATTTTACCACCCTAACTCCGACCTCTCCGATCTCCTCGAGTGGACCGCCAATTAATCCAACAACAACTGAAGGTAATGGACTTTCAATTACTGTGAACGTGGTCAATACTGCCCTGAGACATATGAAAGCTGGTAAATCGGCAGGCCACGACGGACTAAGCATTGAACACGTCAAACACGCGGGAGGACCAATTTTACAGCTCCTGGCGAGGTTGTTTACTGGCATTATAAAGAATGGGCAATTACCGAGTAATATGACGAGGACCATAATTACACCCATTCTTAAATCCAAATTATCGGACTCAACCTCCCACGAGAGCTACAGACCAATCTCGATTGCCACAACCATCGCGAGATTATTCGAACGCGTGCTGCTAGATCAGGTCGAATCCAGCATGGAAACTAACGACAACCAGATGGGTTTCAAAAAACAGACCTCTACCGACGCTGCAATATTTACTGTAAAACGGACACTGGATTACTACAGAAACAAAAAGACTACTTCATACGCATGTTTCCTAGAGTTGAGCAAGGGTTTCGACAGAGTTTCTCACCCTTTACTTTGGGCAAAACTCAGGGAAAGAGGCATACCATCGGAGGTAATACGTATCCTTGACTCGTGGCACAGACAACAGGAAAACCAAGTAAGGTGGAGAGACAGTCTTTCCGAACCTGTTCACATGACGAGCGGCGTCAGACAGGGAGGGTGCATGTCCCCAATACTGTTCAACCTTTATATGGACGAACTCACTCAAAGGCTAAACAACGCGGGGGTAGGCTGTCACATCGGAGGACAGTGTCTTAACAACATCAGTTATGCTGACGATATGGTACTGATGGCACCGTCTATAAGAGGACTACGCATTCTTCTAAAGGTCTGTGAAGTGTTTGCTGAAGAAACAAACATGCTCTATAACCCTAATAAAACAGCACTGTTGGTTATAAAGTATGGTCAGGGCCCAACAAGTATTCCTCCAGTTACTCTGAACGGTGTGGTCCTGAAGGTGACCGAAAGAACAAAATATCTAGGACACATAATTACAAATAATCTAATGGACGACGACGATATTGACAGGCAAAGACGAGCTCTCAGTGTGAAAGCGAATATGCTGTGTAGAAGGTTTCGTCTTTGTAGCACCGCTGTAAAAAGAACGCTCTTCCTTGCCTTCTGTGCAACGTTATATACATGTGAACTCTGGACAAATTATAAAAAGAGCAGCATAGAAAGACTTCGCATACAATATAACAACGCCTTTCGTATGATGTTTGGCCTTCCCAGATATTGCAGCGCTTCCGGTATGTTCACTGAGGGGCGTGTTCCCAACTTTGCAGCCCTCATAAGATCCAGGGTGGCAGGGATGAGGGAAAGGATATACAGCTCCGGAAATATCCTTATCCTGGAAGCCCGTCTTACTCCAGCATCCAGCATCGATGCACACTGGAGAAAGATACTGGCCCCGCATAATTGACTTGCCATCGCTCGCTAAAGCCGATATTTTACCATATATTTCTTTTTATGATTTTACTATTTCTCTTTTGTTTTATATAATATTTTTAATGTTTGTATTTTCTTTTATATGGAATGTGTGGGATTGCACGAACCTCCCCACATTCTGGAATAAAGCTATATTTATTTTATTTATTTATTTATTTCAAGATCTCTGGCGATTTCTTAATAAATACGTTTTCCGAAACTTCTTTGTGATTTAAAACCTATTACCATACGTGATTAAAATCTAAAACTTATCTATTATTTGACCAGACTTTTTAAAAAACGTACGAAAATCCGTTTTGACAGCATCCACTTCTCCGTGGCATGTATTTTTAATTGGGTTATTTTACATTGATATTGTAGGTGTTGTAATTATTGATTTAATAATGCACACTGAAATGGGACCCACAGACCCACGGTCGTTTTGTGGGCAATAGCTCCCATATCGACCCTACTTTTGCCATCCAGATTATTTTAATATGTAAGCGGTCGGCAAGTTTAATGCACATATCCATTGATGAGTAGTCTCAAAAATGTTGCTTTAAACGACCATCTTTTTCTTTCATATTTAAGATATGTCCTGGATACCGTCCATCGTAAGGTATATTAATTATCCGTGGGTAAAAATGTCCATTTTCTGGGATATTCTCCCATCTTTATATACGACCCCTCTGCAGGACGTTTCGGGCCAGATTGCGAGGGTGATGCGACGTGTAAGTGTTGGAAGTCGCGGTTACCTTCTTGCAATAAATACCGTGTCCGTTGGCGTCTGCATTCACCCTGCTAATTATTTGACGGATGTATTTTCGTTTGGGTCCCTTCGTTATCCCACTTTTTTTTAAAACCAACGCACAATTATGAAAAAGGTGGGATATTGTTTTTATCGGATGTGAGTATAGTCTAAAAATCATCGAAGTCGTGTTGTAGATTTCTCAAAATTAATTTTTTCCCAGTTTTAATATTCCCTTTAGGACTACTTTCTGCATAGCAATGTTCATTTGTAATTCTCTTCCGTCCTTCAGCTGCGACCATCCGCTATGTAATTATTCTTCATCATCGAGAAGTTACGAAGACCAGACGCTTAACTGATTACCGATAACGCGGGCTTTCTAAACGCCCCGTAATAGGTAAACCAGCAGGCCTTAAACGGACGGGCGACCTGCAGTTCGCGCGGGTCAAGGTTTAGTCCGTCCCCCGCGGAACATCCTGACACGAGCGCCGTCTAGCGGTGTCGCGCCGCGCCGTGCATATCAAACGCCGTCATCTTTGAGGTGAAAGGAAATTCCTCTTGTTTTTACGGCTTGCGTCTCGTTACACCACCGGGCCTTGTTGCTTACTTTTATTTTTATGGCTTGCCTTTTTGGATACATCGCGTCAAATTTAGTAGGTACCCCGGCTAATATTTCTTCGTACATTTATAATACGCGAACCATTACAGTGATGAGTACACCATTAAGTACAGGCACGACAGGGCGTTATAAATTCCTAACAGACGCACGTATTTTCTGACTGCATGAATTTCTTATATCTACCTACTCCGGAATTTATTATGCTTTTAAAACTAGCTATATAATACTAGATGTTTTATATATAGGGGGTTGAGACAAAAAAAATGTCAAGACAAATTGGATCATGATTGGTCAACTAGTTCCGAAACATTTCGTCAAGTCTTTCCCTCCCAGTGATTACGGGTGAACGAACGAAGATGGTGGTGATTTCAGACTTTAATTCGAAATTCAAAAATAACATTTTTGCAATGTACATTGTTTGATACAGCAATCAGAGCCGCCCCTTTGTGTGATTTTGTATCTTTGTACATTCTGGTCGCATTGCAGTGTAGATGTAAACGGCTTCATCCGAAACGGTTTAGATATTGCGCGCGAAGATGGTGCGTTTACCAGCAACGTGTAGACTTAAATGTAATGATGATTTGAATGAGTTTTTGATGGTAATGATTTTGTTATACCACCATCTTGTATGATATCTACGGGCATGTCGTCCCTTTATATTAACTCGTGGCGTCTGCTTGTCTTCTTGTCTGACGAAAAAACCTTGTATCCATTTTAAACCCCTTTCCCGTGATCCAATCGAGCTGAAACTTTGCAAGCAGACTCGTGGCGACGATCAAGAAGATCTATCAAATTTTCGTTGAAACAATTAATAAATTTTTGGATTTTTCAAATTTTGAATGGTTTAACTTAATAAGTTGTATGAAAATATTTCAACGCGTCTAGTAGACGCGAAACCTGATTATAGTATAATTTTGGATTTTTGGAAATTTAATTACTTCCTTTCGTAACGTCGCCCGACCGAAGCCCTACGCGCAGGTTAAGCGAAAAAAAATGTTTCTACTAGTAAATGAGAAAGGAAGTATAATTAAAACTTGGTTTTTATGGGTTACTTTTTTGTGCTGAATTGAATCAAATAAATAAAATAAAAAAATTTAAACAATTTTTACTTTATTTAAAAATCGTGGTGTCGTCCGTGCTAACAATCTCAGCATTTGTGCATATAGGCCATCGGCGATTATTCTTATTTTTTATATGTGCGTCATATTTTCTTAGACGTATTATTAGTCATAAATATGTCCTTAGACAATTTACAAAATTAGTCATTTGTGAAAAGTTTGAAACGTACGTTTTTGCCGCAAATTTCTCCAATCAACGGTAATCAAGCTAAAAATAGTAGGGAAATAGTATGTCACTCGGATCGTTCGTCACTTTCCTACGCGCGTATGTAGATTTTGAACGATAATTCCGGGATCGCGTGACGCTTCCTTGTCAACCCTCGGCTCGCTCTCGCGGTTCAAGTTTCCCGAACGACACGGAACTCGCGAACTCGCATAAAAACTTTCCCTCTCGCCGGATCGAGCGTGTGATTCTGGTGAACTATGAATAATGAACGTACTCCTGTGGAATGTCGCCGTTTTTGCAGAGATTAATCTGATGTACCAGGCATTCGTCAAGAGTAGAATAGGATATTTGATACCCTTCCGGGGCACCGGAAACAAAACTAACCTAAACAGACTCCAACGACAGCAAAACAAAATACTTAAAATAGTTTATTGATCTGAAATACCGGACACCAACTGAAACACTATACCGTGTAACACAACAATTAAACATCGAAAGCATTACAAAAATCGAAACACTTAAAATCATTCATAGACTAGCAACTGGCGAAATACAAGACGAAGACATAAAATTACACAAAATACACGAAATACACCAACACAACACTAGAATGGCTCAAAACTATCACATAACACACGCCAAAACAAAAACAGGACAATCCCGACTAATTTGCAACGGATTAAAACTATACAACGACCTGCCACAACAGACCAAACAACTGAGCACTGACAAATTCAAAACAGATGTGACAAAAATGCTAAAACTCGGCCAACTATAAAAAAATGACTTTGTATCTAAACTATATATTGAGTCATGTAAAAATGTTATCCATAAACCTTTTAGGTTTCTATTATACTTTAAATTGAATAAAAAATTAAAAATATGAGATGTGACTATTTGATTCCCGGAATGGCCGTATAGTCCCCCGTGATACAATTGAAACGAGTATTAGTGCTTGAACTTTTTATTATTTTTATGTAAGTTTACATAATACTTTACAGCTTTACACACATTATTTCATTTACAGTCTCGCGTGAGTATGAACTTTGTATGGAACAGGAGGATTTGAACTATGAAGTTTTTTTGCAAATATATAAATATGATAGAACCAGTAGTTAGTTGACTATTTGAAAGGTAATAGATAGATTTGGCTTGCAAATGATATGTGACCGAAATTTAGAGTCGCAAAGCACTCACTGCGGGATACTTTCAATATTTTTTTTTCGAGTACCTTTACAGAATTTTGGTTCTCTTACAAGCCAAGTCGAAAGCACCCTTAAAGTTCGGAATTACAGATTCCACGAAAAAAAAAATCAGGTTTGTCGTAGAATACGGGGTGTCTCGTAGCTAGTTATAACTTCGGAGGAATCTTCTTCGATTTGAATAGGAGATATTTTGTACACTTTGTAAATGTCATAGCTAAGAAATAGTAAAATGTAATGACTAAGGAGATTAATGACGTCAAATTTTTCGTTATTTTTTTCAATATTTATGAATGATCTTTTGTTAAACGTTAGACTTCCATTAAAGTAAATTATGTAGAATATTAAGAATTCATTCGCTTTGATCCAAGTCAAGTAAAATGATGTTTTTAAATCATTTTTATATACTTGTGTCGGAGAAAACGAATTTTTAAATATTCGATACAAATTAATTTCACGATAGTCTTGGGTTTTAGAAACGACAATTCAGATATTTTGAAAAAAAAAAACTTTGAAGTCGCTTACCTACGTAACTGCCTGCATCTCACCCAAAGTGTAAAGAGAAATTTCTATTCAAAATTGAACGAAGTAGACTCCAATGTTTTTGCTACTAGCTACGATACATTTTGTATTTTAGAATGATGATGGTTCCTGGTGAAGACTTTACCATTAGAGCTGATCGGTTACCAGGATTGTAAATACAGTTGCCGGCAAACTTCTTGAAAATTTTTGGCGTAGTGGGGGAATGCGCAGATGACAAATTTTGGGTCTCGTTGGTGGAATTATACATGCGCAAACGTCCCCCCACTACGCCGAAAAATTTCAAGATGTTTGCCGGCTACCGTGCCGTGTTGTAAATCTCCACGCTTACGTTGAAGTTATAAACGAATACTACTTTCACGAATACGAATATCAAACCTACTTTTAGGCGAATACGAATAATTCAATAAGGTAGTAAATAATACACCACTGTTCTTTCTTTTACTAAGAAATTTAATAATTAAAATTTACAACCGGCAAATTTTTTTTCAAAAAGCACAACATTTGTAACTTCTCAGACGTTAGGCCATTTATTTTATCCGTTTGTTTGTACATTCCCAGCGGTCGAAAATAGATCAGTTTTTTCACGCTTACGAGAGGTAAGTTATTAGATTTAATTTGAAATTATTTTATAAGAGTTAACATTTTTACACACAAGGGAAATAAAATGGAACGAAAAATACGTATTACAAAACAAAAACTACATGAAATTAGCACCTAAACTTATTAATAACCCAACGAAACTAGATGAAGGAACTCAGTTTTGCTGTGATACAAGTAACAATTGACAACTTGAGAACTCAACAAATTCATTCATTCAATGTTAGGAGAATCCTCGATAATAGAGTGCGTAGGTATGTTCGGATATACGGTGCACAGCCAAACCGTAATTTGCGCTGCGTTCAGTTATAAATAGTTTTTAATATTCGTGATGATATTCGGCGAATACGAATATTTGTATTCGTTGCATCACTTGTTGAAGTATACCAAATTTTTTTTGTGTCTTGAGTTAAGTAAGCGACGTTTTTTGCCGTTCCAAAGTATTTGTATACACGAGTGTTTCCGTTGACAAAAAATTCATTTCAATGATTTCACGCTCAGTTCTATTTGTGTGCATTCGTACAATTCAAAGCGATTTTCGTCTCGATTGTTCCATTCTTTAGACTGATGCAATCTTTTTATTTCCTTTTTTTACTCTTTCAAGTCAAATTAAAGACTGAATTAATTAGCGCACGTGAAAGCTAAATTCTCCTTTACCGCTACTTGTCTAAGTTGGTCAAACAAGTGGTAGATTTGGTTGACGTTTGCTGCCACAAGATTTAATATCAAATTTTATATACAGTTAACATCACGTGTCATAATCGTGCCACGTAATAAAACCTCGGCGATTTAGTCTTAAACGCTGAAATAAAACAATAAAAATTTGCGATTTCCGTTTTTAAGCTGACGTAAATGTCTAACCATAAAAGTACCACATGCATTAAAAAATATACAGGGTGTAATAAAGCTACCGAACAAAACTTTACACCTGCCTTAATAATTATGAGTCGAAAATGTTTTGACATCAATGTCCTAATTCATACCAATAGTTATGGAGATAATCAACTTCACGCTTTGCATTTTTTGCGGCAAAAATACTAGCTCAAATTTATGCAAGGTTTTAATTATTTTTCTGGTTGAGTTTTCTGTAGCATTCTGCCATTTTTCGACAACTTTTCTGGCCGGCTTTCGGATCCCGTCGCAGGGGTTATGTGAGTTTAATTTTATCTCGTGGCAATCAGGGAAGTCATCTCGTACCGCAGTCGCTGTGGACCCCTTGCTCTTCCATCTTGTTGTATCTAATTGTTATGAGTGTTGATGATGTGGTTTTGTACTGACTTGCAATACTGTATTTTTTTTCGATTCCTTAGATTCTACGATACTGAGTACTCTACATGCGGCTAGACCTAACGCCTAATTCTATGACTACAAGTGCATCAGCTGTATAGCTTTGACACTTTTACTTACTATAATAAACATTATAAGTTTCAGATTTTCGTGAATTCGAAAGGGTAAAAAAGTCTAAATAAAAAAAAACTAAACTGTCGAAAGCAGGATGTGTCTGTGTTAATCTAACAACGTGTGAAAGAAAAAGAAATTATATTGTTTCAAGAATCTTTAATAAATTAGATAAAAAATTCTATGAGATGATGCAAGACAAAAAAACTCCATTGGATTTAAAAAGTACAAGCTAAAAGAATATATATTAAAGCTATGTACCTAATCTTACATTAATTTATAATTACATATCATGTATCTCTTGTAAAAATCATGCAATACTCGATAATGACCTACACTATAATCTTCATTATAAAATAAAAATTATTGTCAAACAATATTGAAGGCAACCATGTCGTAAAACTGCTGTGCAGTTTGGCATATGTATCTATGTAATGTAATAAGTATCAAAAAAAAAAATATTTACATGTTATATTCTATTCTACTCTATTCGACAGCAAATTGGCTTGGTTTTTGTACCATCAACTGTGGCGCTCATCGAAGGGTTAAATGTCATCTTACTTTTTTCTTCGCACTTGATTTTCCTTATACAGGCGTGTACATTCTACTAGTTCGTGCGTATTCTTCTAATTGTGACCATGAATGGAAATTGCATTTATTTATCCGTATATTAATTAATTTTATATATTAGAATGCAAGGTTTCAATCAAGAAACATAACTCCTGTTTTGTATTCAATAGCATATTAAATGCCTTACTTCTTCGCGTATTGGAAATATAAATCAATTTCTAAAAAACTGACATACTTTGTTTAAACTGCATTAATTATTTTTAATGCCAACCAGCTTCGATACCACTATCTTTGTCAGAACGCATTTAATAGTTCTAAGATAAACTATGTAAAAAAACTCAATGTCGGGTAGGAGGATATTATACAGGACTATTACAAGCCGCATGATAGACCGTTCACCTTGGAACCCAGCACTCCACGCTTATGCGATGATGTTTAATCTCGTATAACTTTTTGATTTACAAAACAATTCTAAATTTTATTTGTTGATTTAAGACCCTTTTGTTTCTATATATTTCTAAAATTATCTTACCTAATGCCGTGTCGTTTTCATTTCTCAATGTGTGTCTCTAAATGATGGTTTGCGAATTCGGAAAAATTATTTGTATTATGGCATCTTATATGTTATTTTTTCTAATTGTAAACCAACTTTTCGTACTTGTATAAAATGCTTAACAGTCATTTCGGTCGATGTTGACAATCAATTTGCTTATATAAATCGTGTGGTAGTATTTTGAATTTAATTATCTCTCCAATGCTAACGCTATAAATGTCAGAAATATAAATTATTTTCGCTGCCTGCCCCAATTTCGATCTAGATTGAAAATGTGAGATTGTACGATAGACGGTGGAATTATAAGAAATAACGAGCTCTCCATGAAGTACGTTTTCGTGACTGATTAAAATATTTAATTTACCAATCACGCGCGCGTTTTATATCAATTTATTTTCGGGATAAGCGTCTCTCTAAATTCATGTCAGATTTACGCAAAATTCCCGTGAACAATGCGGCATCTGGCCCATAAAAACAGCGCGGCCACCCCCATCTGTTTTGAATGGCGCCACTAAAAAGCCACATTCGTTCCGTGCTGACGTCACGCGGTTGTACGGACTTCCGGATTTGTATTTATATGAAAAGTATTGAAAAGACACGCTACATAATTTTAAGAATTAACGAATTTTTTTCGTATTTCTGCGGGATTTTAAGAAACGATGTTTTCATATAAATACAACTTGTTGGATGTGAAATATTTGGATTGGTAATGCCCTCATAAGGAGAAGCGTGTCTCAAAAAATTAAAAATTTAGAACATAATAGTGTTTTTATTTACATATGTTTGATTGTGGAGTTCTATTAACTTACCTCCGAAACAATAAATTTGAAAAAATGTCAACTACAGCATATAATTGTGACTTAAGCAAACGTGAGGGGGGAAACTCATTCTTCCGATGTGATTCAATCCCTTCTCCTAAATAACTAATTTAGTTCATTTTTTTAATATTTTATACTCTGCATATATGTAACACATTTCGTGTTACACTGAAAAACATGTGTACGTACTTTAAAAAAATCGGATGAGCGAGACCAACATAGATTAGCCGTTATATCGCCCAGCGTAAAAAATTAAATGATAAATAATCATCAACCATTTTTGTCCGCTGCTGGATGAAGGCCTCCCCGAGTCTCACTTTTCTGCATCCACCGTGATTCGCTGCCACGTGTTTCCGCAGAATTTGATGATTTGGTCAATTCAGATATTTTTAAGGCGGCGTACCTTCAAAGTTACGTGGTCTGCCCATTGCTGTCATGGCATATTGAATTATATCATTACACTCTCATCGTTTCCTTACCATACGTTTATTTCCCTGTGACTTGTGATTCCAAACTATTTACCCTAAGACTGTAGACTTCTCTTTTGTTGAGACTAAGTTTTGTTGCTTTATTTATGTTTCCTCTCGGTGATAATAATAGATCGAATAAAGTGTCTTCATTTTAGTTTATAAAACATCAACAATGAACATACTGATTAAGCTGTATTTAGTAAGACAAACAAAGGCAAAACCTTATTTTGTTTCTGGAAAATTCTGTAATCAACTCTAATTACTTTAATAATTAATCCCCTTACACTGGCTTTAGGCAGCACTTTCCTGGTTCGCTGGCATTCTTCCAATAATTTTCAGCATCACGGGGCGCTTTATATATTTACATAGTCTTGTATTCAATCTTTCTCTGTGTATTATAAAATCTCGTGATAAACCAGACCTACAAGGAAGTGAATATACATATCACATTATTTTAGAATTAAATATCAGATTTTGGCGTATACCTATTGATCTTAATGTAATATATTAATTTTTCAAAAAATTAGCAGCATTGAAGGTATGTAGGTAAAAAAAAAAACAATATAATTTAAAAATTAAAACGGCATTGTTATTTTATATGTAAGTAATGAGATTCCTTACCATCAGATGATTCAGAATTGTTATAATTCACAATTTTACTCAACTGAACAATTACGTCTTGTCTCGTATAATATTTTAAATAAAATATATTATTCATTTTATTCATTTATTCATTTTATTATTATATTTATTCAAGTATTCATTTTTATCAATATGCCTGGTGAAAGAAATTACATTTTACAGAACCGGTTAGTTTTATAATATATAATAAACTTTATATTAAACTGTTTTATAATAAACTGTAGTGGCTTAAATAACGTATAATAAAAATTTGATATAAAATTAATGAAACTGTTTTCCGTATAGGAAAACGAATTAATTTTATCTCATTATATTGAATCGATGTGGGAATTCGTCAGATGATAGGACAGTAATAGTATCAGCTTTTTTGTATATTTAACCACATCTTTAATCTAATAATAATAAAAAGTATACATTTATTAATGTTAGAATAATTTTTAATAGAAAATATTTTCATTTAAAAGAAGTATCACGAGTTGTGTTGTGGGGGGCAGAATACGTGTTTGCAGAATTTGTTGCTACGCCACTGATGTTTAGAAGCTGCGCTTTCAAGCACAACGACCCGCATTGCTCGGGGACATGCTTTTTTATTTTGTTCTTGGTGTCTGTAAACATACCAAAACAATGCTACAATATCCGATACTTAATGGATAAAGTTTCGTGAAATATTTGTTTCCACAGTTTCCGATACTTAATGAATAAAGTTTGATGAAGCAATTTGTTTTGTAATTACAAACTAAATAGTGAAAGATCGCTCGATATTAATTTATAACATCTCGTTGTATTTATCTACGATGTATTAATACTCTGTATTTTGTCTGACTCGTTTCTAGTATACACATAAATTTATGTTTTAAGTGCCGAGTAAACACATAATATTTCGCTCACAGTGATATCATGTGAGGGGCAGTTATAGAAAAAAAACTGCCACTACACAATAGACGAAATTGAGACAAACGAGTGAATTGATATGCTTTTCATAAAATACTTTAAAATACACTGCTTTCATTATCTGCTGTCAATTGTGAAATTGACACTATTTACCAGATAAACGTGTTCGCTCTACATTCTCGTTATATGCGCAGTTGTTTTGTTGTTTTGCTTCTAATACCCTTGTATGCTCTATTAAGAAGATGTTACCAATTGTTAAATTGTCACTAACAAACTAACCATAACTCCGTTTCTCTCTAACGCACACCACGTTTCCTTCGACTACATTCCTACATCTTCTCATGCATGCGCTTCGATTTAGCATGGCCATCTTCCAATATTTGGTTTATCTGATCATACCATATGCTCTCTGTTACTACTGCCTTCAAAACTCGTCCCATATATTTTCTTTACCATTACTCTCTTCGCTCGTACGTTCCACATAATTAAACCATCTAAGCGATCCATTCTTCATTCTATCCACTACCATTCTAATTTGTTCATTCCTTGCCCTATCGAACACAAATTTTTCACACTTGTGCCTAAGCGACCGCATTCCCCCGGCATTTTATTTACCATTTCCAGGTTTCTTTGCTTCCGTATATTAGAGTTGGCACCAGAAACCAAGTATGAACTGTTAATTTTACCTCGTGTGACAGATTCCTATTGGTCATAATAGCATTTAGGGCACTATTTTCTTTTGTTTCGGCGTTTTAGTACACACATCCAACACAATATACATACGTGGTCTTAAGTTCTTATTTTGTTTTGGGATGTTTAAGCGCTCGTTCGGACACAGAGGGAACCGTGCGGGTCTTATTTACCTAGGTTTGTATGTGATCGTTAGATAATAGACACAACCGTGCGGTCAGTCAACCGTCGCGGTGCCCGCCACCCAACCGCTAGAAAATAGACTATTACTATGGAGCCTTACGAGAGCGTTCAGTCGCGTTGCGGGCACCGCACTGTTCTCATGTCACAACAGGAGCACGCGTGGATTATATTTTCTTTTCTATGGTTATGGATCGCTTTGACACTAAACTTTTTATTGATAAAGTGGAGAAAAGACCTGCAATATGCCAAGAACCAAGCTTGGCAGGAGTTGGTGGAGATATTTAGAAATGGTGGAAAAAAAGAGCATTTTAGGGAAGTAGGTATTTATTCACCAAAAATGAACTGACAAAATGATATTTTTGTGTCTTGCCATGGAACACTGCAGTCGTTAACAAAGTAATGAGCGAATATATCTCTGATATTCAAAAATGGAGAACGGCACCGGAACTGTCAAACTGAGGTTTATTTTCGCGCGCACAAATCGCTTATTAACCGCGGCTGTGTGAACAGATGACACAAATCGCGTGTTTTGAAACGCGATTCTGAAACTGAACGGTTCCCGCTGAGTCTGAACAAGCGCTAACAGGACCGTGTTCCAGTATCTGGTTTACCTGTCCTGCCAAGTCTTCCGCGGCCGCCCTCCTTCGAACGCGATTCTGAAACTGCACGGTTCCCGCTGTGTCTGAACAGGCACTAAATAAGTAGGTATCTCGGCAGCCTGGTAGGAGAGGATGAAACTAAAGGTGTCAAGCTTCTCATAGCTCTTCTATTCCAGCAGTCACCCTCCACTCAAATACACAAACTCATTCACTTCTATCACACTTGGTCACTATTTCGTCTTCCTGGAATACCGTGACTTTCGACTTATTAGCATTCGTCGGAAGTTCACTACACTATCCATGCATACATCGGACATCCTAGCGACTAGGCACTGCAGATCGGCTTCACCATCAGCCACCAGCAATTGCGTCATCCGCGTATAATAAGCGTGACATGCTGGATCCGTCCATTCTCATTCCTACTTCTAATTGTCACTATTTGCCGGATAATCATTTTCAAACTCGTCACTCCCACACAAACACCCGATTAATAAATCGTTTTCCACACGAATGGCAAAATCACCTAGTTAATATTAATTTTATTCGATTCCGAGTGGAATATGCTTTCCATGTACATTGTACAGAGATGATGTAAACCTCTTCAATAGGTGAGGGGATTGAGTCACAGCGGAAGTTTGTACCCCCTCGCGTGTATTTAAGACATTTATAATGCACTTCAAGTAGTTGTTATTCTTGCATATTTATATTCCCTAGTAAAAAAAACATTTTTTTAAATTTCCTTGCAAACCAAGTATCTTCATGTAAAAACCTTATTTTGTAATAAAGCGCGACTTATTTATTAAGACTTTATTTATACTTTTAAAGATTTTTTAGTTTGACCATTTCATAATTTTTCAAAATGTTACAAGCTCGTTGTAATCTTTTTAAACAAGTCAAACCTTTTGTAACAAACCGTGTACCAATAAATTTTCCTCAGTTCATGTTTATATATTTCGGTGGTCTGCTATTAACAGATATTTTAGAATATGTGTATTATGTCCATCGTGTACCAAAAACAAACAAATTAAGATTAATTCCGTTTCATTGTTAGTATAGTATAGTACGATTTGACGCGGATCTCACTCTTCGTCTGACCTCACGAGGCTCCCGTTCGGCTCTGCTGGTCTTCCTAAACGACATCCGCATAAGTCCAAATGACCTCACGGAAAATGTTAATTTTTCTCGTTAATTTCCTTCCATTTTAATCATACAATAATCTCATGAATAGATGTCGTTGTAGGAGCTGGCCAGTATTTTTTTTTTCTTTAGATTTTTTACGCTCATAAATTAAAAGCTTCCCAATTAAACAAAGAAATAATGTATTATTCCATGCATTAAAAAAACGCCCTCATCAGTGTCCGTGTTTCCTTTATTTTTATACAATTTTGTTTCACTTCCCATGCGTGGTGCTACGTAATGTTGCTACTTTATAACTCGATAATTCCTGATCCGATAGTTTTCTTCACCTATTGGGAATTCTCCTGGTAAAGTTTTGAAGTTATAATATCAGCAGAACAAATATGTTTGGGTAAGCGATAATCAATTATAAAAAAAAATATATGGAATTCCTCTTTTCTGCAACAGCTCTACAATGTTTGCTTCTGTTTAGAAATTATGCCATGCTATATGCAATTGAGCTAAACGAGTACACTGGCAGATACATTATTTGTATAGGTATTTTATTAAATTTAAACTGATCCAAAAAGTCATTTCTCATATCAAACAAAAAGAATTGTCCTGCTCAATTGCCTAATAAGGACATAGAGTAATAAAGACCTGGAGTAAATGTACGCAATTTTACATAAGGATTTTTATATGAAAACGTTATAATAAGGTTGATTATTAATGTATCTTAAATGAACCTCATAATTCAAAAAGTTGTATAAGTAAGTTGCCCCGCATGCGGGGTAAGTGTACGCAATTGTACGCATACAAATGTAAGTGTTCGCACCGCGTACACTTATTCCTAATTGCGATTATGTATATTAGAAATAACACTTTTTTACCAAAATTTTCATAGAGCAGACATCGCTCTGACACACTTGGTACAAATAGCACACACAGGGGAAATATTTAAGAAAACCGCGAAAAAAGGTAATTTTTTTTAAATAGAGATGCGAACACGGAATACGTGCCACATCAATATTCTTACTATTTTCAAACTAAATTAAACGCTTGTGCTATAAAAACAGAAATAACTTGCTAGTCTGGAATAAGGTTCGAACGGGCTCACTGCGCACACGTCCTGCTTCAAGCTGCAAAACGTTAATGAAATAAGGAAGCGCGGATGTGAAGTATGCATGATGACCCCACGTGACTCGAATATATGAGAGACCAGATGTAAAATTATGTAACAATGTCCTTCACTTACGTTACCAAGACGTTACGCTACGCTAGATGATGCTATTTTTACAGCCATAACTCGCGGCTGTGAAATATATTACATTCTGTATACAATAATACGTGTATTGTGTATTTTGATTTCTATACCGCCAGCACATAAACAGAAAAAGTAATTTTTACGGGATATAGCTAGTACATAATATATTACATATATAATACTTGCAACAAAAAAGGTCGGAAGGTGTATTCCAGATACGTAAATGGTTTGTAATATCTGAGTCTTCTGGTAGCATGTTTATGTATCTACGCTCTTCTGAATAATGCAAGGTAGGTATGAAGTATTTCTTGTGGGTGGTAATTCGATGCTAGCACACCTTTTTTAGTATTCGTGTGGAATCGAAGATAATGTTTTTGCCATTTTTCTGGTTATTACAATATTATTTTTAAGTTTCCACATTTTTAATTAATTTGAATGTCAATTATTTTATAATAATTTAAAATGAACAGAATAATGTAAAAATATTGTTTTGTGTTATTATGAATTATGAGAATGTACCCAAAGTATTTCTTTAGTTACTTCTGAGAAATTATATTTTCTTTCGAACATGTAATACAGCATAACGAAAAATTATTTTTATTTTTAAAAGTTGTCTTAATATTATTCAGTCCCTGTAAAGAATCATGTACCTATTCTCCTTTTTAATAATACTTTTCTAAAGAGCGTTGAAAGGCACTGAAATGTATTGTTATTTTATAAAAGTTTCGTAAATAGGACATTTACGAAACCGTCTTTAAAATATGCAAATTCTTTTCGCCTTATTTGACTATTTTCCTTGATATTTTTTTTACATTCAAAGATAAAATAAAAATATATTTTATAAAAAAATCATTTGTATGAATAAATAAATCTTTTGTATGTTTCTTTTATATTTAGAAATGGTTGTGAAAAATAATAATGAGCCTAGCACATTCTGTAAGATTTATCGAAAATACTGAAACCAGTTTTATTTTGCTTCAGTGAAACACCGCTAGGTGTCTGGAAAATTCTCAACGTTTCCTACCAACCGGTAGGTGGCGGTAGTCAACGGCTTCGGATATTGGATAGATTGGTTATAACATTCTCCGCTAGGTGGATATTGTGAGGAAAATTTTCCATTTATTTTGTGTTGTATATTAAACAGCTGACTTAAAAGCTTGTTGTGTTTCAAATCCGAGTGGCTACGTGTAAATATTTTTTATGTTACATTTTTATCCAATGGTCTATGAATAAAATAAATTAAATAATTATGCGTATTTTAAATTTAAAAACTTGACAATCTAATAAAATTCAGAATATATTCAGTACCCGGTAACGTGTATCAAATTTATTGAAAAAAAACACTTGCATTATGTTCTGTGTATAGTTTTCTGGGATATTCTGCCGTGTATATGTGACCTCTCTGGCCACTCATCACATCAGCCCTGATGATGGACCCTGCATTGGGATCCGAAACGTTGGCCAGAGAGGTCACATATATACGGCAGAATATCCCAGAAAACTACACAGAAGATTCTGAACGGCCGTGAAAACCTAAGGACATTTTTAACTTGCATTATGTGTATCATTTTCACGAATTAATTTTTAGATATTAATTTAAAGTACGTGATTTTTAATTGACATAATTTAACTATAATATAACGTATTATAGTCGAAGCTTCGCCGCACTCTTCCGTCTTAACATATAACTCTAGCTTCATCATTTCATACATCTTCTCATATATGCTCGTCGATTATTGAGGCTTAGGCCCGGTTGTTTCAAGTTCGATCAAAGTAAGCGGTCGATAAAAGCATAGATTTTTACGAAAACGGATCGTCTGATTGGTGGAGAACGTAAAAATCTATGCTTTAAGAGAACGCTTACTTTAATCCAACTTGAAACAACCGGCCCTTAGAAGACGACTTTCGTTCTTACCAAACTAAGGTCAAAACGCAAGCAGGGTGATAGATCAATTAGATTGTATCTATCTGATCGAGTCGACTTAGCCCCAACAATAAATAAACCGGCCTTTTATTTAATCAGATTCGGTGCTGCAAGCGAGGCGGAATGTCGTCATTTATAATTTCCAAATCATTTCACTTCCTTTTAAACTAACATTTATAATTCGTGGTTGTAGTTACAGAATTCAAGCATTCGAATACTTTCATTAATAAACCGGTAACTTTGACACTTCATCATTAAATATTATAATATGTATTCATAACCGCATACCGTTTGCGGTATTTTAACTATCTCGTTGAATTTTCCATTTGTAACATTGAGCATTCGTCAATATGCATGATGACAGATTTTGAAATAACCTTCTATAATGTAGGTACATGTCTACTATTACCGAAAATAACATTATTTCAGTAATAAACTAAGTTTTTACGCAAATAATTGCATTTTCATCTAACTATTTTTAGTATTATGCAAAAACGCCCGCGGCTGTCATTTCGTCTATCAGACGTCATGCCTAAGTAAACGCAAGTGTCGTCAAAAATCATCCGATAGCGACTTCTATTTTATTAAATATACCTCCATTTTAATTTATCCATCATAACTGTGTGTACTTCCTACCAAAAAGTACCGAGTGTGTATGCTTCAAAAGTCTGGGTGAGAACGAATCATCAATATGGGAAACATGCATATCGGATATATGTATGCTCTATGTAACAATGTCCATCACTAACGCTGCCGAGACGCTACGCTACTTTAGATGATGCTATTCTCACAGCCCTAACTATATAAATATATAGTAAACGTATGCCATTTTTGACGAATTATACTGGTAATATTAAATTATTTTTAATTAATTTATTACTTATTGAAAAAAACTACAAAGTTAAGGTCCTTTAAACACATGAATACCATAATATATATATATTTTTTAATATTAATTCTACAATAATATTTATCGCCATCTGCGTGATCCCTGTTAAAGCTCGCAGTGCGCCGCTTCCATATTTGATTAGCGCCTGTAATTCGATTACTTAGCGTCTCGTTTGCCTGCTGAATCGGGAACATCAAATTAAGGCCAATTTCAGCTGACGCCAGCTAAATCTAAATACGTCGCTCCTCGTGCACGAACTCCATAACTCGCCATATTTCCCTTCCGAATTCCGACCGCGATCTCTACTTTTTAAGCGATTTATGATTTCACCCGCAATCTAAACGGACAATCCGATTATAGTTGAATTGTTGTCGTTGGTTCCGAGTGAAACGATTTGTTCACGAAAAATCAAGGAAATACTAGGAATGATAACGGGCTTAGCAAAAAGTACAAGAAATAGAGAACAAAAAACGGACAAAGGGCTTACTAACGGGATTACGCTTCTGTTGAGCGGTCATTTGGAGAAAATGACCGATGCTCGGAAAGATAATACTTAAATATTATACAATAATTAATCGCATGTGTTGCGTAAGGGATAATTTGATAAAAACATCTTACTTATAGTTTTAATTGTGAAAAAGTACAATTATAGCAAATAGAAACAATATCAGCAGCTAAGAAAAATTATAGAAGTCTGACAGAGACGAACCTATGAATGTAAGAAACTGTGTGATAGTCTTTTTATACGATGGCCCGGGGCTTACAACCTATGTGAGCTGGCTTAAGTGATCACTCTACACAATGCAACGTTCACAATTCCATCGTAAGAACATCCACACATTATCAATTTTTTTTAAATTCTATGTATGTTCGAATCTGAGAATCTTTCGTTTATTTGAAAGGACCATGCTACAGACATCTGTAGTCTATTCTGATGAACTAATTAGTATACATTATTTTCGCAGCTGGTAATGATTCACACGTCACTCATATTCATAGCTTCGTCTCTTTGAGACTTCTATAATTTATCTATAATCCAGTAACTGTGTTCTTAGAACATACCTACATTCAAAATATCGGCAGTGTCCACAAAAGTGGATGTATAAATGCAGTTTTGTAAGGAAAGATTTTTGTATTTCAGCGACAAAATCTTTTGCAACATAACTAGATGTATCACAATTAAAATGTATTATTAATATACTATTCATAATAACTTATAATATGTAATACATCTTACACTCTACATTTCTATACTATTTTTACAATAATAATAGCATTTGTTTTTCAAATCATTAATATTATTTATATTCTTCATTTTTTCTGGCATCTCATCGTACATTTTTAAATCTCTGTACATTAGACAATTCTGTGTACACTTTTTTCTTATATGGTAATCTTTTTCTATTCTATTATTGTCTATGGTATGCATTGTTATCAGGGTTCGAGGATATATATCACAATATATACCACGATATTTATGGCTTGATTTTTATTTTTGATATATATCTAATATAAAATTTCAGCGGTCGTTAATAGATGGCGCTAGTTGTATTCTAAAAAGTGCTGCAGGTTATATTTTTGATATGTGCGGTCGTTATTTGATGGCGCTAGTTGTATTTTAAAAAGTGCTACGGTTGTTTTTTCAGTTAAATTTGTTTCATGTAATCCGTTTTTTAACACTTAATTAGAAAAAGCAACTTTAATAACTTGTATACAATAATTTGATGTATTAGCTTTTCTCAGTATGCAATTCATTTATTTAATAAATAATAAATCCATGTACAAAATAAATAAAATATTTTTCCTAATTATTTCGATTTTGTATCAATCGACGTGTGCAGAAAAGGAGAAAAATGTTTGGATACCCATTTATATCGGATATATATGATTAAATTCGATTTTTTTATTTTTAATACAAAAATAAAAAATTTTCGAACCCTGATAATTATACGCTTGAGCGACCTTTACTAGATATTTAGAGGGTTTCGGATTTGTAATTAAGGTCTGTAATTTTTCTTCTTTTTTTAAAAAGATTAAGTGAAAGCTTTCGTGACTTTTATAAGTATCAAGCGAATCGTTTAGATCTTTACAATTTGTCAGAGATTTCTTTGATTTTTTTTCTATTCTGTAGTGAACATCCGTGTGACCAGATTGTTGAAGAGTTCCAATAAACTTCTGATTTATTAACTTACCCAGCAAAACAGCAAAGGTGAATGGATTAATCATTTTTCTATTTTCTGAGGCTGACGTTTCAACCGACTCGTCGTTTTTAAATGAGGGAATATCGCGCCGCTAAATTTATTTCTCTGTCGGGATTAAGCGTCGTCTCCACGAGCGTGTAGAGCGTTGTTGCAGCGCGGACCGAAAGATAAAGGGCACACTTCAAATATTTTAAACCCGGCGCAATGCAGCGCCCGCGCCGACGGCCGCAGGAACCGTGTAACGATATTGGCCTATTCAAATAGACATTGCTGAAAAATTATACGAAAATATCTATCTGCTAAAAGCTCATGATAAGGAGAAGCACCACAATTCATAAATACTCTATAATTAAATATTTGCCGGATGAGTAGGTGCGGGCGAGCTTTATTATTTCTGCGCGCGGGCGTGTGACGCAGGCTTTATGTTATTTTGTTTTGACGAGATGGACCAATCACAGATGCGGCCGTTCGCCGCGGATCTGGCCAATGAGAAGCGTTCTGAGAGATAGACCTTTACCCTTACACGTAGGTTGGAGTCAAAAATGGCGGGAGATAGGGACTAATTTTAGCGATACGAATTGGGGAGCGGCACTGGAGTTTTGAGCCTTGAGGTCGGCCGAGGCCTTGTCGAAGAGAGCCGAAATAAGGAAGATAATTTAACTGGACCGAGGAAAAGGCCGGAGTTTGATAATAATTCAAAGGAGATTTGGAACAGTGAACAGATAAGCATTTCCAATATTATTTATTTCTATTGCCTTTTATGTGTATTATATTTGAAACTTTATATTGCTATACGCGCATCAGATTTAATATATGATAATTCGTAATTTTGCGGCTGTGATAATCCAGCGGGCGTTCTTCCATAATACTTATGTAATTTTCAAATATGCAAAGGAATTTTTGTATTATCTATACTGCCGACTGAATACACGGATTTCTATATGATTTGCCTGGTGGCAGTGTAATGATTGTTGTATTACGTGGGTAGTAGCGTGCAGTACGGTCTTCGGCTGGGGATCACATTTATATTTTCTATTACGGTTGATTATTTTTACTATCGGGCTGTATTATTTAGGAAATAATTGAGATCGGGGTAATTATGTGTAATTGATATCTGGGGTTGTCAGTGTGATATAGATTCAAATCGTACGAGAAATTTCCTCCAAATAATATATTTTAGAAATGCATCTGGATTTTATATTTATTTTACTAAAACATGAATGTGTGGTTTATTTGGACTCGTTACATGTTTGTGTTGCGTATCATTAGGCAGTCGTTTAAACACGATTTGTTCCTATCAAGTTCTTATAAAGACGTATTTCGAATTGTATATATTGTATCTATTTAGATTAAGCCGCATTTATTAATTCTAGAAAGGGTTTTCGTATTGACGCGGGGCCCCCATTATGAGACGAGAATAGGTTATATTCATAGCACGATTATAATAGGTATTTTTGCCGCGTAAGAGGTGGCACTTTGAAAGGTACAATCGCGTTTTATGTTCATCTAGTAGCTTAAAGCATAAAGTGTGTGCTTAAAAGTCACAAAAGTCGTAATAAAGCTCAATTCGGTAGCTTAAAGTCTCAAGCTTTGGGCTTTTCGTAAAACTTATATTATTAAACTTTATAGTTAGGTATTTAGATTTAGGTAGACAGGCAGGTGACGTTACAACCGGAAACCGCATTTTCACGGGCTGGATGGCGGCTGCGTGCTCTCGGGATTCTCCACAGAATGCGATGGCTTTTGTGTAGACCCGCAACGGATAATATAATCGACTGTGGGCCGACTTGCTGAATATTCGGCAAAAATATTAAATTTGTGTGAATTCTTTATTTCGACGGCTCCTTCGTAGAATATCGTAACCCACAAATCGACGATTTTGAGTTTACTGTGTATTTCATAGGTATTTAATTATATCTTTAATTCCAAGGAGGAAAAAAAAATATAATAAAAAAACGTTATTTATTGCAAAATATTTTTTTTTCTTCCTTGGAATTGAATATATAATTAAATACACATGTGTATACACAATAAACTCAAAATCGTCGATTTGTGGTTTACGATATTGTACGTAGGAGCCGTCGATTTTATTCCTACGACGTCGAATATAAGGCAATTTATTACTTCTTAATTGTTAAGATTTTTAGATATATATAGTTCATACATTTATTTAAAAAAGAATTATGCGGTGGAAATGCGGCCACTAAGGCACTTGTGTGGAAAATCGTTGGTGAAAGAAAGAAAAGTGAAGAATGAACAAATTAGAAGTGAATGTAATCCTAAATATAGTGAGATAGACAGTATAAAGAAAGGAGTGCTGAGATGGTTTGGTCATGTAGAACGTATGAGCGAGGAAAGAATGGTTAAGTACGTATGAGGTGATTGTTGAAGGCAACTGGAATAGAGGATGTCCGCGAAAGACCTGGCATGATCAGATACAACGTGTATTGGAGGACGGCCCTGTTAAAAGCCTCAACAATCGTAGAGCTTGCACGAGAATATGTATGAATGTAGCCGAAGCAAAAGTGTTTTGCCAAGATAGAAGAATATGGCGTTCTATCCTGTCTGCCTACCCCTGCGGAAAACGGCGTGATGGTTCGTTAGTTTAATGGAAAAGGTATGAAATAAATTCAATAACATCTTAATTACAAATTATAATAATGACTGACGGTGCCCTTCATCAGTAGGTGAAAAATATAAATTTCGGTTGAAAGCAAAAAAACTAGTTTCAGAATAATTATTATCAATGTGTTAAATTTACATTTTTTTAAATGAGACACTAACTGTAGGTATCCCGTATACTAAATACATAAAAAACAACAGCCCACTAACTATCTCAATTACAAGTGTCCTCGGCCTGCTCTAGTAGCATGCTTATATTTAATGTAGGTGCGTGTATGTTAATAAAGAATCAATATTCAGCCGTATTCTGAAAATAGTAATATTTCTATTTCTGTATCCTGACAGTTATTCTATAAAATTGTAACGCTGTCAATCTTGAGGTTTTAAGTTTGACAGGTTTGAAATTAATGAATTCAATCAATTAGAAAGCTCATTATTCATAAATTTTATATTTGTTTACGTTTTAGATTGAATTAATTAATGTCAAACCTGCCAAACTTAAAACGTTAACATTGACGACATTACAATGTTGTTCAATGACTCGAGATACAGAAATAGCAATATTGCTATTTTCAGAATGCGGCCGATTATGTTTTCTAGTTATTGTCAAGAAAAAGTATGTAAATAACAACAAGCCACGCATGGTACATTCGTGAAGCAGTCATATAACGTTGTCTCTTTCTCGATTATCAATAACGCACACGTTGTCGTAAACAACTCCCGAAAAATCTTCCCGCATCTCGAACCGTTTTTAAAAACGTATTCATCTCGAAAAACGCTACGTTTGACACCTTAATTGTCAATATTTTTAATGGGGCCATCGCGCGCGTGAACAAAAGTAGAAAGCGCCTCGCGTGCGCGTCGCGCATTCCGCCGACCCGGGCCGTTCCCCGCCGCCTTTTCGCGCGGGGCGCTCCGGCGTCTCAATCGAGTCCTTCCTGGACGCCTTTCCCGCGACACGACACGCGTCCCGCCCCGTCTCGGGCGTAAAAACGGCGCTCGAACCGCGGAGGGGCGACCTCTGCGGGCGACGTGATTTACCGCCGGACTAAACTCTGGAATTATGATGGTTATTTATGGAATAAGTGCCGCTTTAAGGCGTCGTCTTCTATCGGCCGAACAAACTTTTCGAGAGTAAACCGCCCTAGGCCCTTTGCGAAAATATGTTTTCGCGTTGTCGAGATCATTATTTTTTAAGTTGAATAAATAACGCGCTTGTGTGTTTGCTCTCGAGCGCAAAAAAATATCTAAATCTTGTACATTTTTAGTGGTGTAGTGAGTGTTTGTATCTCTGTTTTCACAATTTTACTAACTTTTTTTTTTTAATCATAAAGCGAAGGACAGATTTAAAACAAAAATACAGCACAGAACTAGATTTAATTCCTAAACTATTACCTATTTAACCTGACAAGCTGAAATATGAAACGGAACAATAAAATATATATAAATTATTAAAAAAAATACAAAAATGAACTGTGAAATATTGTGATAACTGTGAAGTACGGCATTCTTATTGTAGTGTATTTTTATTAAGTTTTCTTAATTTTAATGTAATGTATCCTGTAAATGTATTATTGCACACAAACTGCACATGCAGTTTTGCGAGATGCCTTTAAAAGATTTTTTTTTTATATTAATAAAAAATATAAAAACTTTCCCGATTGATTTATAGATATTTTTAAATATTTGGCTGATAATATTTAGTATTTATGTTTTTAATTATTTTTATTTTGTTAAGGAATCTTAACAGTTCCATAAGCACGTTATCAAGGCATCATGTTATCATATAAACCAATTACAGTTTTCTAAAAGTATTGAGACAGTATTAAGTATTTAATAAATAACAAAATATGAGGTGAAAGTGAAAAATAGGCGGGGAAAAAATAAGTTTCATAATGTGAGCGAAAGTGAAAGGTAATATTTATTTATTGAAACAGAGTAGGTAGGAGTGGGTGGAGAAAGGGTGGGAGATAAGGGAATTATGCTAGAATTGTAATTTGCTACGATTCATTGGCAATCAGCGGGGATGCCAGAAAGGTCGGTTACGACAAAAACTAACCCACAGCTGGAATTGTCCTTTGACGATGTGTAAAGTGTCACATTTTTTCGATTATTGTTTTCAACGTTTTGAGACAGCTTCATGAGATGACATTCGTGTTTTCTTGTGAAAAATCTTCTTTTCGTGTTCTATCCGTTCAATGGACGTTGGCCATCACGTTGGCTATGAGAACTTTGTTTACTGCGGCCCGGAACAGCTCTGCAGCAGACTGGCTAAACCACTGTTTCAGGTTTTTCAGCCATGTTGTTCTCCTTGTTCTAAGACCCCGACTTCCGGCTATCTTTCCCTGCATTATGAGACGAAAGATCTCGTATTTCTCTGGATGTCCCTTCACATGTCCGGATTTTAATTGTTTTAATAACTTATTTTTCTTATGAAAAATATACACGATATTACAATAAATATTTGTCTTATATAATATTTATATTATATATTATAAATAAATTAAGAGTCAGCATGCCTTCTAGTAAACTAGTAATTTTATTCACAATATTTTTTGAATGTGTTAAAAAAACTCAGGAACTCGATTAACGAATTTTTTCCCCCACAAGGGATCAATATATTACAGATACCTATATCTAACAGTATAAATCTCATCAGTATATCTCCCATAATATATCTTGATGTTTGAGAACGATCCCCTATGGGAAGAAAACCCATTAATTGTGTTCTTGAAAAAAATATAATATTCTCGAAAAATAACTATAAAATTTGGTCTAAAAAGGAGTAAAAAAAATTAAATAATCTTCGGGCGTATTTCGTAATTTGGATGAATATCATATACACATCAAAATAATATTGCCCTATACACTAATCAGTAGATGACAAATTTCAACCATGGATGGCGACAGCGCAGTTTGCATTGAATAAAGTGAAGCGAGGTACATAAATACCATATACCTATACAAATATCCAAAATTTGATATATGCGGTGGTCGATTGTGGGTGGATCGTGAACGTTACTTTTTGAAAAGTGATTGCTTAACCCAGCCAATGATATTTCGTAAGCCCTGTAAACACCTAGACTCCACCGTACCATGTAAATTGATTCGTCTCTGTGAAACATTTATAATACATCGCGATTAATTTTAGTGTTTTTTTAAATTGTGACTAATTCATCTGAACCGTATTCAGACCGATTGTCATTATTTTTATTGAAGTTAGAAATTTACGACTTGCCCTAGTCTTAACTCGTCCGTTCGAAACGCCTTTCTTGCATGAAGTTTTATTGCGGCTGGTGGTGCACTGTGGAAAGTTAGAATTTTACAGCGTTTTGCGATTTATAACCGAGGACTCGGTGTGTTACGACTTCGTCAATTAAAAATTGTTTATTCGAAATCTGTTCCGCTCGCTTTGCTCCATTATTTGTTAAGAGAAAAGTGCAATATTTTCGCGGAATGTCTTCTGACGGAAGACGATATTTCAAAGAGCAAACTCGCCTGAGGTCGCTGATACAGGGCGATGAAATGATTGCGTGTGAATCGAAATGTAATAAAACATCTTAAGGGGTTACGCCGCCTTGAGATTTTCAAAAATGTTTTCTTTTTTATCACGCTTATATTAGCTTTACCTGTTTGTCCGGACGGAAATTTATAATCGTTATTTTACCCGCTTCCCAATGTCCAATCGAGCTGAAATTTCGCACACAGACGTATTCTCGATAACAATATATGAAAGATTAACTAATTAATCAATAAATCCACCATAATTAATTAATGAAATTTTTATGTGGGAAACTAGTTAATGAACTCACGAAAAGATTACGCTAGTTTCATACCGAATTGATTTTTTGCTGTGGGTAATATTAAAACTAAAACATAAAAAATTATATTGAATGAAAAATAAAAAAAATTTGAACCACGTTCATATTTTAATGTACTAAATAGTAAAAAATAAATTTTCAGTCAAAAATTTTTTGTCTCATTCACCATATAAAAGCGTGGACGCTTTCCCCCCATCAACAACATGTATTTGTAATATGTATAAATATCGTAAGCGCCCATCTTTTATTTGGAGAGTGAGGCAACATTTTTTGGCTGTAAATTATTTTTTACTTCTTATTACATTTAAATATAAGCGCGGTTTAAATTTGTTTTAAATGGAAATTTATTTACTTATTACTTGTCAGCTTTAGCTGGGTTTTTCAAATTCAAATTCAAATTCAAATGTTTATTCAATGTTCAATGTTACAAATGTTTACAGTGTTTACAAAATTTAATGAAGCTTTTTTCATTGTTGTTGAGTGTCTTGGCAGCAAGTAAACACTAAATTGATTTGACGCCCTGCCTGCTACACTAGTAATTTACTGTATTATAGCAGACAGTGCTCTTCCAGTAGTATAATGTTCAAGAATATTTATTATTTATATAACATTTGTGAATAAATCTTATTGCCAATTAAAATTAAGTAATAGTAATAATTAAATGTTTACAATTTAATAATGGTGTTAATTAATTATATTATAGACAAAGGAAAAAAAAAGATCTGAATAGGATATTAATAAAATAAAATAAAAATAAAACAATTAAAAGTATTTAAAAAGATGACAGTAACAGTAAGACAGTAAGTGAAAAAAATGATCTGAATAGGATATTAATAAAATAAAATAAAATAAAACAATTAAAAGTATTTAAAAAGATGACAGTAACAGTAAGACAGTAAGTGAAAAAAATGATCTGAATAGGATATTAATAAAATAAAATAAAATAAAAAAATTAATTCCATTAATTTTGCGTCCCAATCACGGGGGTCAATGGGAACTGTTCGCTCGCCTCGAGGGCACGCACAGAGGAAAATAGATGATCTAACGATATGAATATTGGTGGAGTTTGGGCTTATCCCCAGGATTAATCAGTCGAATCCGATCCTTGTGAAATTGGATCGGTAATCCGATGACACGATTGTTGAGATAAATCCGATTAGGTTTATAATCGTTTTCTCAAATCGTTCATATTATTATTTGTACCGTGACATTCATTATTTTATGTTTAATTTCAAACAAAGCAATACCTTTATTTATTGACATAGCGGTTATTTTGTGGTTTAACATAAGTATTTTAATCAAGATGTATAGGTTGTATATCTTAACTTCGCACAACTTGTTCCATATGTAAGTTGTATTTTTATTACCCCCCTCTGCGGTCTGAAAATATGTGATTCCCATATAGTAGTACGGATGTCGCTGTTGGTGTGAGATATCTATATTTTTGATTTGGAGTTTAAGTTTAAAGCAATATTCTTTTTATATGTATATGACATTCTTCCGAATCCGAATATCAAAGTTAGCTTTTTTTCTGACTTATCTTTTATAAAACGTTGAACTTTCATTACAGTAACTTATATCGATTGATAAAAAAACATTCGTTTCAATACAAGTTAAATAAAAAGATAAAAACTCTGCAAAAATTTCCATTGGAATGTTTTCCAGTTGGAATTATTTTATTTGACTTGTAAAGGGAATGTAAAGGGGTTTTTAAATGGAATGAATTTTTCATATTCGATATAAGTTACTGTAATGAAAGTCCAACGTTTTACAAAAAATAAATCAAAAATATTGAAAATAAAAATACAAACTTCGATGTCGCATATCTCCGTAACTATTGAATTTAGGCCATGGTTGCTTGAACATTTTAGACTCATAACATAGTCAGGAATATAGTCCTGCGAGCTTATTGATGTTTTCCAAATAACCCTATATAATAGCCGAAGTCGTGAATTTCTTATATTTATTTGACGGGATTTAGAAAACCAGTCAAAGGTTGTCTTCTTTAGCTATAGTAGTGTACATTAATTTCCTAGAAGTTTCCATTACGTATCCGATAGTTGCTCAATTCACATGATTCATCCCACGCGAGATTGCCAAGGCTATAAACGTCATGCTTATGTAAGTATCTACACCTGTTAATCAATGTTTCGCATATAACTGTTCTACGTATAATTGTTATTACTCTGCGAATTCAGCATCTGTGTACTAGACGAACAATGTTAAGAACTGTGGAATTACTTCTAGTCCCTTATAATTAAAACAATTAATCAATAGATAGTACCCGTTTGTCTCTACTATCGGCATTATAATGATTCGAATACATACAACAATGGTTTCTTGAGTGTTTGGTAAGTTCAACAGGTGAAATCATACACCTGCCTTATATGGTCATGGCGTGATTAGATCCACGCACTCCAAATGGATGAGTGGTTCACAGAGACCTTTTAAAATGGTTTCTTTTTTAAGTAACATGAAGCTAGGTCAGCTTTGCAGCGTGAGGGCGACAGATAGCTTCTGATAATGGAAGATCTAGGTCTGAGAAAGTTGTAAAGAAATTGATCCTGGAGATTCGAATTTATTGAAGTATAAGTCGAGATAGATTAATGTTCGTGTTGAGTTGGAGTCGTTGATTTATGGAATTTTGTAATCTAGCAGTTTTTTTTACGGATATTGGATTGAATAATATTTACATCATTATTTATCACAGTTTGTTTATAAATTGATTGAATTTTATTTTACGTTATTTAAAAAAAAATCTATGTACGTGATCTATCATAGATAAAAACCAGGGCTCTGGAGTCGAAGTCGGAGTCATCAGTAATCGACCTTTAAAAATAAAACATGTCATATTTTAATAAATCGATTTGTGATTGTGTATGTGTAATAGCAACTTTACAAAGTAACGAATGTGTATGCTTCAAAATTCTGAAGCGAAAGCGATTCGTCAATACTGGATACGTACGGATGCTGGATACATTCATGCGTATGATTTCTTACATAAAAATGTTTTCATACGAATGTAAAAGTATGTTTATTCATAGACTACCAAAATATACGCACATGACTTACGTAAATTTTTCGGTACATAATCTGGTTCCAATACGTTTGACTTATTAAAAAAAATTACTGTGAGATTGTAAATTTTAAAACAATTATGAAAAGGTCAAAAAGTATATTTTTTACGAGACTTAAGAGAGGAACCAATATTAAAAATAAAAATAAAACTCAGTTGTAAAAAGTATGAAAGGATAATTACCTCATAAGTGTGTCTTAAAAATACGCGAGCTGGGACGCTCTTCCGCTATTTCCTAAAGAACGGGTTTAGTTTATCTTTGGTAATTTTAATATTCTGGCCTTCACCCATTTTTTTAAACATTTAAATAAACAAAATCTCGAAAATTTGAAAAGGAATTTTTTATTCGTTGACACACTCGATGTTTTGTGGATTTTCAAATATTTCCTACTTAATTTTTTACCAACTTTTTAAATATAAACTGCTCTTATTAAATTATTCGGGCGGTTTTTGACTACGTTTTATATTTAAAATCCAGTTCGATATACATGTGATTATTTGATTAAACACCTGGGTGGCCCGGATTATTTGATGAAACATATGCACACTTCATTCTTAATCATTATTCTATTTCCTAAACTTTATAAATATATTTCTTGAAATAAAATTGCATACTCTCGATGTTTACGCACACACATACAGGTGTAAGGTGTTGCTATAAGGACGCTCGAGTGTTTTCATTCTTGAAAAGTTTTGTTATTTCTGCTACGGAAGCGCGTGCGGGTGAGCCTTGAGATGCCTTGCCGCTATCCGGCCACACTGACTCGCGCAATAAACCACTCATTTTATTTTTGTTTTTTCAATACGCAAATTATTGTTAAATGTATCTAAAAGATAGTCCTAGTGGGAAATTAATGTACAATGTGAAGATATTCTCTCAGTAATAGCAAAATATCGTTAATAAGGTTTTTATTATTGTTAATGAAGAGATGACATTTGATCTATCAGTATATATTGCACGTTCGAACAAATATTAATTATTTAGGTATATAGAAACTTCTCTTTTGAGTTTTTATATAGAAACTGAACCTTTAAGTCACGAAGAATATATGTTGGTTAGTGCTACTGGATGAGATCTAATTAGAGGAGAAAAGTTGCCTATATTGGTATTGTTAAAGTTGTAAAATAGGGTTCGAACTTAAATTTAGGGGTATGGAAACAGTTTTTCCACTACGCAATTAACGAAATCAAGATAAACTTTAATGTTTTTATAGCCTGATGGGAGAACTTAAAATTCATACGTTTTTGATAAAAGGCTTCTACAACATACAAACATGTGTTTAAGAACAGATTTCATATGTAAAATTGCCACTATTTGTTAAATAATCTCTATTGTAGTCAGTTGCGTAGCGGCAATTTTATTTCAAAGTTCAGCCTAGAAGAAGCCTGTGGTCTAGTTTATTTGATAGTTTAGAAACATGCAAATAAACTTTTTTTCTCTGTTCATTCGTGTCTTTATTTCCTCCCACAATAATTTATTATTTAAGCAATCATTCTCACAACAAGCGCTATAAACGCGATGTTACTTTACTTAATATTATATTAACTAGTAGAATATTTACTTAGCACTATTAATGTATACATTTTGCTTGTTATTCTTTTTGGCTTGAGACGATAAACGTTATTCAAATAATAAAAATACAAAAAATAATTGAGTAACTGCCAGAACGTATTGACAGAACAGATAACAGAATATATTAACATAACGCTAACATCAGATGTTAATTTTCCGCTCTCAGCTTCCCTCTGACATCCATTTTGAGAGTTCGCAAGTTTGTCTGGTGCTGATTGAGGGTATGCAACTGTAGTTCATTGTATCGTCCTTTGAGGAACAAATAACAAATTAATATTGTACTAACGAGCGTGGTTTCTACAAGTAATTCCAAGGCTTGTATTATTTTGGCCTTGTCAGAATGCGAAGATTATTTTAAAAGGTGATCCGAATATAACGTGTGCTTAATCGAAGTAATAAGAATCATTTTTTAATGGAAGTGAAGCCTGGAGCTGGCAGAAGAGGAACGAAAGTAGATTGAATGCAGTGGAGATGAGACATATGTGTGACAAATCCCCTTAGGCGTATGTGTGACACATCCATGTATGATAGAGTAAAGAATGAAGATATTAGGAATGAATGTAAAACTGATCGTAGCATAATACATAGAATAAAAATAGGGTCGCTCAGGTGGTTTGGGCATGTTGAGCGAAAGAATGGTAAGATAGATATATAATGCAAATGTCGACGGTGCCAGAAAGAGAGGGCGACCATGGAAGACGTGGCATGATCAGATTAACCAGACACTGGAAGATGGTCCTGTTAGAAGCCTGAACAACCGTTGAGCTTGCATACGAAGATGTATGAATGTAGCTGAAGCGAAAGTTGTATGTCAGGACAGAAGAGTATGGCGCTTTATCCTCTCTGTCTACCCCCATGGGGAAACAGCGTGATGGAAAGTTAGTTAGTTAGTTAGTCAGTTATCGCAACACTCATCTTTTTGGCTTCAATATTCTCGTTATTTTTAACACATTTATTTTTAATATCGTTTTACTTTTTTAACGTTCAGGCTTAGAAACGTCATATGTGACGTCTCGTAAATAAAAATAATACCATTAAAATGCTTCAATTCATGACTGAGCAGCGCGATGAAATTGTGAAAATTCACTACAAAAATGATGAAAACGATGCTGGCGTGGCTTAATGGTCTGCGTTGTTGATCTATATTTTTCTCTAATCGAGTTATTAAATCAGAAATTTCCCGGACGCATGATTTCTCATTTTGGAACCATCAATTGGCCACCCAAAGACAACAAATAAAATGAATTATTCAATTAATTCTGGCATCCATCTAGCGGTGGCATTGCAAAGTAATTTCAACTACCGTATCAAAAAAGTGGATTGCTCTATGGACAAAAATAAAAATTAATCAATTAATAAAAATAAGAATTACATATAAGATCGTAATATTTACGGAAACGTAGAAGGTTGCTATAGCTTAGTAGTGGTCAGAGCACCGGCCCCGGAAAGGAGGTGACCTGGGTTCGAATCCCAGTAGTAACCTAATATTTTTTCGTGAATTAAATTTTTCTGTATGTCTTTTTAATTGATTAATTAATTTGATTTAACAATTTAAAATCTCTGAACTGGCTTTGAGGTTATGTGAAAGAAAGATAAACTTATTCTCGAGAAACAGTTAAATAATTTATGGATAATAACCGAACTATTTTTGGTGAAATACGAGTAGTACCTGCAGTTTGGAATAATTTGGAGAAATTTTCCATTAAATGTGATGGAAAATTTCGTCGAAGGGATAGGTGATAGGTTTTGTGAGAGATTTCGAGGCGGCCATTTGCCAGCCATCGTTTCCCACATTTAGTCGGTTTTGAAATCAAATATCACAAGTTTTTTTTAATCTGCTTTTTGATAATTGAAAATAACGATTGAGTTCAGATCACCCATTACATAAATGGTTTGTACATTCCGAAGGGTTGTATTATTTTGGCTTTGTTAGAAGGCGACGATGGTGATATTTCTCTAACTGGAGGCGTTCCGCAAGCCTGCCAGTAGCACGGAATGAAGTTCCTCGATAAAGTGGGTCGTGAAATAATTATTATCTTGGCCGCAAATACGTAATATCTCTGTTGTCGAGTGTAGACCCTACTAAACATGGTTAATTCGCCCGTTTCTATGTAATCAGTAACTAGTATTGTTGTATTCTGATGATATTTATTTTAATTATTTGTATACTAGCTGTAACCCGTCAAAAATGACGGTACTTTTACGTGTCGGTTTCTAAGGAATAAGTATTTATTTATTTATGTAAAAAAATACTATAAAGAAGTTACATACGTTACGTTACGTTACACAAAGTTAGGACGGACAGACAACGAATTTTTGTTTTTATTTTTTTGTACTCCCTTTATATTAACTCGTGGCGTCTGATTGATTGATTGCGTGTCTGACAAAAAACTTTGGATCGATTTTTAACCCTTTTCCCGTGATCGAATCGAGCTGAAACTTTGCAAACAGACTCGTGGCGACGATCAAAAAGATCTGTCAAATTTTCGTTAAAAAAAAAAAATTATAGGATTTTTAGAAATTTTTAATGGTTTTTTCATACAACTTACTAAGCTGTATGGAGATTCCGATGCATATGGTAGACACTAAACCTGATTATAGCATAATTTTGGATTTTTGGAAATTTTTTATTACTCCCTTTCGTAGCGTCGCCCGACCGAAGCCTAACGCCTAGGTTAAGCACCAAACCAGTTTCCACTAGTAAATGAGAAACGGAGTATAATAAAAACTTGGTTTTTATGGGTTAGTTTTTTAAATAGAGATTCGAACACGGATAGGTTATTAGATTTTGGCGGAATTATAAAAATATGCGTTAATTTTATAATCAGAACGTATTAATTATGTTCTTTTAGTAGTTTTTTTTTTTGGAGAAAATAATTTAAAAAATAAAGAAATGTTTCATTTTTATTTTTTCGGATTATATAATATTTAATTTGATTTAATTATCAATTATTAATACCCTCAACAATCGCAACTTTACAAATACAGTACGAATTTATAATTCAATAATTGTAAAAAAATTAGCCATGTTGAATAAACCGGTTATAAAAATTGGCTGAAAGTCCTGGCACCATCTAAAAGGTTTCGTTCAAATTTCAATCCGACGAAAATCTTCGTTGAATTGAACTTTGAACGAATCCTGATAGATGTCGCCAGGATTTTCAACAAATTTTTATAACTGGTTTAACATAGCTAATTTTTACAATGCATTATCATAATTTAAATCTTTGAAATATTTATTATTTATCACATCTTCTTTATTATTGTTTTTTATTAACTTTTTTTTTATTACCAGCTTCGAGGAAACTTTACTAGTCATACTCACGAATATTTTTTTGACATTATATAAAAAAAAAATTAAAATTGTACTGTATGTTTCCCAAATAAAATAAAATAAAAAATAAATAAAAAAAACAATTAATTTATTTTACGTATATAATGAATATAATCAAGAAAAATAAGTGTGTCAAAGGTGTGTGCTTTAAACAAATCTGCCGATATTAACAAGGCTAATATAGCGCTGTGGCAAGAGCACTTTACCAGCAATTGAAGAGTCTTATGTTTCTATCCCGGTTAAAGCTATTTGTTGATATCTTCTTTTGACGCATTGAGGGTACAATTTTTATTGTAAGATTGATTTCCCAAAATACTATATTGCTTTTTAATTTTTTAAATAGATATGTGAATACGTGTCACATCAATATTCTTACTATTTTCAAACTAAGCTAAACGCTTGTGCTATGAACATAGGACTAACTTGCTGGACTGAGATTCGAACCCGCGACCTTTGGATTACGAGGCGAGTGTCCTAACCACAAGACCAACAAGCTACTCCAATTTTGACTAATTAATATTACGACGTGAAGTTCTGTTGCTCCCAACAGAACTCCTCGTCGCCACCAGCTTCGCTCAGTCGGAGAAGAATCGGACTCACCTTACTTCCACAATTTAAACTCAGGGTACTTCCGGTGTCGTGTACGCTGCACTTCAGCTGTCTCTCACTTTAACTTATTTTAAGTTGCAACAGTTCAATGACTAGGGTAATACAACGAAACATTATTTAGATGAAGGGGAATTTATTCAAATGAATTTTAAACAGAAATTAATAATGCCACAGAAGGTGACAATTTTTTTATGAAGTGTTTTTGGGAATTTTGCACATTGAAACCCTTTTCTTTACAATAAATTGAGGTGAAGATTTAATTTACCACGCCTCGACATCAGCGCTAGCGGCCGCGTCATACAAGGAGGGAAAAGACAGTGGAACTAAATACTTTTATACTACTGGCGGTGACGCAGCGCAGGTGTCGGTGCGTGGTATTCACATTCTGCAAATTAATGAACATCTGGGCAAAATTTCTATATCACATTTAAAACAATGAAGCTACAATAGTCTGGCACAAACACCGCTTCCGCACGTGCTTAGCAATGTTCCTTTTTTCTAAAACCGCTCGACCTGATGCACATGTTCTTGTATTTACGGAGTCAGATAACACGCAGCTCGCTCCAGGCGTGATGTGAAATTGATTATTAGAGAGAATTTGAATACCAGGCAAGTCGTGGTCTTTATTTTGCTGGCCTCGCATCTGAGGAGGATTGCTCCCTTAAGGGTCCAGAGAACAACCCCGCCCCGAGGCTTTGGGCGGCCGATGCAGATGATTACCGGAACATCACCTCTGCAGCTGCCCCCCAGGCGTTGCAATGGATTCACCTTTCACTCCATGCTGCGTCACCTGGCCATGGCGCGAAGCGCTCCCGTGGAAAAACCCTCTATTAAGACGAAAGACATTATTAACAACCAATCATGTAATTTCACATGTTATCTTTATGCCACTTCAAATTGCGTCTCTCGGAATGAGCTTACCTATTAACACGAGGGTTCACAGAAAGGTTCACATCTCGCGTGCTGAAGTGTCAGATTCCGAATGCGCCATTTTGTAATATCGTCCCCGCCGTTCGCGACCGCTGTGAAACTATCCGCAGTAGACCAAAGACATTATTTTGTTCCATAGAGTGTTTGCGGTACCTACGCGGTTAGAAATCAATTTTTGGTGCAGATCGTTGGTGCGGGGATCGATAAATTCATTTCTTCAGAGGTTTCGCGAAGAGGTGTGACGAACAAAGGTTGCTACGTCACAATATATAACTAATAATTACTTAATGTCAAGTTGAAATTAAAAAATAAAAAGTCTGCTATTGTTGACGGGTTATATCTAATATTTATATAAAAGGACTTGTCGGTAAAACAAATCGGATAAGTTATAATTAATATCGCCATTTTCAGAATAATAATTTTCCGAGGGATTTCAAAACAATTTAATTTTCATATAAAATGGTCATTACTCGAGTTAACACTTTATTCCACATTGAACCGCACTGTAATATTAAAAATCATCACTTTGCTGTATCCCTATTGAAGTACCCAAGCGACGCGCGTTTTAACTCTTAAGTATACAATTATTATTAATCTGGATATTATACATTAAATTGTCGGGTTTCGTACGATTAATTAAATATTTATAAATATATGAAATACTAGCAGAAAGCACGTAGATTTTACCAGATAGAATCCTCCGAATTATACATTAACATTCGTGTCGTATATCTGTATGTATTACTTTACACCTAGTTACTTTATTTACTTTACTATATTTACTTATCTTTCGTAAAAGCCCTGAAGGGCGTTAATAAATAATAATAACAATAATACATGTGTTTTGAATCGGCCCTTCGCGAATTTAGGTTATCTTTCTGTGTCAGTTTATGATGAAGTTGTTTTTAAATCGGTAAAATTTTGCACATTATTCTTCGGTTTGGTCCTTATATCCTTTTTTGTTTATTATTTGCATCAGTTTCAATTTTTCTTAATTTTATTTTTTTTATTTTATCTTTATCCCCTTTTATCCCCTTTATCTTTATCGTATCGGGGGCCTATTGTTTGGAGAGACCTATTCCTGTGTTCTTTCTTAGCAGTCTCTCCATTTTCCTGAAATAGTTGAAATATAAGTTACCTTATGTCGGGGCAAATTCCTCGAGTTTAATGCTGGTTCGCGTTCCCTACAGGGAAAACTTGAACTCGCAATTCTGTAAACAGGACTGGTTACCACTTATCAAATTCTTCCTGTGGCCCGCCGTTGTCGATCTCCGGTCCGATATTCTACTTCCGCTGTATTTTCTATTGACCACAACACTTAAGTACACAACACAACACAAAAGTATCGAGCACAATTTAAAATATATTCGCGACTTCTTATTTGCCGCGACAAAAACCAACCGTTCTTTTCGGAGCCCAGCAAAATCTGTGGCTTTCAGTAACTGTCGTAGAACAGAGAACTCCGCATTCATACATAATTATTGTAAATCGCCCGACCAGAGACTAATAAAGATTTTTGTCCCGACATCTTATGTGCCACCTAAATAGCGAAAGTTATCTCTTGGCTGTACTATTATTTATGTGATCCGTCGATCGAGCACACATTAAAGGAACATGATATCTATTGACACATAGACCGTGACTCGTTACGTACATATGACATATTCGAACACGGCAGTTCGAGCAGCGTTCGCAATTTAGGTATGCAAATTGAACAATCAAATATCCGCTTGTCGAATGGAGTGTTTATTCTCGATGCGCGGTCCGAGGCTCGGTGTGTCATTATGCAAAGTTTTCTTATTCAAGATGGAACGTAATGGCGTCGCATCCTTTGTGTATTGTATTATACATTATATTTAGTTTGCAATACGAAATTGCTTATTGTCTGCTGTTGAAAGAGCGATCGCTGCTTCTCAGTGCGTCCACGTAGGACTATGCGCTTCCGGAACGGTAGGCCGGTGGGTGTTCCGACACTTTCTACATTTTAATTCCATAAATTCGCATTGATTTATTGGCGACCGTCACCGAGTCGACCTTCAAGGGCATTTTAAATAAATTAATAATAAAAGACCTACATTTTCGAAAAAAAAAACGCAATAAAATGATTTAGCATTGAATTTAACCCTTTAATTTATTTCTTCACGTAATGCCCCAATACAGTGGAAATCAGATCACTTACTCATTTATAGGAAAATACATTTGTGATAATGTAACGAATGAACGAATTAGGAAAGAAAGCTTTGTTTAGTGAACAGAATTAAAAATAAGTCCTTAAGTTTTTTTGCCTTGCTTGCTACGCATAAGGCTTAAAAATTTATGTGGTTTGGTCATGCTTAACGAAAGATCGGGGAAAGAGTAGCAAGTAATCGCTAGTAAGGAGGGCGGCCGCGGAAGACTTGGCAGGACAGGTAAACCAGATACTGGAACACGGTCAGACACAGCGGGAACCGTTCAGTTTCAGAATCGCGTTTCAAAACACGCCATTTGTGTTTGACATCTGTTCACACAGCCGCGGTTAATAAGCGATTTGTGCGCGCGAAAATAAACGTCAGTTTGACAGCTCCGGTGCCGTTCTCCATCTTTGAATATCAGAGATATATTCGCTCATTACTTTGTTAACGACGGCCGTGTTCCATGGCAAGACACATAAATATCATTCTGTCAGTTCATTTTTGGTGAATAAATACCTACTTCTCTAAAATACTCTTTTTATCCACCATTTCCAAATATCTCCACCAACTCCTGCCAAGCTTGGTTCTTGGCATATTTTAGTAATCCTCACACTGAAAATCTCATATTACAGGTCTTTTCTCTACTTCATCAATAAAAAGTTCACTGTCAAAGCGATCCATAACCATAGAAAAGAGAATATAATCCACGCATGCTCCTGTTTTGACATGGAACCGTGCGGTGCCCGCAACGCGACTGAACGCTCTCGTAAGGCCCCATAGTAATAGGATCGTGCGGGCGCCGTGCGGGTCTATTTTCTAGCGGTTGGGTTGCGGACACCGCAGCGGTTGACTAACCGCACGGTTATGTCTGAACGATCACATACAAACCTATGTAAATGAGACCCGCACGGATCTCATGCGATTCTGAAACGGCACGGTTCCCGCTGTGTCTGAACAAGCGCTTAGAAACCTTAATAATCGAGGAGCTTGCACGCGAAGACGTATGTATATGGATGAGGCAAGAGTTGTGTGTCAGGATAGAAGAGAGTGGCCCTACATCCTCTCCGCGTAACGTAACCCTGGGGAAATAGCGTGATGGTAAGTTAGTTAGTTTCACGTTATCACCTTTTACATTTAAGCATTTATATTTATTAAGTCACTAGTACTCAAAACTACCCAATAACGCCTTGGGCAGATTTGAGTGCCATGTTTTTGATCATCCACCGTATAGATCGACCTTACTCTGATCGATTTTGGTTGGTTCAATGGATGAGTGATTGGTGTGAGTAGTGGTTATGACTCTCGCCTAGTGGTCGTTGATTCGAGCCCCATTCCGGGGCACCACCAAATTAGTCCTAGTTTCATAGCACAAGCATTTGACTTGTTTGGAAAAAAATAAGAACGCGTGTTCCGTGTTCGCTTCTGTATGTAAAAAAACAAATACAACAATCTTTTCTATTTCTAAATTGTGAATCAACGAAAGTGTCCAATGACATGTCCTTGATATCCCCAAATAGTTAAAAATGTTCCATACTCATTTATTTGTATAGTCAGGAAATATTTTACAGAAAACTTAAAGAAAGTTTTAGTTGTAAAGATATTTCGTGGCAATATCCTATCATTTATTTTTAAGAAAAAACATCCCTCACAGTGATGGTAATAATTATTGTCGTTTTGGAGTATTTACTAGGGATGGGCGTTGAATGGACGGACTAGTTGAAATCAACCGTTGACGTTGCATCGACGCGTCGACCGTTTACGTTTATCGCATGGACTAGTTGAATTCGTAGACGGTGGACAGCGGACGCCGTGGTCGGTGGACGATTCGAGATTAACGCAATGCAAAGCAACGAGCGAGAGCAAGACAAAATGTCTCCGTTTATTTTTCTCTCATCTCTCGCTGTCGACTTGTAGATGCCATAGACGTCATAGACGGCTGGACGGGTAATTTCATTTCAACTCTAAAGTACACTACCATAGAGTGCAGATCTGTGTACACGAACTATGACTAGAGATTTGAAATTTGAATACATGCGTAGCGCGAGATAGGCTTAATAAAGCTATTATCTATTATTTTTTACTTGATTTTTTGTGATGTCACGTGCGACGATTCGGTGAATTCCCAATTTTACGCCGTATAAAATAAAACAATTCTGTTTAATTATTTTCTTTTTTATTGAACTATTATTAATTAATAGGCCGGCTAGATATTTTTCTAAAATCAATATTTTATTCGATCGATCTCGACTTCTTATATATTTACCTGAAAAGGGATGCTAAAATTTAATTATTGTGTTATTTCCTTACTTTTCAACTTTAGCATATAAATGATAAACAAACTTGTAGGGAATAAAATTTTCTATACCTAACTATGGTCCTTATTCAGGAGTCCAACATTAATTATTGTATATGTAATATAATCTTGAATTTAGGTTTAATTAATTTTTATTATAAATTCCCTATTTTCAACTTTATAGATAAAAAAAATAAGTCTATTATAATTTTGTTTACACCACTTTTTATTGGTTTTTTACATGTTTCGGGAACAATGTTCCTTTTCTCAAATTGAGCCTTAAACTAAAGTTGACAAATAATACAGATATATTTATTTATTAATAATGTCACCACAAAGTGAAAGTCTGACTTTGAAAGATGTATTCTTCAATAAATTTCTATGTAACATCTCAAATGTAAAGTATTTTTAAATTATGTATTTATTTATAAATTTATAGATAATAAATAAATGTAAAGTATTTTTTACCGCACCTCATAACTGGTGCCTTTATTACGCAAAATCATTGTTTCCTTCCATTTTATTTACTCACATTTTAATGCTTATACCCAATACTTTCACTGCTTATATATGTAGTTTATATTTATATTTTACTGCTAACACCTGATATTGCTGTGTATACCTACTTCTTTCTTTGTTATATATAGAAAGAATTATATAAAACAATATGTAAAAGCCTATAATGTGCGTAAACAAATAAATAATAAAATATTTCTTTTTACATATAAGCACAAGTAGCGGTTTTACTTTCCCCGAAACTATATTCCTTCGAACTTCTTTAAATTTTAAAAATTAACGTCATAAAAATAGCGGTTGAGCCGTCGAGAAGCGTCGCGTTGAACCGTAGACAGTTGACCATCGTCCCGATGTTTAGATAGAACGTCCGCGACGTCCGCGTAACGAAGTTGACGCGTCAACTAGTTGACGAATTCAACTAGTTGATCGTCTCGTCGATGGATGGACGTGGACGGTCTCGTTTCGTCGACGGTAAATACGTCGACGACCCATCCCTAGTATTTACCAAGAAAGAGCTTTTCCATGTTAAAAGTTTCCCAACCGGCGAACTCCATCGTCGCCCTCATCCCAAAATCGTTATATTAAAAGTCTTCTGAAATAAAATTTTCGTTCTGATTAATTTCTTCGTCGCGATGGAATTACAGCAATGCTGAAAACATATTTACAAAATAATTATGTTTAATCTCAGTCTCATTGAAATCATCGCTGCATCGTCTTCACAGCGAAAAGCTTTTGAATTAAGGCATAATCTCACTTATAAATGCTTATATCTCTTAACTGTTCTTCAATTATTGCTTTATTTTTAAATGTAATAGGGAGATCTATAATAATGAAAAGTTTTCTATTTGGATGTCTTACGAACACTGCGAAAATATAATACTTAGTTCCAGAATTTTTATCGCACTTGTTATTCTATCCGTTTTTTGAAAAATCGACTATAATTTTTGAGTCGACATTGTTGCAATTAAATTATGATTTTTATTGAACTGATTTTATTTTTATGTACAAATTAAATTTTATGATTGATTATTTATTTATGTTAAAATTAATTTTTGACTTAAGATTTTTAAAAAGTACATATTTTAAATATATTGTCGTAGGATCGTGACTGCGAGACGAATCAAACACTTGATATTAATTAATGTTTTATTTAAACAGCAAAGTCACTGGACACGAATTTAAATGGAGCACTATTCAATTTACAATAATTTCACACTAATCACTCGTCTGTGGAGAACTTAGTGATTTCTAAATTTTTCTAGAATGCTCGAAAGACATCGAGTTTGTGTAGTTCTTATTGATTTTAGACTCGTGATAATATGTTAAAATTTATAATGAAACATAACAAAATGCTTCGTATTACAGAACTTTTGAAAATATTTTTTATACATTAAGTAGATATTGAATAAAATTCAACTAACTATTCTTTCTTAACCTTATTCTTTTTTATTCTGACCGAAAATCAAAGTTTTACTAACAACAAATTATTTATCTGATACTGAAATGTAATTATTTATAGTGATCAAAATATTATTATGCCCTCACCATTTATTTATTTTACAAATTTCATAAAATTCTTTGTTAAAAATCACAGATAAATATGTAAATATAAATGATATTTTAAAAAACATTTAAGGACCTCTAAACACGCGCCTAAAAGGTAAAAAGGGACTTTGTACATTTTATATAAAATACTGGACTCGCAAAAGTCTGCTTAAGTAATCATTATTTTGTATAAAATATGTACCTTTATCCACATGATTTCCAATCTAATTTAGTATTTTTCTGTCTTTCCAGGTGAGTACTTCCTGCACTTCACAATATTAAGGCGCCATTACAAATGAAGTGTACGTAAGTAGGAGTTCTTAATACTAAATCAGTATGCGTTGAAATGCGTTCTCGAAATCGCCCTTGAGAATCTTCGTTGCATAGGTTGTTGCACCGCTTGCATCTGGCTTTCTTTGGCTGCCAATGCAACACTGTGACGTGCTCCGCTATACATGAGGCCACGTTCACCGTATACGGTTCAATTGAGGCATTAAAAACTTTTGGACGCATCTTAATTTACGAATGATTTCCGTAAATGGAAATTTGGTTCCTGCAGCTAGTTTTAAATTCAAAATTTAAGAAGAAAAAAATATAAAAATATGGACACAATTATTTCACGTCATACGAGTCTGTATTGAGCCACATAAGTGTAATAGGGACATAAGTCGAATTTTGAAAAATCAGTTTTTATACAAAATGAAACCAAATATACCCTACTTATAATTGTTTTTATTTTTAATAATATAGAGTTCACTATAATGCACATTATCATTATTATTATTTTTTATCGATTGTTGCGCGGTATGATCGACAATACTGAAATTATGCAGAGCATTGGTTTGTATGTTCCTGATAATTACCTTAGACATCGTCAGCATAGATTGTTTCACATTCCAATATACAGGACCAACCTGCCGATGGTTATGCCTGTTGGAAAAGCTACAGCTTTGCTGAACAAGATCGCTTTGGATATTGATATATTCCATGTGTCTGAGGGGGTTTTCCGAAGCAGGATTCTCCTACACCTTTGACCAGATTGTACAGGTCACTTTTAATTGTTTAATAATAAATTAGTATTTTAATACACAATATGTATATGTGTGTGTATGTATGTATGTATATGTATATGTGTATGTATGTATATATATGTGTTTATGTATATGTGTATATGGATGTGTATGTATATGTGTATATGTATATTTTTAGATGTAAGTTAATAATATGTATGCATTGAACATAATGTTTGTAATGTACATATTATGTAATAAATAAAAATTGAAATTGAAATTTGAAAAAAATTATCAAAAAATTTAAAAATATACATTATCTGTCTTTCATTGATGCATCTTAAAACGTATCAGCGAGTGAGGTGGTACTGCTAACGATTTTAATAAACTCGGGACACTTTTTATCACGCTTGTGTTGTTTTTTTTTTCATTACCAAGTCAATATTTTTCCCTTTACTAGCCGTACAACCGTGAAAAATCACGGGAAATAATAATAAAGATTTGCCTTGCGTGTCACACTCTAATTATCCAAAGTTTTAATTCCAGCAATTTACGGACTTTACGACAAACCGATGGACGGACGGACGGATGGACAGACAAACAGACAACGAAATTATTATATTTGATTACTGGCCTTTTGAGGGAACAAAAATCTTAATGCAAGAATGAATAAAAAAACTCTTTAAAAAGAATTTACCCCGAAAAAAAAAATTTAAAAAAAAATTCTCGCACACGAACTGCGACAGATTCACGGCATCGATTCATTTTATTTTACCTTTGAATTTCGGAAAACGGGTTTACAAATTATGATTTTTATGTTACCTTAAAAGTGAGAGCGTCAATCATACGTCGAAAAATGATTGTACGAGTATATAGAACATACATAACCTCTCTACTAATCAGGTTAAAGTCGGCGTATTTATTTGTGCCAAAAAGCGCGTGGATATTCGCGTAAAAAGCGCGTACATTAAAATTAATTTTCTCTCTATATAAAATATTAGGTACCTGACTCATATGAACGTGGTGCTCATTTATGTATCCTTCGTCTTTTCTTATATGGTTTCCGCCATGAAAAACAAAATTTAATGAATAATTCTTCATCTAACGAACTTCCTTTTTAAATGGAATCGCTGGTTTTCGCGATTTCCGAATCTATAATATCACATTTTCTCGTATAGTCTCAATTCAGTTGGGTTCGTGTTGGTATTAAAATGTTTAAAACGCACATTACGCCAGTTAAATGATATCTATGAGCATTTTCACTGGCCAGTCACTCGGATGGGCAGTGACCTATTTGTAGCCGATGTGCACTGCGGCGGAGTGATCATTGGTTTGATAAGCTAAAAATAATTCTCTACCCAAAAACAGGGGTAAAAATATTAAATACTAATAATAAAGGTTTAAAATTGAATAATTTAGTAATTTTTTACATTAGGGAGGCGGTGAATAATAGAGCACCCCTAATTAAAACCAAATTAATTTTCCATATAGCCCTTTGTTCAATTTAATGTTCACAAAAGATGGGGGAGCACCCACTTTAGACCCCGCCCCCTCTCACTCTCTTTCGGTAGATCCCTGACGGTTCATTAGGCTAATCAGTGCATGTTTGTCCCTGACAAGACTAACACGCATGTGATCAATTATTGGTGGAAGTGTAACAATACTATGGTTGAGGTGTGTAGTGATGTGAATGTAGTGGTGTAGTGTTGCTCCTGACGAAGAGATGGGTACGTCTCGAAACCGGTAGACCTAAAATCTGGTAGTGGTTTTTACAAAGTTAACTAACAATCTGTTATAATGTCTAACCACAAAGTTAATGCTTTAAATATTAATAATAATTCTCTACCCATTCACAATATAAAATCTAGTGAAAATAAATATTCCTGAAAGCAACAAGTATGTATATTATTTCCCGATAAACCATTATTTCTCAGTACACGGCATCGGATAAAATTAAAAATACGAGCTGAAAACCCGTGAAAATCGCGGAACAAAATAATAATTAATAACGACCCTCGCGTGTAACACGAGCAGCGCGCTGACACTCTAATTAATTAAATTTTGTAATTCCAGCAAATCACGTACGTTACGTACCGACAGACAATGTAGTGATTATATTTAGATTAGATTAGATATATAAAAACGGCACAGAATCAATGGATTACTATTAACGTTGATTTATTTTTTTATTCGTGATGTTAATAAATTGGATGAGAACGTAAACTGTATTACCTCTAATTGAGTTAAATCATAATTTTATATTTTGCTGCTCGTGTTTCGAGAGTATCATATCGGAAAGAAGATGTGAAGTCACCTGTCCATGAGAGATTCTGATTCTCTCGAAACTCGAGTAATAAAATATAAAATTATAATTACATTCAAGTTGAGATAACATAGTTTATGTTCTCATCCAATTTGATGATAAATATATGAAAATTTGAGCTGTCTGGTCTAGCGTGTTCTGTCTTCTACGAATTTTCCAATAACATAAGTTATCAATATCATTTAATATATTTTTTGAATTATTTAGATGTTTTTGGAACGGGCTGCAATGCACACTCCAATTGAGTCCTTAAATTAAATAACGTGTAGCACCGAGGGGTTCCCCTGAAGCCGGAATTTTGGTTGAGGTGACTGTTAGCCTTCATATGTAACGGCCTGTTCTACATATCTACGTGTTGTGGACTTAATCCGTCTTTAATCATTGTCTATGCCGTGCAATCAGAATCCAATCAAATCAAGGCCTCTCGGCAAACGCCGATGTATTAGACTGTTCGATGTAAGCAGCCGCCTATGTGCTACCGCGATTGCCTAGCATTTCCAATTTACAAAACCCTTCGCTGTCGTCGCATTCATGCGCGGTTTTAGTTCCCGAGTATTGAGCCAAAGTCCTATGATCGTTCTGTAAATTGTTCATGGACATGTAGCGATGGGTCGATGTACGGAACGCCTTTGCTCGGTGCCCCGATTTGAAGACCTTTTATGAGATTAAGACTGTAATGTAATTTAAACTATGTTCTTAACAAGAGGAATATTAAACTCACGAAACAGAGCATGGCGTTTGAGAATTAAGTAGAGATTGTGCTTGAAAATATAAACAAGATAAGAAGTAAACACTGTGCATAGTACCGAGTAAATATCAAACACTATTCGTATTTTCGCTCAACTCTGTTAGCAACGCTAACTGTATTGTACTATCGTTTATTGCACGTGCCGGGACCTAAGTGCAATAATTGTAGTTTATTTTACTTGAATCTATATTTTTATTTATTTATGTGATCAACATTAATGCTAATAAGTTCTCTTCGCTATCACCATTTTTATTAATTAATTATTTGGAACATCACAATTTTTGTGATTTACATTTATTTAATGTAATAATACTTTATATAGATTTTTAATTTTAATTGATCGCGGAAATCACTATACAAAATATTTATTAAAACGCATATTTTTTACATAACCACGGTTTGAGCGGACAGATAATTTATTGGTTATTTATGTCGTTTGGTCTACATTGTCCAGTATCATGATAACTTGTATTATCAATGAAAACATCATTATTGTGAAATAATAAAGGTGATTTTTTTGTTTTAGATTTATCTAAATATCCGTAGAGTATTTACAGAATTATTTTAGTATTTTTTATACTATTCCGAATAACATCAGTTATAAAACAATGTTTAATATGGAATTCGTAAGATATAAAATATATTTTAAATGTAAGTCTACACTGCTACATTTTAAGGAATCTTTAACAAAATAAATTTTGCAGTGGTCAAAAATTATTAATAATACGGTCTATATATATGTTTCTATATTCTAATGATTCAAAATACAAAAAAAAACTTAATGAAGCAAATGTAGGGGGAGAATTGGTTGGAATAGGGTTTAACGGAACCTTACAAAAAATATTTTTTCAATTACTACAATTTAACTTTTTTGAAGCAAATGAAATTTTAATATTAAACAAAATATAATTTACTTTAGTTATTACTACAATCAATTTATCTATTTATTTATTTGCTTATTTATCCACTCAATCATTGATTTGTTTGCTTGCTTAGACACACACGCGCGCGCTGTATTCAACCGAACCTAACCTGACCTGACCTAATCTAACCTAACCTGACCTTATCTAACCCAACCGATGTTTAACGGGACAGTACTATACATTCATATGAATTATTGCTTTTCGCGGGTCTTATCTTCCGCCAAACTTGAAACTCTACAAATAATCATGTCAGTTACGTTGTAGTAACAAATCTGAATTTTATTCTGGCCACTATTTAACAATATCACCTGATTGATACCTTATATTTTAAAATTTTACAAACCTTTTTTTACAACTATGTTTACCTGTTATCTGCCAAAATTCCCCGAACTCAATGTCGTATCCTAACCATCTTACCCGCTATTATAGTGTACATCTACAGAAAATATTTCATGTTTGATACTATTACGTATCGGTCGCCGGCTCCTACCCTGTAAATGTATTTGCTTACATGTAGGTAGGTATGTTCTTTTCTTCGAAAATGACCTCTCATCCCTTCCATCGACCGCGCTGCTGCTGGTATCGAAGTTGTCTTTGAGCGATGTTAACTGTGCCGAGTTGCGCGATCTGCAGCGAGCACGTGGGCAGGCAGTAGGCGAGGCGGCTCACTGCTGGCGGTGCTTGCCTACGCCCTCCGGTCTCCGTGGGCCGGGGACCAGCGGTTCTCAAGCCAGTTTCAAATACTAATTTAAAAAAAAAAACTAATCTCAATTAACGCGCGTGGGGTGGTAATTAGCAGGGGCGTGCAGCGAGAACAAGAAGCATGACTTTTTCCTAAGTATATTCTTTCAAAGAAACCGAAGTAAGAGATTTAATAATGTTCCTATCACAATAATTAACATATTATTCAGATTTTTAATATATCATTATATTCTGCCAGAAAAATATTTCATTACATTTGTTTTCAAATATATGTTTAAATAAAAGTCGCGCTTCTTGTTCTCCACTGCACGCCCCTGGTAATTAGATATCAGGACGAAATTATAATTTTACCACGGACCACCAAAATACGAGTGTATGGACATGATCTAGTATAAATTCATTGGTACAATACGATGGGCTGGTTCCAATACGTTACACTTGTTTAAAATATTACTACGAGCTTCTTACAGTTATGAACTGTGTACTCTTAAAAAGTATAATATCTTAGTATAAAGCTTTTATTACAAAAAAAACGTTTTCACTCGGAGACTCGGTTTGGAACGAAATTTAAAATGTCTATTGTAAAAAAATACTTTTGGTTTCTAGTGGATTTAATAATGCAATAAAAAATTAATTTACTTAATAACTGCCTTTTAAATGTATCTTAAATATGCGCGAGGGGGGGAATGATTGCGCTGTGATCCAATCCATAATTTTATATTTTTTTCAGTTAACAAATGTTTACATATAAAGTATTGATACCCGCCCCGCACTTAGACGCTAGTCGAGGTGTGGGGTATTAACACCCTTTCCGCACAAGATGTGTCGTCACAAGAATGTGAAAGAAAGGCCAAGGCCAAAACTTTTACGCTCGTTTTTGTAAAATCCGATATGATATGACGCACATAGCTACGAAGGCTCGGTTTTCCCCTGCTGCGGGTCGCGTTCCCGCTTAGGCCGGCCGCACTTTGGATACGAATTATTACGTACGTATTCGTACGATTATTTTCGTACGTATGGAGCGCGCACATTGATTGCGTCTTGCGTTGGTCACGATCAGTTTCTTTTCGCATTTCTCCAATAACGTTTGTGCCAAATGAGTAATCTGTATCTTCTGGAAAACTCTATTATGGCAGACTTAAATAATGACAAAAACATAACGTTTGTGCCAAATGAGTAATCTGTATCTTCTGGAAAACTCTATTATGGCAGACTTTAATAAACAAATTAAATAAACAAATCGAATAAAACAGACAAATTTCATGACTATCTATCTAATAGATTCACAAATGCTGGGGAGAATCGAAGTGCAACGAGAGCTCATAACATCGGAGAAATATTTAAAAGTTTTTTTGTTCGAAGTACATAATTATACCTCACTTTCATTCAACCAAATTATTTAACTTACAGGTATTTTTCAGTTCTTTAGAGATTCTCACGTAGTAGGTACGTAGTTGATGATATGTAATGGTCACGCAGTTGAATCACTTTGGTCCCACAAACATTTGTGGTCATGTGTCAAATTGACAAAATTTTCAATATCCATCGTACGAGATCGCAAAAATTTCCGAACAAATCCGGATCGTGTCGGACGTCGCATCTATACGTGCGTACACGCACCACTAAATCGTGTACAGTGTGCGATGTTCAGTACTACTTCGAAGGTCAGGAATGTACTTGCGTATTCGTACGTATACGTACTACTCAATTTCGTACGAAAACGCATCCAGTGTGCGGCCGGCGTCAGGCCATATTCTAGGCCGGCGGGCGGCCTCTTGGCGAGGCCTGGCGCGCGCGTCACCGGCCGCGTGACGGCCGCGAGAAGTGCCGGCGCGGCCCGGGGGCCAGTATGGTTCCCCGCACGCGTGCAGACCCCCGCTCGCGAGCCGCCGATCTCGCGCGACCGCCGCTCTCCGGAAAAGTGGCCACTCTCTTTTTTCTCGACGGCTGATTTTTGGAAAGTGTTCGGAAAAAAGTGCCGCCACCCGCCGATGAATGTCGACAGTGGTTTCGGACGTGTTTCGTGATTTCGGCGTGTTTTTGTGAACTGTCAAAACGTCGTAAGATATCTGAATGCGACAATTGTAATAATCGTCCTTGGTAATTGACCAGATCGAGGTCTGTTTGTTAGTGAGCGCTTTGATTGAATGTTGTTTTTTAAAATATTACAATCAAATTTTATTGTGAACACAAAGACCTTAATTAAATATGTTAACATCTAATATCAATTATGGAAACTATTATTTTAAGCACTAAACTAATCTTTGTACTACAGGTAAATTGGGTTATTTCGTTTCTACTGTACTTTCGAGTTGAGCAATCCTTCTCATTTTTATTGTCATAGTAGTAATAAAATAATTCAACGTGTTTTTAGTACACAGTGTTTAGTTTAGTGAAAATTAAAATAACCCTAGCAATATTATGATCGAATAAAATAATTATCTATTAGAATTTTTTTGTGGTATGCAACAAGTTATTCTGCTACGTTCCTCGGCCAATACATACATGTAAAACGCGAAAGAAATTTAAGAGTATATATTTATAACAGAATTTAAAAATATCTATGTAACTTAAATTCTGTTTTAAATGTGTATTTTTAAATTTCTTTAACGTTTTAAATATGCGTTACTCAACGCAACAGTTGCACTACTCTACTCAACTACTCTACTCGCAACAGTTGCACTACACTACTCAACCTGTTGCATTCCGCAAAAAAATCTAATATCCAATATATAAATTGCTATGATTATTTTATATGCTGCAACTATGCGATATGCACATCTGAAAAAATTAATGACCATCAAATCACTTTAAATGAAATCATTTAAACATTGTGGTATCTGAGTAATATTATTAATGGTTTCCTAATCCTTGGTGGTTTTCCTCATGAAAACTATCAGCATGTCTACGGTTGCTACTGATAAAGTTAATTTCTCTCCGTTTTTGCGATGATTCTTTCTCTTGCGGTCAAAATACCGTTTTTTGATTGCCAACATTTTTCATTAGAGTGCTCGTGTATGGATAATTGTCCATGCAGTTTAATATTTACTTCACATGCAGATGTTCCGCTTTTCATTGTTTTAATCGGCGTTCTGACGCTAATTGTTGGCCTTGTCTCGTTCTTTCATCTCTCGTACCGTTTGACTACTGTACTGTGGTGACTTCATCGAATTATAGTATTGGGTGTCTTCGATGGATTTATCACACGTAATATGAAATTTTGCCAACAATTATCAGTGACTTTATACACTAGACGACCTTTATCGTGGATGTATTCCATTTAGCTCTTTAAATTACCGCGTCATATCGGCAAATACCAGTTTGGATATTAAAATGTGTTTATTATTCTCGATTTGTATTCTTTTTAATATTGGATTTGTTTTTGTGTGTTCCAATCTACTAAATAAACTTGTATATTTTCCCAGTGTACCGACTTCCTTCTAGTGTATATTTTTTTATAAACGGTGTAAAGATGTTATCGTAAACATTATCTATTAGTGTACCACGTACTGTAAAAACATTTTACGGTTCGATGTGCTGGAAGACTCCAGACATTCATAACATTCCGTATCTTAATCTCGCTACTCAATGCATCATGTTTTTACAAATATCTGGTATATTATTATATTTAATCATTCGTCATATATAATATATCTTGTAGCAGTGTAAATATCGATTCCCAAATTGGCAAAATCACGTGGTATGCAACAGGTTTAAAGATGCCGAGGCGTGTCGTTGAAAAAACAATTCGTCTCCAGATATGGCGACATCGCATTTGTTTAATTGCTGTGTAGGTGTATCGTAGTTATGTCGCTATTTCTCATAGAGTATTGAGAAATTTCCGCTTGCGCCGTTTATTGTTTTAAAAATATTATGCCGTAACGTTTGGAATTTTTATCGATTGTAAATTAGACACGTTTTAAATTAACTGCATTATTTTTTAATTTATTCTCAAAGCAGGTATAATAAAGACATTAAATTTCCTAATATAAACAGTAATTACATATACTTAATATAAATGTCAATCAAATGTATCGTATATTTGTTTGCTTCCTCTTAAAAGTTATATTTGTTCCTTCCCTAATGTCTCCGGGTAGTTTACCATACAACTTCATCCATTGTGCATAATCGAATTTTGCGGTCGTGTTTTCTTTATAGTCTTATTTCATGTTTTCTTCTTGTGCAGTGGTCATATTCATGTTGTTTTCTTCTATATAAAGTGCAATGTCCATTAATAATTTTGTGTATAAACAGAAGAACATATTTATTAAAGCATTTCTCTGAATCATTATTTGTAATCTAACATCGCATCGATTCTTGTGCATCTATTTATTATTATATTATTTTCATGCCTTTATTTTGGAGCATTGTTAATTTTTAAAATTCTTCTTCGTAAGTCAGAAATACTGTGAAATGTGAAATTCCTTTTTGTTATTTTATTTTATTACATATTTTGTGTTCAAAGAAAAGTTTAGTTTAAAGCTAAGAATTTTATATCAGTTGCTTCTTTTATTGCTTCCCCATCGGTGATTATTACTGGTGCATCTGTTTTATTTTCAAAATGATTATAGTATAAAAATAAAATAAATGTCACCAAATCAAATTTGTTTGTCAGACAAAAATCTCCTTTCAGCCGAACATTTATTTATAGACACGATGTAGATTAGGTAGAATACCCAGGAAATGCTCAAATTATCGGATGACCATGTGGAATGTTTGGTTACTTCCTCGCTGTATTTGGTAGTCTTTATCTAATCTAGTGTGTGTGAGCATTGTGCGTGTTCTTTCAAATAGCACCACGCCCGAGTTTTGTAATCGCCGCGTGATCGCGAGTATCACACCTTTTCTGAATACCTCGTTTAAGCATTGATCGTACTTCCTAAGAACGACATTGCATCACCGGCCCGGCATTACAGCTGTCAACTCGTAATGTAGTGGTCTTGTGTAGTGTTCTTATTGATATTTAGTGTAGTTGTGTGGTGTACCAATCAATATTTAGTGTACTTTTGTTTTAATTCGTCAAAGGTTAATCTTCGTCAGGGCGGACATACGATAACAAGAGCCCGCTCTGAAGAAGACTCAGTGGTAATCAGGCTACTGGTCGACGCTTAAAATAATCAATGTGTTTTGGTAAAAATAAGTGTAAATGATTGCCTCCTCCACAATGACCGTGAATATAGATAAATAATCAATGAATGTTTGAATGTCTATGCCATTTTTTAATTGTCGACGTGTATCGCATGTGCGACGGCCGTTTAAAGTTTTTATTTTCGGGTCTTCATTCATTGATATCACATTTCTCGTGTTGTACTTCCAAATGTATATGGTGGCATTTTTATAACGCGATATGGTGGTATTGTGTTCGCTGCTATTGTTTTTCTTATTTTAATATATTTCTACGATGCGGTGTCGCGTGTCAATGTCTGTCGTCATTTCGGAAAATATCCGTGTTGTATTTTATTTTGTTTGAAATACAAAGTGTTTTTTTTTACTTACGAATTTAAAATGTATTTTCAATTAATGTTTCTCTTTTTTACTTCCTTTCTTTTAACTCGTGGCGTCTGCGCTTGCTTGTTTCCTTGACGAAAAAACTTTGGATCGATTTTTAACCCTTTTCCCGTGATCGAACTGAAACTTTGGTGACGATCAAGAAGATCTATCAAATTTTCGTAAAAAAAATAATAATTAAAGTATAATTTTGGAATTTTAGAAATTTTAATGGTTTTTTCAAATTGGAATCATTACAAAAGTTTGATTACTACCAACGGCAGTCTGATAACGTCACGGAATACTTAAAATTTGAATTACTCCGTCGGTAGGTATAATAGATACTTCACTAAGAATTTCGAAAATTTATGACAATTGTTTCACAGATGACAGCACACTTCGGTTTTTTGGGAAGAAATCAAATTATAAAGAGATATTTTTAGAGATTTTTGACATAGATATTTGTCTAGACATGCTTAATTTTCAGTCAATCAATTATTTAATTACATGATGGTAAACTTAATTTGCAAAGAAAGGGAGTAAAATAAAAATTTTGTTTTTATGGGTTAGTTTTTTTTTAAAATAAACAAGTTTTCCTAATGTTTATAGCTTTTACTTTGTGGTTGTAAACTTTGTATAAACAGATTGATTATTTTTTATATGCCTGTATGTACGTATATTCGTCAGGACGGGCGCACAATAACTGTTCAATAAATTAAATATGTAAGTATCAATTGTCAGGGGCGGGCGTGGATTATTATTGTTGGGGGTGTGGGGACTTTACTGACAGGTAGACATTGAAATGGGGAATATGCATATCTGGGGCTTAATGCTACAAGTAGGTACTTATGTCAGATTTTGGTCAAAATGAGTTAGGTATCCGAAAGTTCTCATAAATTACCATGCTTTTAGAAGTACCTTCTTTTAGGAGGCTTGTTAATAAATATTTTCTGTAACTAGATGATCATGATGCGTATGTTAAAAGTTATTTACACCTATTGTTTATGGGAAACAAACAATCCTGTCTCCTGAACAATATACTTTTTTGACATAGGCACTTCCAGCATTTAGCCCCAGATATATTAAACAATTGGTTATATACTAAATTTAATTGTTTAGATTACATTTAATGATTATTCATTGATTATTATTGATCATTTAATGATAACATATCAAAATTATCCAACCTAAGTCTTATTTTATTTGAATGCAATTCTCATTTATTATCCTCTATAATCACAGGTGCATATAATACTTCATTAGAAGTTTGCGTGTGTTTCTAAGCGTAACTGTTCTGTCTTGTGAAGTGTAGAGTCTTCGTGGAAAACGTGTGTATTACAGCCTACTGCGCCTGTATTGTGATTGAAATGTGAATTGAGCGTGGCTACCGACAGATAGTTGGCTGCTCAGTCGCGCCATAGTTTGATGTGTCCATCGGCGAGGGTTCCTTCGGCGCGATGGGCGTGGATTTTGACCAGCAAAACAGGATTCCGACGAGCACCCTGCAGGAGCTGAGAGGAATACTCATGTCCTCGCTGTCCAGAGAGAATCTGGGCGCGCTGGACCAGACCCCGGAGCCGAGGAGAAGGAAAGTTCGATTTGAGGATCACGAGTTGATGGGTGAGTTTGGAAGCGTAGTCTGTACTCAGTATGGCGCAGAGCAGGGAGGTATGATGGCTATGCCGTCAGTTTTAATCTTGAGAGTTTTGAGAAATTCTCATCATCGGAAAGTTATCGAATCTATTATAAATGCTCATTGCGTATGTTTAATATATGTAATAATAAGCAATAATTATAAAATGCAAACATAAATGTACAGCGAAAATACAAAACGTAATAAAAGCGTTATACAATAAGCATTGTACATTTGTATAGTATTATCAGATAATATAATCTAGAAACGTAGAAACAAAGCACAAGTAAAACACAAAAATATTAAGCATACGATAATATATGAAAAATAAGAGTTTTGAGGAACGCACACAAGTGAAATATAAAAAAAACTTAATTTTTAATATTAAATGGTTTAAATATTAAATGAATGCTGAAATATTAAGCGAACCATTATACAGGGTGGCGCAAAACTACCGTTATGGTTTGAATGTTTATAATAAAAATAATTTTTTTATTTAATGGTTAATTATTTTTTTTATATAGTATATTAATGGGGAATATTTTGAGCTTAATAAAATTATATCCCGCAAGTGGTGGCCATTTTCTGCTTCGCACATTCGTGCTCTTTCCAGTACATTTTGCATAACTTTTCGTAAAATTCCGGTATTATGGCTTGAATATCATTGCGAATGTTTTGTTTTAGCTGTGGTATGGTTGCTGGCTTATTTACCCTTTCTTTCAAATAACCCCAAAGAAAACAGTCTGGCGCTGTTAAATCCGGTGAACGTGGGGGCCAATTGAAATCGCTTCTGCGCGAAATAATGCGTTCGCCAAAGAGGTCCCGTAACAGAGCCATTGTATCCCTTGCAGTGTGGGCTGTAGCTCCATCTTGTTGGAACCACAATTGTGGATGGTTTTCTACAGCTGGCCTCAAAAAATTGTCTAGCATCGTTCGATATTCAGCACCATTAACCGTGAGGCGCCATGTGCATTTTCAAAGAAATATGGACCAATGATCTTTTCAGACGATACACCGCACCAAACAGTACACTTAAGTGGGTGTAATTTTTGCTGATGAACTGTTTTTGGATTCTCCGTAGCCCATATCCTGCAATTTTGCTTGTTTACGAAACCATTCAATTGGAAATGGGCTTCATCGCTCATTATCAAATTGTTAATGAAATCGCGATTTTCTTCTGTTTTTTGTCGGAATGAAATGCCATAATCGAGCCGTTGTTGGTAGTCTATCGGCTTCAATTCTTGCACAAGCTGAACCTTATAGGGAAACACGAGCAATGTGGCCAAAATCCTCTGAACGGACCTCCGTGATAGCCCCAGTTGTGCCGAACGTCTTTTTGTTGATGTTTCTGGACTGTCCTGCACACTATCCACAACACGTTGGATATTTGCTTCCGTGTGGACCAAACGTGGTCTTCCGGTAAATGGGAGGTGTCTTACTGTACCATATTGTCGAAAATTTGCGACCAGGCGGTTTAATTGTTGGTGCTGAAGGTCCAGTACGCACATTAGAAAAACGACGATAAGCACGCTGCGTCAAAACCATTGACCGTTGATTTTCAAAATAAAATTCAACAACTGTTGATCGCTGTTCTGTTGTGTAGTGTTCCATTTCAAATTCCCCAAGTATTTTCCTCACAAAATTCTGAAATAAAAATTAAATTTATAAATAAATTTAAAACATTCAAACCATAACAGTAGTCTTGCGCCACCCTGTACATGAATATAGCAAAAATACCTGCCTTTCATTGATGCCACCATTCATCTCCTTTTGTGAATGAATCTTTTGTTTTGGTATGAAAGGGGGACTCCATATTTTTAAAATATTTCTGTCTCATTCAACGAAATATCTATAAGTTTGGTTTCTCTTTACAATAATTTTTTATATTTTCTATTATTCCTTCGTCGTTTTTTAACCCATCAATTAATTTAATTAATGATATCATATATACGTTAAAAAGCATATTTCTTAATGCACCACTTTAAAAATATCATTATTATTTTTTCATGAGAAGGACTACAGATGTCTCTAGCATAGTCCCTTCAAATATATGAAAGGTTTTCAGATTTGGAACATATGTACAACATTAAAAAAAATTATAATGTGTGAATGTTCTTACCGTGGATTCGGTGAACGTTGCATTGCGTGGGGTGGTACTTATGCCAGCTTATACAGGGCCTATGTATGCCCTGGGCCATCTTATAAAAAGACTTCCATACACGTTCCTCATAGAAATGGCTTCGTCTTCTTGAGTCTTGTATAATTTATTTTATTCATTATTTATGACGTCATGGTTTTCGTGCTTGTCTTGTTAACGGTTGCCTTCAATAGATTGCGTGTCAAACGTATATATTTATAAATAATAGATCGTTTACTATCAAGTAGTCCCTTGATAGCGCTTGATCGCGTTTTCCGACGATCCCCGTCCGCGCGAGCGAGCTGTCGGAGCGGGACACGTGTCGGATTCGTTCAATAATTTACCCATCAAGGCTGGCGAGGTCCGCACTTGTTGCGAGCGAGTCCCTCACTCGAGAACTCGGTTCTTCGTATCTGCATCTGCTCGGCGGGTCGGGTGGAGTATTAATGGAGGTGCAATTTTATTTCCCGCTGCGCTTGAGATCGCACGCGCGTTGAATGGTAATTGTGACTGAACCCGCGATATACTGGCTGGCACCGTGGGCGGCAACCGAGCGAGAAATTCAATACGCAGAGTGTCTCTTAGCCAGTAGCAAAAACTTTGGGGAGTCTTCTTCGTTCAATGTTGAAGATGAAATATTATATTTTTAATATTTAACGCGTTATCTTTGTGTTTAGTCGTTTAAACAAAATGTTTGTTATGTTAGTATATAACCATTTATGGAGATTTTTAGCCTACCGGTTTCGAGACGTACCCGACTCTTCGTTGGGACAACCATTACACTATCATGATATATAATATATAATAGCTGAAATGCGTACCAATGCGTACCTACGGTGACGAAGATAAGCGACATAGAGGTTTGAAATGTTTGAAAATATTTTAAAAATTCTTTTTCAAATACAAATCAAATAAAATGACAAAAAACTTTTTGCAGGGTTTTAATCATTTTATTTGACTTGTATCAAAGCGAATGATTTTTTTATCCGTTGTAAATTATTTTCATGATTTTCATGTCAATATTTTACAAAATTATACAACATTAGCCAGAAATATTGTAAAAATGCATATAGTGCACACATAAATACGCAAATAACAAAATACACAAATTTTTAACTTAAGTAAAATTTACATAAAATAAATTGTGTAAGCACTATTTAAAATGTTAACATTTTTTTCTTTTCTTATTCCCTCTTTAATTTCATTAAAGATCTTCATTGCCTTGTACATCATAGCTTTTTGAGATTAAGAATGCTGAATAGCAGTCTCATTCAATTTATTTTTCTTGTCATCATATAATGCGCGTTCTCGTGTTGATTTGCATTTTCTGTTGTAATAAATTATATCGATATGTTTCCATTGAAAATTTTATGAATAAATTAAAAACGATTTTAAAAAATCAAAGAAAGAGTCATATATCCAGCTAAATACTAAATAAAATTTAATTTATACATATATTACCTAGAGGTCTATGTAATATCTGTATAAATAAATTTTGCATGCATTACAACTGCTGAGAGACCATCAACCGCCATCTTCTATACCTGTTTTTTTGCTTTGTCATGTGATTATGGCGTCATCGACAAATTTTCCCTTTTCCATGTTTTTCGCTCGGGTCATCAAATGTCCGCTTCGGCCCGACTAGGTTACAAGGTGACCAGATAGCGAGAACACAGAGCGTGTCCATTTGCAGGAGCCCGCTAATTGTCGCGGACCTTGGAACAGTAGCTAAGCCGTGAAGTGTTCAATTTCCACTTAATGTCCCTAAATAATCGGTGTACCGAGACTTGTGCACGATGCATACGATTTTTTAAATATTTAAAAAAAAAAATTTTTTTTAATATTAATTGAGAAAGATGGAAGGTTATGGAAGATGCTTGTGTCCAGCAGTGGAGAGATGAAGGCTGAAGAGGAAAAGAAGAATTAACAGTAGAGTTTTGTGCCTTTACGTGAGACGTCACATAAAACTTATTACATGTGAATGCGAATTCAAACGATCAAAGGTCACTCGGATACGGGTTTCTTTTTCCTTTATGGAAAGTTGAAAACCATTATATTATCAATTTATATTAAATAAAGACGGCGGATAGATGCCTTTGAGATGTGGTGTCGGAGACGCATGTTGCGTGTATGGCGCACAATTTATCCACACTTCAACTCTAAGAGAGACTCTCTGAGATAAATCCTCAAATTTTTTGGACAATTTGCTAGATCTGAAGATAGCCCGGAAAAGCTTGTGTTGGGCCACGGCAAGGGTCAATGAGGAAGAGGAATTTTGGATTCTCTACTAGTAGAACCGGACTAAGAACCAATTGGAAAAGGTTACTTTTATAGTGACAGAACTTTTGGCCAATTATAAGCAAATATTAATTTCATAAAAATAAATATAAGTTTCGTTTAACTAGTAAGTCAATTAGACATGTAGTGATGTGTGCGAGTGTGTGTTTGTGCGTGCCCTTGTGTGAGAGGAAATATGTCACCTCGCAAGTATTAAAATTATGAGGCACAACGATTATTTACGTTTTTTTAATATTAAAAACACATAAACAAACAAAACAATGTATACGTATTTTAGATAATAGAACGAACATGAAGGTACTTTATTTATTTTATATGAAATTTGTGAAGAAAGTAGCTGTCGCTTATACATTGTTTATATGCATTATTCAAATATTGCAACGATTCTGTAGTATTTGAGACAATGTTGTTATAACACCGCTGCGAAATAAAACGTTTTGTTTATTTGTTTTATACATATTAATAAAGTAAAGTTAAATATAATAATAAACAATGGTATTCTACCACAGAACTACTTTAGTTATCTTAAGACTATAATATCATTTTTAGATCATGATGAATTGGATGCATCTGAATATAAGAATGTCGTTGTGAATCAAAATTTTGTGAGCATGTTCTTTACCTAAGTATTTATAACTTTTTTATATTCTGAGACCAAGAAGTTTCAATTTAGTAGTGCGTTTACGCTACACGTTACCTTAAGTGCATTCAGAGTGAAAATTTAGGATGCAACGGAATACTTTCACACCATGAAGTGTGATGACTCATCAATTAAAAGCTGAGATGGCAGTTTTCCGATTGATATTTGAACAGTACCCGGCAGTAAATATTACGCATCGAGCTTTAGAACTATGTGTAATATATAAAATATTTAATCGTCACGTAGTTATAGTGACAGAGACGACGCTGTACGTAGTCGAAGCTAGCCGATAATCTCTTTCTAAAGCTCGATGTGTAACATTTAGTGCCGGATATTGTACGTGGCTTCATAAAGTTGTTTGAAAATGGTATTACGGAAATTGCATATGCTCCGGGTGCTGTTATTAACAAAATGCCCTTTTGAAAATTGCATACCTACCGGGCGCTGTAATTATTGTTTATTTCGTATTTGTTGATATAGTTTTCATTATATATATTCATTCATGCGTAGTTAGGGCGATTAAATTATGCGCCTACTGTTTCATTTTCTCTTTTTTTTCACTTTAAAAGCAACCCACGTCATTCCTGTCTATTTACCGACTCCAAAGTGCGACAAAAACTCGTCAAACCGTAAAAAATACCTTTACGAGACGAATCTCTACTTAGAAATCTTAGCTGTATGCCCCGCACGCCCAGGAAAGCGGTAAAGAACTCATTTTCCAGAAGCTTCGCGTGAAAAAGCCGTTAGGTAAACTGGGTTACGAGTCCAGGAATCTGTTTATTCCCTAAGGTAGTGGTCTACATCTCGCTACCTTCACCGTTTACATGAATGAGGACTGTAATGTACGAAGTCCTTTAATATTTCGTCAGTTTCCTGACTCGTGAAATGCGATGTCACGGCATTTTTATACGAGGTTTTTTTTTTACATTGAGTTGTTTTCGGTCATTGTTTTTGATATGCAAGTCACAATAGGTAATTCTAGTCGGTGGAACAAATTTATAATGAACTATGTTTGAACTTCTTGAATTTATTTATTGAAATCAATCGGTTTTTCAGAAAATGTTTTGTCCTTCGTCAGGGTGATTAAATACTAATCCTAAACCGTAATAGGGAATTCTATTCAGTGGAACAAATTTATAATTAACTATGTTTTAACTTCTTGAGTTTATTTATTGAAATCAATCGGTTTTTCAGAAAATGCTATGTCCTTCGTCAGGTTGATTTTTGAAAATATTGATTATTAATTATTTAAATAAAACATGGACATATTATATTCAGATGAAAAAAGTATAATGTATATATACACGGAGTATATATACAAGTGATACAGTACGCACGCGCCTTCGAAAGATACTTTGGAGGAATAGATATATAAATTTTTGATAACTGAAACCGATGTGTGATCAAACACTGCGAGATTATCACACGACAAATTATGTTTTAATTTAAATATGTTTTGGTAATGATTTCGTATGTCGTATCGCACGTCAAATGCAGTCGAGTTTGACAGCTAGTTAAAACCACAGATAAGCGAAATAAACAAATAGACAAGCGATAAAATCAAAGCGCGAATAAAATGTTCCGCAGAATATTCTAGACGTTGAATATAATGGAAAAGTGTTGCATAGACGAGTGAAATAGTCTTGCGGCGAAATAGTGTAAATTATGGAATTACGCGTCAGCCAAAGTTTTGTGTCCAGTGATTTGTGTATGCTAAAATTTTAAGTTGTTTTAAATAATTTTACTAATCTTATACATTAAATTATTATATTGTTTTCAAAATTGTAATAATAATAATTCTACTGCCTCACAGTATTAAGAGGTGGATTATACAACCCTGGATGCCCGAAATTTAATTTGAATTTGTGTTTTTTACAAGGCCTGAAATTAAAATAGAAATTAGATTTTTTTCAAGGAGTATTGTATGATTGGAGTGATTAATTATTTATATTTATTTATTGGCACTCATTAAGGCACATATTAGATTATTATTTTGAAAAAAAAAGTGGCCACGCTATGTACACTGCCTTGCAGATTCTACGCCGTGACTGATATGCGAAATTCCCCGGTACGCATTTGTCTGATACTGAAAAAGAGAATATGTCACTATTTCAAAATAAATTTCTAAAATGTTTAGATGAGCCATTTGTTTTTAAACAAAACTTTTAGGGAAAATATTTTTTCCCCATTTTACAAAAATATTTTATTTCAAATGATACATGTTTATTTCAAAAATTTTCAAATAAATAAAAGTTTGATTTGTAAATTAATAACTGCCAATAAAAAAATATATAAATAATTTATCGCTTCCTTGTAACAAATCACAAAATTTCTACATAATTTTCAGGCTCCCGGGGTTTTGTAACCCCTTCATACGTGTACAAAATATTAGTATGACAATTTTTTTAATTTTTATCAAAAAGTTAATCATTTTCCATTAAAATGATTCGAAAATTCTAAAAAACTATAGTTATATCGAATTGCCTCGTCAGTACTGAAATAAATCACGGCGTTTTCATAGAAAAATTAAACATCAGTTTCCTGCGAAACTGACGTGTGACCTGATCATAATAACAATATATGTATAAAATAAATAGTCTGTCGTGTAGCGCAATTATCCGTCGGAATCTGTAACCTGAGTAACCTCTCACATCGCACTTTCTCCGCGCCTGCGCATTGCCGAGGTTCCGGCAGTTTCCTCGCGTTCCCCTCACCGCTCATTACCGCCGCAACTTACGGTCAAATGCAGACTCATTATTCAATACGCAGGAGCCACCGGGTAAAAGCGCGCAGTTGCCGCGTCGATAGGGCGCCTGAACTATCGTCACTTTCGCCTATGGACCCCGTCCGGCGCCTCGAGCCGTCCGGACGAATTGCTTCACGTAGGCTGCACACCGCGCGATGTATGCGCTTTTGTTTTAATCCGTCATAACGACCAATCGCCGGAAATTGCTGACTAATTCACTAATTAACCGTCTCGCTACACCTTTCTCTGGTTTAATAAGATTCGTGTGCCCGAGCCGCAGCTCGCGACGTTAATTATTATTGTATGCACTTGAGCAAAATTCTCAAGCATACGTTTCTCACTCGGAACTGGATTTGACGGGAAAGTCGTCTAAAATTAGAAACCAAGTTCGTAACATTCAGTATACCACGTGTAACCATCGGGAAATTAAATGTAAGTCGTGTCAGAAAACGGTATACAGAGTTTATGAAAATATGTTCGATATATTTTGGTTCATGTTCTCGAATAGAAGATTTCTTCTAATTCAAATATATCATTGCACTTTAATAAAATTATCTAAATAAATAATAATCACGCCCTCGCATTAGGGGTGAGCAGAGATAGAACGCCACACTTATTTAACTTGGCACGCCACTTTTGGTTGGACCACATTCATCTAATTCTAATGCACGCTCTTCGATAATTGAAGCTTTTAACAGATCCTTTAATATTTTCTCGTTCGTGCATTCCACATGACCAAACCATTTCAGCGCTCCTTCATTATATCTAATACACTTTAGCAGCATTACATTTACTTCTAATTTATTCATTTCTTACTCTATCGAACACAGATTTTTGACACATGTGTCTAAGCGACCGAATTTCCACTGCATTCAGTATTTTTTAATACTTTTTTGCTGATTCCAGGCAAGTTGCAATTGTTACAGTACAGGTATATTTTCCAACCTATATTTTCCATAATTAGTCATAACCTAGGTTAAGTTATGACTAATTTACTAACCTAAACAACCTAACAGGTTACATAAGTTGGAAAATATATTTTCACTAGAAATATACTTTCTCTGTAATGCATTAATATTTCTGCAAGGTTTTTTTATAATTTTATTTGATTTGTATTTAAGCGAATGAATTTACACAAGTTACTTTCATGATAGTCAAATATTTTGCAAAAGATAGGTCAAAAATATTTAAAAAAAATGCAAACTCAGATGGCGCATATCTCCATAATTAATGTCCATAACTATCAAACGCTGACAAGACTAACGCTACTCTAGATAATAATAGATAGATAGAAGTGCAAGCTTCGAAGTCGATTATATGCATTTATTATTATTAACTGTAAATATTAGGACATTGATAATAAAAATGATGCTTTATGTAATGCCTTAATAAATCTTGAAAGTTCAGCCAAAAACATGGGTCTCATAGTAAACTAGCAGAAGACCAAATACATGGCCGTAGGATGCACCCAACAAATCCCAACTCTCTCGTGTCAAAATTTTGAAACGGTACCAAGATTTACATACCTAGGATCCCTGATAACAAGCAACAATAATACTACAGAGGAGATCCAGAAGCGCATAGTGAGCGCAAATCGCTGTTTTTTCCGCCTACAAAAGCAGATAAAATCCAGACTGTTGTCCAGAAACACCAAGATATTAGTGTACAAAACGCTTATTAGGCCAGTGCTCACGTACGCACCTGAGACGTGGGTACTAACTAAGAGGAATGAGCGAGCACTGGACGTTTTTGAAAGGAAAATTTTGAGGCGTATCTTCGGACCGGTTCTAAAAAATGGACTTTGGCGTATACGTTACAACATTGAGCTCTATACTCTATTTAAGGAGCCAAACGTCACAAAATTTATAAAACTGGGAAGACTTCGGTGGCTGGGTCATGTAGAGAGAATGTCCGAGCATCAAGCACCAAAATCCCTGCTGAACTCAAGGCCAATAGGGCGAAGGAGCTTAGGAAGGCCAAAATTAAGATGGAGTGACAACGTCCTCAAAGATATCTCTGCCTTAGAGCTTCGAAACTGGAGAGAGCTGGCACTAGATCGAGATGAGTGGAGGAAAATTATTGAGGAGGCCAAGACCCACCAAGGGTTGTAGTGCCAAGAATGGTGATGAGAATGATGATAATAAAACATTTTCCCCTTATAGTAAAGGAATCTTCCTATTAAGCATTGTGGATTAGCTATGTCACACCTTTATAATTATCTCTGGCCTTTGAGCACAACACCGCCCGTGGTTCTCTGATTCTCGGGAGTTTGTGAATAATCCAGCTTATATGCAAAATAAAAAATCTTCCTTCATGCAATCGCCGTGGATCCGATAGAGGTATTAAATCTTGCGCATCGGCTCTCGGCGCTGCAAAACAAATAATATTGGCCAAACAAGGTATGCGACCTTGCGGAACGTCCTTTGCCAACCTTGTTCGTTACAGCGACACCACACCGGGCGTGACGTCACCACATAACTACAGAGAGACAAGTTGTTTTCAATGAATTTTAAGTTATTCTCGGAATTTATGTAGACGTTTATATCCTTCATCAGCACAGAAAATGGCAACATGCCTTTGTGTGCCTCTATGTAAATATTTAGATGTGTATCTATTGAACTTATATGTAATGCTGTAAATGTACGTATATTAATGAACATCTACAGCATGTTTCAACAAGAATGCGAGATTTGCGAACCATTTTCGTTATATATCGTTAAAGGGGTCGTACCTACATATTCAGGGATTAAAAAATATGTTTGTTGAAAAAAATTATTTTGAGTACTAGCTAAGTAAAGAGCTTACTTAAAGTCCTTGGAACTTCGTTAATACTTATTATATTGACTCAAATTTTTCAGAGAATGTTCTCGAAACTGGAAACTAAAAAATTTTTTTTTTTAAATCCGACTAGTTTTTTTTAAATATACGATAGTTTTTATGTCAGTGCCAGAGGGAAAAAGGCTGGTAGTACGACCTAAGAGAATATGGAAAAGATAAAAGTGCTTCTAAGAAAAATTGGAACTTCCAGTGGACCCAAGTAATCGCTACAACTACCTAACAGTGCTGTCCATGTTACATGATCCTGACCCGATTAGTTTAAAGGGGATGAAAAAGAATACATGTTATTGATTATCGACGTTTGGTCATGGATCGCTGTACGAACATTCTTTTGTTAATTAGGTTTTGTCGATCCTAGAAATAGCCCAGTTATGATGAAACTCTTGAAAGTCCAACTCATTCTCCATGAGCCACTGGACAGTACTTAGAAAATGCGGTCGGCAATGCATTTGCAGTAGATGTTACATTATCGCAACATGATACCGAAGTCTTTGTGCCTCAATTGGACGACAGACGGATGTGTCATCTCAACCGCTGGTGACTGGAGTTTGCCACCCAGATATCGTTCTTTGGGGTTTTGTGAAGATACGCGCCTTTATACGTGCATAATTTTTGCGGACACATCGCCCGCGAAGAAGATGACAAGCCGGAGAAGCTGTTCGTGGCTGGAAATGTAGAAGGCCATAGAAGAAGTCGGTTTTCTACTCGATTGACTTCCTGGATCAAGGGCTGTATCGGCCATCCTGTTGGTACAGCTTTCCGAACTGTGGATTGCAGACAGAGATAATGAAATTATTAAGGATCTAGGCAACCGTGATTGCAACATAGGTGATGAAGTGATCCACACTTTATTTACTCTCAATTTGCTTATATTATACATATTATTATTGTTTTTTGGAATAATTCGTGCATTGTATTAAAATCAAACCCTACGTTTTTGTTGAGACATCCTTTAATATGGCTCTAATGCACATTGAGGCCCCTATTTGCAGAGGTGAAACCTTATCTGGGGCATTACTTAGATGAGAAATTTACTCACTACTCCGATTGTTTACTCATCCTCAACTTCAACAAAGCTGAGTTATGTGTACACTGACAAAGTTATACTTTGTGAAGTTTGTGTACCTACTATCTTCTCAACAATTTTCTTGTATTTCATCTTTTTTTTGCTTTTATTTCATCTCTTCTGAAATCTTATTTTATATTCTTATTGTTTATATTTTATTTTCTGATATATTCGGTTGACTGACAATTTTTTTTTTCATAATACGACAGGTCTAATACCTATGTTCGGGGTTCTGAAGTTTTTCATATGCGTAGACTTCTGAACTAAACGATAGAATCACAATATTTCAGACTTATTAAAACAACGCGCTCACTGAATGACTTTCGGACTGAAATACAAAAGTCAAATGACTTAAATGTCAAATACACTGTGCAACTTATAAAGGACAATAAATATTTTTGAGTGGTTTGTTGCGCTGGTAGCTAAAAATGCACGCTAGCGAGACAGTTAACCTGTTTTTTTTTGTTGCCTTCTCAATATGGCATACACACTTAGACTCGCGTTATATTAATGTGTTTGTTTTAATGTGTACATCTATACTGAAAGACCATTTTTTAGCTCTGATATCAAACATTCCATCAGACGCACAACTTGGTGTATACACACGCCTTCCATATTTTGTCGCGTTGATATTGGAACACGGCTAAATATGAATGTTCGTAAAGGAGTATTTCATTATGTCGAGTGTTTTTAAGAATGCGCTGCGTACAGAGATTAAGCTAGTGTGAACGATTATTTTGCCCTAGATTATGTACATTCGAGAAATTATCACCTAACGCACAGAAAATAGCTTTGATCGTTCGTTTTACTCCCTATTTGGGGACATTTCTGGAATGTCGTTCAGTTTAACGAATTGGTCTTAAACCTCGAAGTAAATTACTTGGTTTATCGTGATGTAATACACTATTGACTATTTTGCCTCTTAGATGTCACAACAAACTGTTTATCGTTGTTATTACATTATATGATAATACATTCATTCATTTAGACATAATTAGTGTTTTCATATTATCTGTGTTTTGAAATTGTATATTTAAAACAATCCAATCGAGTCGTATTTCTTTGTATACTAATATTAATCGAGTTAATTGCGTTTACATCAATTACGTTAATATTATACGATACCTACGTATTAATAAAATAGTGGTTCCGCTGTCTGAAAACGAGGTTAAAATAAATATACATAATTAATGAAAACCTGATAAATCCTTGGAGGTGGAAAAGCAATGACCTAAAATTCAGAGAATATCCTCTAGAGATACTCGCTCACCTGTAACGTGAACTAATTATTTAAAATCTTTTTAAAAGTAACACATGTTGATTGATCCGACAAAGCCATTCAACAAACACGTCAATAAATTTTTAACGATGTATCTCTGGCCATATGACCACTTCATCGGATGATTCAGATAAGATAAATTTAAATTTATTGCCAAATGTTTACAGTGTTTTACTACAATAACAACACGCATTTGTTAGAAATGAATATCACTATTTTTTATATGAGGTGTAGTAGGATTTGATGCTTTTTAAAATAATTAAAATAGAGATGCGTACACGGAATGCGTCTCACATCAATATTGTTACTATTTTCAAACTGAGCTTAATGTTTTTGCTATGAATTAAGGCCCTAGCCGTTGTCTGGTCTCTTGAAACGTAGTTTGAATCCCAATCACTAGGCGAAACTCTTAACCACTGATAAGGGTCTAGCAAACCACTAGATAATCAAGCGGTTTGCTAGACTCTTATCAGTGCTTAAGTAGTCAACTTTTTTTCGTGAACTTTAGTCGGTATTATTTACGACTTGTTTGGAATTTTTCATAATTTTTGAATGACGAAAGTTTTTTTTATACGATACTACCGTTAGAAAGCTTCTCTCTATTTGCATTGATAACCCCGGCACACTACAACAGCAGTAGAAGATTTTCGCTCGATTGGTGCGGCAAAGTGCATACCTATATAAACTACAAAATACATATTATCACAACCATATGTTCCATCTACTATTTTCAAATAAGTTTCTCGCATGTAGGACCTTTTCTCAATGACTAAACAAAAAAAATAAGATTACCTTTTGCTCGATAGTTTAATTTTAATAGATCTTTTTTATATTTATGAAAGATATGAAAAGAGGATGAAGAAGCCATTGCTTTGAAACATGTCGATTTTTTTCAATAAATAAGTGGTTTAAACAAAGTTAATTTATATTAATTATAATATTTATGCATTTGTTTGGTCGTCTTCTACTAATTAATACTAATTTTTAAACGTGAGCTGCTTTTTATTAGTAAATATTACTTCGTGAAGACGTATAACGACTTGACATTTCCACAAATTCTAGTGCTTTGAGATAATTTTGTTTTCAATTTACTAAAAATGGTGTCGCTAATGTGATAATCACACTTTTAATAATTTATAAAATAAGTGTATATATTTAAAAATAAATGTTTACAAAATAAATATTTTTCAAGAACATCCGAACCGTTAATTTATCTGTCTCAGCACCAGATAAATATATTTTTTCCTGTAGCACTCACGAGGTTAATCAACTAAATATTCTTAATTAATTAATTATTGCGACGATTTATAGTCGAGAATATTAGACATTGTTTTATTTTTTATTTGCTTTACTGGAAAACGACATCGTGTCTGTGGGATACCTGAAACATCACAATACGTGTATAAAACAACTGTCGAAGTCCATAGGTCAAGAGGTAGACAAGAGAAATCCATTCATATAATAAATACGGCCTTCACGCGAACATAATAATATAATAAACACACGGCACCTGCTTTATTGCTTTTAAAATAATTCTCAAGGTAGGTATTATATGTATTCATTTTTTCCTTCAGCTTCCTAACTAGGTGGGCGTTTAAGTTTATTCAAATACTTGATCGGTGATTGTTTTATTTTTTGCGTGTACGGCTGCAGTACACCGCTTATCCAACCGTACACGATTATATTATTTAAAGCCCTGACGTCATTTACTGTACCGTAGGAAAAACACGGTAGTTGTAAATTATAATACGGAAGATTTTATACTCGTTTCCGTTTTTTGATAAAATAAAATAATGTTTATCTTGTGAAATGGGTCCAGAAAATTTTGTTATTTTTTAATAGCCTTGATTATGAATTTTAGTTAATCATTTTGTAACATCTTCATTTTTTTAATATTTATAAATAACTACACAACATTTTCATTGCGCCTCACTGGGCTCTTCCCTTACTGCGGCGACCATTTAACATTGTTGATGAGATACATAGATGGGTATTCAATCAATTTTATTATGATTAGAATTAAATATGAACAAAGTACCAAGCTGGAAATTTTTTATTTAAAATTCCTGAAATTAAAAGTAATTTACTTGAAGTATCTGTATAAATCGAAAAGAAATTCGAATATTAAGGTTAATAAAATGTTAAAGATAGGAAGAAGAAAATTCTGTATTTGAAATTGTGACCTTTAAGGCAATAGTGCTATATAGATGTGAATCCTGAAATTTCACGGATAAGCAATTAGGGAAAAAAAAGAAATGGGCGGAAATTTTCGAAAGGATGCAGCGAGGCCACAAATTCCCTGTGGGAGAGGCCAGTATGACGGTTGTACGATACACCTGTAATGATTTAATAATATTAATTTGAGAAAACTAATAAACTATGTATAAACCACACTAATTGTTTTTAAACATGTTTTTAAATTAAGACGTTTAAAAACAAAAAGTTAAAACTATAAACATTAAATAAAAAATAATAATAATAAATAAAATGCAAAGAATTATAAATATAAGCAGGTAAAATTAAATAAACTGAATAACAGTGACGAAAAAATCATCATTGACAATTTCCAATGAACAATAACTAAGTAAAAAGCAAGTTTTGCATCATATACATACACTATTCAAACTATTTACTAAAAATAAATAACCGATAAACAATTTTCCATCTCCTCACCTTTATATATATATATATATATATATTATACTATATATATATATATAAGGTATATAATCCGAACATCATTTTATTATATTATGAATGTTCTTTTTAATCAATCTAAAAATTTTACTCATCGGTATGGGTGTACGATATTTGTAGGTATGTTGATATTTATGTGGATCTTTTCATTATTAACATGATCCGGCAGGTGTAAAGAACGCACCTTAACTCGAAAAAGTGCGTTGCGTTAAGCAGTTTATTTTAAAGAGCCCACTATATATATCATTGTGTGAAAGGATTGGGACCGGAGTTTTGAAGGATAAATGCACCGGTTAGATAATTATTTACGTAGTTGGATAATTATTTTATGATTAACAAGAAAACACAGCATGTTTCAATAAATTAGTGGCTTACACTAAGTTTTTTCTTGTTAATTATTGAAATAATATTACCGAAAATTCATTTTGCATTTATTGAAGAAATTATTTTATGAGCTATTCTTAAAACAAAAGCACGGTGTAAGGCATTGTTAATTATAATAAAGATAAGTTGGCCAGTTTCGACCAAAAAAAATGTGGTTGAACGTTTTCACGTTTTTCAGCAACATGTCGTTGCTTTACAAGTGAGAATCTGGATTGAAAGCTTAAAGACAATTTCCCGCCTCGCAAGCCACCTAGAAAAATATTAGATAATGTTAGACCGAACTAAACCGCCTCCTAAAAATATCCATCACTCGCCTTCTCGGGATAATCGGACCAATACACTACTACAGATACCTAGGAATTAATATTTCGATAATCTACCAGCGAGTATTAGAACTATAAAACATTATGCAAAGTTTAAAAAGTGCGTAAAATCATTGAACAATTGAGTGGTGGGGTTTTTGATATTAACCTTAACATGCTTATTTTTAAATATTATTTAAACTCCATTTTTTTTAAATATTATTAAATTTTTAAATATTATTTAAACTCCATTTTTTTTAAATAGAGATGCGAACACGGAATGCGTGTCGCATCAATATTCTTACTATTCTCAAAATAAGCTTAACGCTTGTGCTATGAGAATAGGACCAACTTGACCAACCAGCTCGAACCACCGACCATCAGATCACTAGGCGAGCGTCATGACTATTACACCAACAAGCTATTTCTATATATATTTCATTGCATGTATGTGTTATTATATGTTATTAAAAAATAAACTGTTATCTACCGCACTTGTGACACTCTCCGGTTTCATATACTTTCATGGTATTGACAAAATGCTCCTTTTTATCCCATATTTTATATTTGACCTTCACTTTGCGATTTTGTTTCATTTACCATTTTAACACACCATTTATATATATTAAGCCAGCTTATTTTGAAAAAAAGTGGTCCAACTCTCCTCGAATTACCATGTTACATATTTTTGTAACATATTGTTGTGCACACTAAGCCGGTTGAATCCCTACGCGATACACTACAATGTAGTGTAGTTACCAACCGATCCCTTCTGTCACAATAGTGGTTCGATTTTCTATCTCAATCGGAAAATTTGCAGACTTGTGTTCCGTCGTGTCATGTCGCGGGTCCCCGGCGGCGACAGCGGCGCTGCACAAAGGTTAGAAATTAGCTTCTGTGCGCGCAAAATTCAAAAAACGAAAGTCGTAATAAAAATAAAATGTATGCAGCGAAATAAACTTAGTTCCTTGGGTAATAAAGTCCCACTAATAGTTAATTACCTAGAGTAAACCCCTCGTGTCTAGTCGAGCAGTTAGTGACATGTTGTTGCAAAAAAATAAAGTTGAGTTATTGTCAGTCGGATACGAGTGTTTGTGGTGTGTTTATATTTTTGAATTTTGTTCTTCGAACTATGGAATCGATAAACTTAGGTAACTTTTTTTTTAATATAATCCACATTTTTATTCAATTAATACTCTACAAAGCCACGATTTGTTTTTAACAAAATATCGTAAATTTTTTCTGCATGCCTGCCAAAACTGGGATTGACCTGTATTGAGTCTAATTGTTGTAAACTATCGATCTCTAATACCTTGACTGCAGATTTAAAATCAATCGGAGTGCACGTCGGTGCGCCTGTATTCAGAATTTATTTATTTTCCAGCTCTCGGATTACCAAGGAAAAAACTGTTTGGAGTATGGTTAAAGGAGCGAGACTTTTCTAAAGGAAGTAAAAAAAGCTGTTTTAAGGGCGATTAATACAACAAGGTATAATAAAAAAAAATTGTTAAATTTTTGTGGACAAATACGTCTAAAGTGGATCAATTTTGGACGTCATAAAGACAAGTTTAGAATTAAATATAAAGTGTGGTTAGGTGGTATAATCGAGTTTTCAATATTACATTTATTTTATTTTTTATATCTTTAAATTGGTTTATTATTATTATTTAATGGGTATAGAATACAAATAAACACTTAAATAAATAATTTCGCTCGCTCAGATTGTCTTTTCCGACCACCGTGCGCTGGTAAGATCACCGCTGTGTCCGGCTCGCGGTGACATCAGCCGCCTCGCGGTCGGAGGTCGCCCCCGACACATGTCTCTGACACTTTATTGGAGATTTTTTTCAATTAACCGGTCGTGTGGCGGGAAGTCGACAACGCCGCCGTAACGAACCGCTCGGCACGAAGCCACGACGGGATCCGTCAAATTAATACAATCGATATTTACGATTATTGATGTTGTTTTCAAATGTCTACGACTATCAAATAATATGCAAGGAGCGACATAATGATGGTGGAGATTTCCAATCTTTGCCGATGATTTTCTCGACATTGGATACTAATTTTGTAAGCGTGAAAATAAAAACACACTCTCACTTGTTTGTTTTGTGAGACGCGCTCCACCTTATGAGGGCATTGTCAATCTATTTTACATTTTATGTTTCATGGGAATAACACATTTTCAATGATAGATGACAAAAGCGTAGTTGTTTTTAAATAATGTAAATGAGGTACATAAATAAAATATATTTAACATTCCAAAAATTTAAAAATTGTGAGGTTAATCTTGGGTGGATCGATGAACGTTGTGTAAGGTGATCGTTTAAGACAGGTGGTAAGCCATGTAAAACGCCCAATAAACAGTTCCGTACATACATACTTTCCCGTATAAATAACTTCGTCTCTGTGAGATAACTATAATTTATCTTGCTTAATGATTATCCCTCTTTGAACAGAATCCAGTAATTGTGTTCTTAGAACATACTTTAATAAATATATTTTTAATTTTGTCCAGCCTTGTGATTCACATGTAGTGAAAGGAGTTCATTTGAATATTTTTTTTAGGTATACTATTGGCACAATTCAAACAGTATTCACTGGCAACTGCATGCTGACACTTTTTTGTCTGTTATCTGATTGCACTGTCGTTGTACACACCCCCCAATAATTATTTATTGACGCCTTTCTCGTGACGTCGCGTTTTCTCGACGCCATTTTGGCCGAACACACGTTTACCTATCATGATTGACCCGGGCCGACATGAATACTGAAAGCAATTAGCACGAATGTCTAATGTAGTGTAAACTCATCGTCACGACAATCGTTGTCTCGAAATAATGACGCGGACGTAATTTTTCTCTGTATACAAGAGTACCTAAATTAACCAACGTATATCTATGACAATTGTATAATTCTAAAGTGATGTAGGTATCATAAATTAAATGTTGCGGAGTAAAGGTTTTTAATAATTCAAAACCGAATTTAATCCCCGTTCTTTTAGGGTGATTATATCACTAGAGCCTATTCATTGTTTTGTTTGAAAACAAAGCCAACAACTTTTGCAAAAATTCAAATTTCAAAAATATTTTGTAAGCCGATAATAATACCCCCAACGTTTATTTATCTTTTCTTATTATTATTTATTAGCTTAAATGTATTTTAAAATTAAATATTTTCACGCTACTATTTATTTTCAGTTTTCTGTCAAATAGTTTAATATCACGGTAGTGTCGCGTAACATTAACGCAAGCAGTCCAAACGTTGCGTGCCAACGTAATTTGACAATGATACTGCTTTTGGAATACGGTTAATAATAATAATATTGGATTATTTATATAGCGTCGGGTAGCCACGAAACCTGTTTCACCAAGTAAACGAGAAAGGGAGTATAATAAAATCTTGGTTTTTATGTTTTAGTTTTTTTTTTAATTGAATTGTTGAAATGCAGCTATGTATTTGAGTACATTCTCGCTCCATCATAGTTTTGGTCTCCCTAAGCGCTTTGCCCGCCCTATAGGTTTTGAGTTCAGCAGGAGCTTTTGTGTTCAGTTAGTCTCTCCACATGACCCAGCCACCGAATCTTTTAAATATAATAAATTTTGTGACGCTTAGTTAGCTTAGCTCCTTAATGAAGTACAGAGCTTATTTTCCTAACGCTTGCGCTAACGTCCATAGAGCAAAAAATATGGCATCTTAATTTTTACAGGTAGGTAATTGAATTTTTCTTTTAGTTTTTTAATTTAATTAGTCTCTCCACATGACCCAGCCACGAAGTCTTTTTAATATAATAATTTTTGTGACGCTTAGTTAACTTAGCTCCTTAATGAAGTACAGACCTTATTGTCGTACCGCTTGCGCTAACGTCCATAGAGTAAAACATATGGCATCTTAATTTTTACAGGTAGGTAATTGAATTTTTCTTTTTTATATCTTACTGGCTGCGCCCGCGCGGTTTCGCACGCGTAGATTTTTAGTAACTTTTAGTCATATTTTATTAATTTGTGTATTAACATTAACATAAAGATATGTAAGTATGTCGTCGCGGACTTTTATATAGAACTTTTTTAGTTCTACAACTTATCTACAGAAAGTATTTAAATATCTCTTACTGTTAAGGTAGCGTTCGTAAAAAAACCAACCCATAAAAACCAAGTTTTTATTGTACTCCCTTTCTTATTTCCTTGTTAAAACAGGTTTAGCTTTTACCCTAAGCGTTGTTTCGTCGGGCGACGCTACAAAATTGATTAATAAAAAATTAGAAAAATCGAAAATTACACTAGAATTATTAATTTTAGTAACAAAAATTTGATAGATCATTTTTATCGTCGCCACGAGTCTGCCTGCAAAGTTTCAGCTCGATTTGATCACGGGAAAAGGGTTAATAATCGACCCAAAGTTTTTTCGTCAGACAAGCAAACAGACGCTACGAGTTAAAAGAAAGGGAGTAAAAACGTGTCGCTCGACCATTTTTTCGTGGACTATAGTTGTAAAATAGGTCACCACGAAACCTTTTATTTTAAAGGGACAAAATAGCCTAAAAGTCATGAATGTATTTTTGAAATCGGTGGACGGACTAGTTTCGGAGATTATCTCATACATCCAAACTAACAAACTTTACTTTTTTATATATTATTATAGATGATGGAAATGACGTTGCAAGCTAAAAAATAGTCGAGTCAACCTAAAAATTCCAGACAGTATTCGCTGCTTCAGACAAACGGATTGTACGTTTTTTAATTTAATTGATATTTTAATTTCATATATTTTTTTAATTTATGAATTTTCCACAGGTCCTAACTTGTAATTTTCCTAATTAGATTTCTATTCTTGAGAGTGATACTAATCGCTCATCTAGGTCAGGCGTGAAAACTGATTTGCGTCGTAATAGCATTAAATGAAATCAGCGGGGCGCTATCGGCGGCCTCACCAGATTAATACGATCTGTAAATGTAATACAAAACTATATATCTCTTCTCTATGCAATCCTACATTCTTTCCAGTGCTTATCCGGTAATCGTTCCTCCATTTTCTCGTGTTGTTATAGTAGTGGTGATTGTTACGCGTAGAATTTTCTTTGAAAAATGTCGGCCAATATTTTTTATTTTGTTTTTTAACAAACAGACCGACAGCAGGTCTTAATTGGCCCTGATAGAAGGTCCTAGGATGACATTACTACAGTCTGAAGTATAATTTGAACCTTTTGAAGACAAAATGATTACGCAATAATAATGTTAAAACAAAATTAAAAGGATCGCAAATCAGCAATTATCAATATATTTTTACATTTTTATCATTATAGTAGGAATGAATGAAGAAATTAGTTTTGTGTGTCAAAGAAGCCGATTTATGTTATCTTTCAAAATAATATTACTATTTGTTCTGTATAATAAGAAAGGATCAAATTTCCGTTTTATCTGCATCCCAGGTAGACTATTTTATAGACGCCAATCTTATTTTATTTACTCTATACATGTTAATTTATAACATCAATTTTAATTTTATTTTCTACTGGAAATGTATGTTAAGTAACATGTTATTTTCTTGTTATAAAAAGTTTTTACTTTATTCTGGATTCGCGGCACTGGACACAAAGTTCACTGGAACACTATTTCGTAATTCGCACTCCAGAATATTCCACACCTAGGTACTTTCACTGTATTATGTTCACTCGGATCATTTATTTATTTGCCCGGAATCTTTGTTCTCATTGCGAAGCGATTTGCGTCATCGTACATTATATATAAACAAGCGTCACTTGTTTATATATAATGTACTCGATTTATGGAATTGTCTCGTATATTTCCGTGTGTTCTACGGGTTTATAGTTGTTGACATTTTATTCTTAAACGTCCAGAGTATTGGGAAGCGCTCGATTATGTGCAGTTTCTATCTTTTTGAAATCTGGTGATTAGACTTATCTGTCCCACCAGGACTATGTATCAGGGTCATCGACGACTTGTTGATATATAGTTATACTTCATTCGTGAATTGGTAATACCACAAATAACCAAAACAACTACGATGAAGGCACTGTGGAACATGTCTAAAGCGACGTTGAAGAGACTGGCCCCCTAAAATGGACGAATTAATAACATTTCTGTATAGCGTCAAATACATTAACTGTTTGCAAAGTTGGTAACAGGTTTATGGGCTGCCCGCTACCCGCATCATTGTTACCCGAACCCTGTTTTACCCTCTGAGACAAAACTCGGCGCCAACTTTTCGGCTGGGCCCTAACTCAGCTAATTCAAAACGATTCAACGTTTACCTAGATCGCTACACCGATAAATCGAATGATGTAGTATATAAACTATTCAATGTTGTTTATTGAATGAGTAAAATAACTAATTTTTTTAGTATATTATCACCGCGCTGGAATGAAACGCTTGTAAACAATTCAATTTTTATTGATAACCAGGTCACTGGACACACACTTTATCTGGATCCCTATTCTGAAATTCGCACTAATTTAGACTTCGATGGAACGTTCCACTTGCGTAATACTTTATTTCGCCTTTGTTTGTCGCAATTTATAAGGACTCGAATCTTCTAGTATATATTCACGTATTCCCGCGACTTCCAGATCTTTCTCCAAAATTCTAAAACTGACTGTTAACCTAGTTGTTAGTTGTTTTAGTAGACTGTTCGGAAACCTTTAGAATCTCCTGAAAAAATCTTCTGTGCGTAGTTGTCTGGAGTATTCTGCCGTGTATATTGCATTGTAGGATCCATCATCACGCGCGAACAAGCACACACACATACCAACTTACTATTTGAATTCCTACCTAACCGACACACATAATTACTCCTTCGAAATTAGAGTTTCTTATAATTGGCCAAAGGAACTGTCTATTATACTGGTGATGCATGTACGTAATTACCAATAGCTGTAAGCAAACGAAAAATAAAATTACTATTGACTTTATAAGTTGACCCTTGGCCTCTTCTAGAATTTTTATCCATTGATCTCTGTATTGCATTATTTCTCTCTAATTTTGTATCTCCAAGGCAGATATGTATTTGAGTATATCGTCGATGGCGTCGATGACTCCATATTTGCTTAGGCCTTCATAAGCTCCTACTTCCTGTTCATGTGGTGTTCGGCATTGACTTCTTATCCGATGTTGACCGATACCCTTTTCCCTCCACGGAGGGGTTGTGTTTTCTACGTCCTGCGCCTTGTTTGGGTGATGTATTTTATTTAAATTTTATTATTGGTATTATGTATTGTATTGTTATTTTTGAAATAAAGATTAATATGCGCGGGACAATGAAGGTTTTGTGCGACCGACTCGCCCGGTTTTCATCTCTGCGTGTTGTATTGAAGAAGGCCGAGCGAGGAGGTCGCTTGAGCATAAAATAATGCCAACCAGGCGGCGAAAGTGCTGGACCGATATGGACGCTTTTGCGCATAGAACGGCTCAGGGTATGTGGTGGGTCCCCTTCATTGACCGATACCCTGATCGTGTCGGGGTCACCAGTTTGGCAGATGATGTGAGGTTGTGTGTGGTTAATTGGCTATTGTAGTTGTGATGAATGATGCTCAAGGTGTGAGTTATGTATTTTGAGATGGAGACACGAATCTCGATGGGCACGTGCGGCACTGAAGGCATAGGTACTACGTGAAATGGGCGCCTGTAGATGTACGTGGCGCCGACCCAGCATAACTCGGATGTTTGCTGTTTCGGTCATGGTTTCCACATGGCCCAACTACCGAAGCCTATATATATATATATATACATATATTTTTTTTTTTTTTACATAACCTGTGTGTTTTACAGAAGATCGACCGACCATCTAGCCCGATCCGCCTGAAACCTATAATTTTGGATTAATTAGATGGGTATGAGCGGACAAAATATGCAGAATATTGCACCAGTTAGCAAACATATCGCTGAAGATGAAGCGCAAACTCGAAACATTACTCATTGCATCACCAGTACGCGGTAAAAATGCGGTCAGTCGGAATATTGTATAAGAAGAAAACTACTAATATACATAAATAATAATTATCTTTCTACAGGCAGCGGAGCCGACATGCCAGTCGATGACGTATAAACCGCATTCTTTTAGTTGCCGTTCTCAACTTTCTTTCCTATTGCATCTTGAACGCGGTTATTGTGGTATCGGGGTACAGGTGTAGCAGAGCTACTCCACAATACTTTTCAGTTAGATTCCTGTTTTAATTATGAGTCGAAAATGTTAAAGCAACTATGACCATTTTTTTATCTTGCTGATTTATTTTTTCTAAAACGTTCGACTATCATTGCAGTAACTTTATCGAATATGAAAAGTTCATCCTTTTTTATGCAAGTCAAGCAATATGATAAAAACCTTCCAATTGAAATTTCTGCCGGGTTTTCACCATCTTATTAAACTTGCATTCAATGGAATGAATATTTCATAATCGATATAAGTTACTGCAATTATAGTTCAACGTTTTGTAAAATATAAGTCTGATATATTGAAAATAAATGCAAACTTCTATATGATGTTAAGTCATGGTTGCTTGAACATTTTCGACTCGTAATCAATTCAGGAATCCACACGCGATGTATTGTTGACTGGTTCTGTTACATCCTGTATATCTTACATACAAAGGTCGAAAAAATAATGTTGACAGAAATCGATTTCGCGGAAGAGGGTAGTCAGTAAACGTGCTACAAATAGATTGTAGCAAATTTGCTTCAATTTAAAAATGACTTGTTAATAATTAGTATTGGAGATTGAAGTAACTTGGGGCAATAATATAATAAATACAAAAATGTAATCGGGTACATACCTACTCGTAGGTACGCGATGCCTGGCAGAGAATCCGTTGAAATGCTCAAAATCAGCTCGAGAAGCGAGGCTCTGTCGGAGGGAGGGCGAATCGGATACAGCTAACAGATATTTTAATACTAATACTGTTCTGCAAAAAAAAACATTTTTTTCGCCCCTTGGGAAATTATTCCTGATTCCTATGTTTTCGCTGTGTACTGAATTCGAATCTGAAGGCAGAAAAATTCAAGCACCATTCTTGAGAAAAAGGAGTTTGAAGGAGATAAAATGGAAATTTTTAAAATCTTATATTTATTTAATTTTTTTGGTGTAATATACATATTTTTAATTCGTGTTATGCACATTTTTAAGCTGAATTCTAAGAATTTGTAAAATATTAATATGCAAGAGTCGGGTATATACTATGTCCGTGCGACCGTTTAATTTCTGCCTAGATAAGCAACAAGTTCTTTTAATATAATTCCTCGAAAAACTTACGCTCTCACAGTTTTTTATTGTTTAAAATACATGGTGATTCTTCGAAATCATATATTTTTATTTTTTCAATGAAGTTGACATCGAATAAAAAATTATGTTTTCGAAATCATGCAGCTTTTTATTTTTTCAATGAAGTTGACATCAAAAAAAAAATTATGTCTTCGAAATCATGCAACTTTTTATTTTTTCAATGAAGTTGACATCGAAAAGAATAAATTATACCTTCGAAATCATGCAACTTTTTATTTTTTTCAGTGACTTTGAGATTGGACAAAAAAAAACTCATTTTTTTATCAAACACACAATTTTTTACAAAAAACTGTGCCCAATAAAGCCTTTTTGACTTCGAATTCGTATTCAGCGTACATCAAAATATTGTGCAACATTTTCGTTAGCGGGAAGAGATTTTGATGCTGATCGGTGTAATTACTGGAAAATATTCCATTTCTTCGGCGTGCCACTTCCTTGGTCATTGGATTCTTCTGCTCTGATTGGAGACGACGATTCTCAGTATTCATACATGAGCGTTTGTTGTGGCTTTGGAATACCGGCGTGATAGGATTTCAAGAATGTTATTCATACAAATTTATAGTACCTATATATGATTTAAGAATTTTAATCTTACAAATTTATAGTACATGAAAAGTTTATGTACGTTAGGTGCCCTAACCCTTTGTGATACACATGTATTCGCATGTATTCCTACCGCCATTACTTTTTGTCTGGCAACCCGCCAAACTAGCACGTGTCGAATGACATTTTAGAATATAGACTCTTCATCTACAGATCCACAAATTTATTTAACTTAAATTACAACCACAATGATATTTTTATTTCGACTGTTCGGGACGTAAAACGAAAATTAATTTCACAACCGCACCCAAACTAGTTCACTCAATTTGTTCTTAACCTTAATTCCTTTATCCTAATCCTGTGTCTCACTCCACCCTCACCAACCCTGCTCAGCATATTTTGTAACCAAAAATTAACTTGTACATATTGTTACACTTTGCTCATATCTTTAACAATCATCAGTGGAAAGTACATAATAGTTTACTTTTTTTTTTTCAATGATTGAGCAACATTGTAGATTGACATTTAAAAAAAATATTGATGAAATGTCTTTTGTTCCTTGTTTTTCCAAATTATTCGAATTTTTTGACAGTTATACAACACCCTGATGATGGAATGGTAATTTCTGAAACATGTTGGTGAAAAAAAAACTAGCATAAAAGTAGATACATATAAATAAAATAATCAGTATTTTTAAATCATATTTATATGTATGTTAATTTTAAGATTTGCTGTCTACTTTCCCAGAGATAAATAAATAAGCGAAGAGTATCATTCGAAGATGAGCGCTCGGTCAACTGAAGTGATAATTCAATAGATATTGGCAATCCATTGTGGAGGTGTTTTAAATACGACAGGAGGCCGAAAGTTGTATCAAGATGTAGTGAATCTAAAGCCACAGTACACCTGTGTGAGTCGTGGACATCGATACTTTGAGTGTTGTAAAGAATTTTCAAGCTGTATAACAGAAAGGAAAAAGATTTTATGGAGGGCATTGTTACGGAGAAGAAAACTATGGTCCTGCAATATTGGAATAGCATCCTGGTGAAGCGCCTCCTAGAAAAGCAAAGGTCATAAATTCAAGGAGGGTGTCAGATTTCTGGTTTTGTGAAAGGATCTTGTTGCTCGACATAAAGGAAAGTACCGAAAAATATCGCAGCACTTAATGCGTCAATTAATCTTCAAACCATTTTTATGAAAGTCTTATGGAACTCATCGAAATGTAGATTAGATTTCACGTAGAGATTTAATTGACTCCTTGTGTTCCAAAAATATTTATAACACTGTGCCGGAGGATTAATAGAAGATAGAACATACCTGGCAGACAGAGCTCAAATCATTCGTATGTACCATTTTTTTCGATATATTGTTTTAAGTTTTCTGTCGTGTAGGTTTCTGACATATATGTTATACATATAATGTTCAGTATGATTTTTAGGCTCTGAACATGTTGATATTTTCAATAAAAAAGTGGTGAAAACAAAGTTTATTTCTATTAATCAATATATATATATATATATAAAAAGAAACCCGTGTTTCCCTATCCGCCAAGTTTTCTCCACAACCAGCCACAACCACCCACTGGTAGTTATGATGGTGGATAGCCCTTGGTGTCACATCGAAAATATGCGAGTTTGGTGGTGGTAGCTGTGTGTGGGTGGGAGTGGGTGACGAAAATGTGCTTTCTAGCGCATTGTTTTGTTATGGGAAGGCCGCAAATGCTTCAGATTGTTTCAAAATAGGCGCGCTGACTGTGTCGGTGAGTCAAAAAGGTTCCGGAAAAACCTGCTCTAGAAAGTTTTGGAAGGAGAAGGTTCCAGAAAATTATCGAAAGTTCTATAAGATTCTAAACTGAGTGGTGGAATGTGTCGGTGTGTCTAGAAGGTTCCTGTACATTCGAATTTCTTGAAAGTTCTGGATGGAGAATGTCCTAGAAGCTTCGCAAAAGTTCTATGACGATCCAAATAGTGTTCTAAAAATCTACGCGTGCGAAGCCGCGCGGGCAGAGCTAGTTATATTAATAATGTCACCACAATTTTTTTGTCACAAACAGCAAAATAATGTCGCACATTATTTTGCTGTGTTTGAAAAAGAAGTTAAGTTTAATTATTTAAATGGTTGTTTATAAATCTTATGTGAGTACTTGAGTTCAGTTCTGCATTATTCTACTTGAGTTTCGAGAGTGACCGAACCTCTCATCGGTGATGTATTAAATTAGCTGCATTCAAATATAGAAACATAATACAGTAAGCACAAATAATTAATTAGGTGCTGACAAAAGAATCCGGAGTTGCTGGTGTAAGGTGGAAGGGGCTAGTTGTAATGGAATTGAGATTTTATTTTTGAGGATGGAAAAACCTACAATTGTAAACGATTTAGACTAGTGATGGTATTTTAACCGGTGACACACTAACCTTTATTAGAGATTTGTATCTGATTGCGTCGATGACTGGCAACTGATCTTTTGTAATTCGACAGGCATCGATACAATTATGTTTTAGTTATCAGTCATCGATACAAATCCCAAATAAGTGAATCGAAAATAACCGGTTAAAAAAACGGTTTAAGCATTTTGACAAATATCGGTAATTACATAACAATACATAAAAAAAATATCCATTATGATATAGACATTTAAATTATTAATATTATTAACAATTTTTTTTAAAACCGCAAATATTAACAACTTTTCTAATTTACAGATTTTTTGGCCGCTCTATTTTTAACAAATTTTATCGACTGCTATGACGACCGATTGACAAATTAGACGCGTCAATACACTGAAGTGCATATACCTTACGTCAAATAATATAACGTACTGTTTTCCTTACGTGAAATCTCTTTTAACGTAGACTTACTTGTCACGGTCCGTTTGAATAAATAATTGCGCCGGGACGAAAAAGCCACGTACGCGATGTGGATAGCTTATTTTGTTTTTGCCCGAGATGTATCTGTCTCGCGTCGCAGGACTCATTCGCGATGCAGTGGGGCAGAATTGCCGGGTTATTATGGCGCACGTGTGCACGTGCGAGCCGTGCTGCCGCGCCCGGAATGTCGAGTTTGAAAAGTTACAACTGGAATGTGTCGTGGCGTGTATTGGGCCCGTTCTTCTCTTAGCAAGATGTATCGCGCAGATGAAAGTATTCGAAGATAAAATTGATATACGTAGCATTTTTTGTCGTGTTTTAATTAATCGCGAATTTCTTCTTCAAAAATAGCGTAATAATTATGTGGTGACATTATGAATATAATTAATGAAAATTACTTAACATATTGAAAAATATCAACATGTTTCAGAGATAAAATTGTACACTAACAAATAAAAAATTAAAAATCGAAGTAAAGACAACAAAAATTAAAAAAGGGAACCCATAAAAACCAAGTTTTTATTATACTCCCTTTCTTTGTAAAATATAACAACAATTAAAGACAAATTAAAACATATAACATAACACTAAACTTACAGTAATTTAATATATTTCTAAAATGTCAGATATTTTGAGCTTTGATAAGACACTTCATGCTTTGAAGATTAAAATCTAAAAACATTTGTCAGTCAATTTAGATTTTCGGCATTCGTAGTGAAGTACCTATTATGTATACCGACGGAGTAATTCAAATTTAGAAAATATTCCGTGACTTTATCGGGCCGCCGTTGCTTATCAAACTTTTCTAATGATTCCAATTTGAAAAAACCAAAAAAATTCCTAAAAATCCGAAATTATACTATAATTATTAAAAAAATTTAACTACTATTTGATAGATCTTCTTGATCGTCGCCACGAGTCTACTTGCCAAGTTTCACCTCGATTGGATCACGGGAAAAGGGTCAAAAATCGATCCAAAGTTTTTGTTGACGGCAAGCCGGCAAGCAAGCAGACGACACGAGTTAATAAAAAAGGGAGTAATTATGTGTGGGGTATAAAATTAAAGGCAGCAATATCCAAAAAAAATGCGCTCATCGAGGATTAATAAGTTATAATGTGCTGAATTCGATATTTTATTGGAAACATAGTGTATACATTTATAGGAAACATGATTTTGAAAGGGATAGATACATTAAATCTATAATTCAAGTACATTTTCAATTAGTAATCCTCGATGACTGCATCATTGCTGCCTTTGCTTTTATACCCCACATATAATATATGGGAAATGAATAATAATTTTAGGTACTTCATCATTATTGATTTCCCATATATAATTATTATATTTTGATTGTATTTACGATAATTTTTTTAAAAATAAATTATGTTTATATTTATTTATACGGCAGCCCCCGTATTCCATCGACTTATCTTACAGAGGTTCTGGGTTCGATTCCAGGTGAGGGCACATTGCGAACTAATTCTTCGAACGGAAGTCGTTCCTATGTACCTAGATAGATGACTGACAGTAATCCCTTTATAGCACAGAGTATGAAATTGTACAGAGATGAACTAAACCCCTTTTTTAGGTGAGGAGATTGGGTCACATTGGAAGTATGTCCTCCCTCGCGTGTATATAAGACCATTTGTAATGCGGTTAATGTATTTATTATTGCATAATTATATTTGCTTAGTAGGCAAAATAGTATTTTTTTTAAATAGACCTTGGTTTTTTATTTTAAAATTTCCTTCCAATCCGAGTTGCTTTAAGTAAAAACGTATTTTTGTTATAAAACGCGACCTTTTCATAATTGTCTCAAAATTTGCAAGCTCATAGTATTATTTTAAACAAATCAAACCATACCGTGTACCAAGAAATTTATTTTATATTATATATAAATATATCTCGGTGGTCTGTGCATCATATGTGGAGTATAAAAGCAAAGGCAGCAATATCAAAAAAAAATGGGGTTATCCATATTATTTATTATTTTTTTGGATATTGCTGCCTTGTTTATTTTGCCCACGTATGAAATAATATAAATTTACTCTCTGTGTGTATATTCATCATCGCGCGTTATGTATCTACTAAACTGCAAGTTGCACTGCGTCGAGTTGAGAAGAAAATACTTGGCAAATGATTTCATGTTCATTCAGATTAAATTATTACTGTTTCGAGTTTTTCCGATTACAAACACCGCTTCTTTCGCGCTACTCGCAGATATTTTCTTTGTTTATTGCCCGTTCAATTTGCGCTACTCACTTCCCACACGTTCGCCTTCGCCGACTCGCTCGGCGTTCAGCTTTTTGTATGACGAACGCTCGAGCTGTTTCCTTATACGGCGGGGACGGAGAGAATTCTTCACCCGCACTTGTCGCGGCGCAAATCACTCGGCCCTGTGTTGTAATTCGAGCCACGTGACCCGGTTCGGATGCTGCGCGCGCATACCGAATACTTCTCGTCACATTTCTACAGCGCATTTTATGATACTCTACGTAACAACAATCTTATGCGTGTACCTTATTTATCTCATTGTCACGATATTCTAAAACTTCGAATGGATCGTGGAGTATTCTGGAAGAAACTCATATGCACAAAAATTCGCCAGAAGTTTCTAGAACTCGAGCGGTTATAAATTGCGCGCAAGACGCGCGGCGACATTAGTTTTTGTTTTTAATGAATCGAAATATACGGGCGAAAGTGAGACCCGCGATTTTTAATATTTTTGTTTGTTTATATGTATTTGTAGATAAATATCGTTTATTAACGTACACCAGATATCTCAAAATTGTCGAAAATGTAGTTAGAGCACTTTACGTAGTACGCGTCGATATTATGTAACATTTTATCATCCTCTGCCGAAGTTTTAGGTTTAGGTTATCATCCGGACGGGGATGTGTATATCGATGTATGTATTTAAATTTTGTATTATTTGTCATGTAAATGTTATATAAAAAATAAATAAATTGAATTGAAATTGAATCATAAAAGAAGTATGTTTGTGGAAGTACTGAGAGGGTGTCCAGTTTCTTATTAAGTACTTTGTCATTAGATTCGTAGTTTTCCATCTAAAGAGATTAGATAAAAAAAATCCAGTCTCTTGTCGTACGTAAGCAAAATGCTCAGTGTTAATTTAAATCAAACCTAAAAATAATTCGGCGTTTTTTCTCGTAGATTTGAGACAAAATCGCGATTATAACTCTCAACAAGATAGAATTAACATATTGGCGAAGAAAAATTTACCCATTTTAAATCATGAAATTAGATTTGTCAATTTGCATTTTAATCTCGACGCAGCGCCGCATCCGCATATTCCATTTTATAAAATGTTTCTCGCCGTTTCGTACGCGCGGCATTCGCGGAAAATGATTTCGCAGTGTCACCACTCACCAGCCAGTCTCATCTATTTGTCCTGTTGGACATAAATTCGGAATTCCAGAGCGAAAATTGTAAATTGAAATGTTGATTATACAAATGCGTTTAGTAAGGTTAATTTTAGAAGATTTGTAAGTCGAACTAGAAACGAAAGATGTATTCGTTACTAGAGTAATGAACATGAATATTTTAAAGTGTATTCCCTCGAATTTGTCATGCTTCGAACGAAACGTATCAAAGTAATAAAACGTAACAAAAATTGTCAAAGAGCTTTACACGCTTTGTGAAATATGAAATGAACGCGCCTTCGCAATCTCACCCCGGGATTCAAATGTTGGAGGCGGGAAAAGGAGATTGTGTGTACGTTAATATTTAGGAGCTTTTTCTGGCAGCTTTTAGCGTCAAAAGGTTTACTTATTAATGCGGCCTTCAGCTAGGAACTGCACCGGATGAACGTGGCATTAAAAAAACTAGGCGTATTTTTCACAACCCACTGTTAATCTACTCAACGGCTTACCATAAAATGCAAAAGTATCGCGGCGGCACTTCGCGAACTTTTGCGCAAAGCTTTACAAAATTCGTTCTAACTGCTCTTTGCATTATGTTTTTTTTCCTCATTAATATTATTGATGCATTTTCTTTTTTATAGTAATTATTATACCCTACTAACTGACTGTAACCCGTAAAAAATGGCTGGTTACAGCTATTTTCATGTCGATTCCTAAAGAATAAATATTTAATTATTTATGGTCGACAGCCATTAAATAGTAATAACGTCTTTTATCAAAATATTTTAACATTTTATTCATATTTCTGTTACATTAATGATATTATTTTAAACCCTGGAGATTATACTGGGTGGAACATGAAATGGTTCACGTCTTTGCTAAGCACTATTATATATTTATGGTATCTTTTTGTCGGTCCACGGAGTGGCGGCGGTAGCAACATACGTTAAGCGGCCGATTCTCGTCTCCAGCCGTTCAATTTGTCTTTTAGCCATGACTCGAACGAAATCACGGGCGGACAGACAGACAACGAAACAATTATTATTGATTATTTTTAGGCGTTACGTTACAGCATTAATTATACTCTCAGTTTTTTTTCATAATTTTTCCGTAACGAATATGGGTTAAAAGTATATGTATGGGAATAAAACAGTAAAAATTTGGTTCATTTTCCATTTTATTTTTAAAATTCATAAATTTTTAAATTATTTTTTTAAAATTTTAAATTCATATTTTTTTAAATTCTATGGGAATAAAACATTAAAAATTATGTTATTGGTTCTACGCATTTATTTTACCTGAGCCGTGTTGAGTACAAGGTATAGGTACAACACAGCACGTGGATTTGTATGTTTGCCAAAGAATACATGTTTCGATTATTTTTTTATATTATTTTCTATATATCACTTATTTTTTATGTGTTTCGATTAACATAATCTTGTTTTTTTTCTTCTTTTTTATGCTTACTCAAAAATATCACTTTAATCGTAAACTATGCACAATCCCGGTTTCTGCGACGTTTCTGGGTTCACTTTGTAGGTATTCCCTACTATGAATAAGAGATAATAATCTTATCATTTCCGCTACATAAAATTCTACAAATGACATTAGTAAGGCTTTCTGTACCCGATCTGAGCACGGCTTATCTCCCGATAGGCTGGAAATATTATATATCCGTTTGCCTGGGCACTTACCTTTCGCTACTAAGGATGACCACTGCTCCAGGCGGTATAAAATTTGGCATTTTTGAACTCTCGATTGCCGAAAACTAATTGTTATTTGCTTGTTGGTTACTAACGCTTATCCAGGTAAGGATTTGTTTTAATTTTTTTAAATATATTGTTTTGCTGCTTTCTCAATGTGAGGGCAACATTTCTCACTTTATTTCTGATAATTGAATGCTACATTTAGGGAAAGTAAAATAAAATAAATAAGTAATCCCGGAGCATTTTTCCAATCGCGGGTTAAGGAAGACCGATCCCGGGATTGGCCAGGACGTAGGTGACTAAGAAATATGAAAATAATATAAAGTACCTAAGCAGTTTAAAGTACAAGTTATTTATTAAAATTTTGGCACTTACTAAAATAGATTAACGTTATTTTTATTAGCGCAGTACTTAGAGTATATACAAACTAACAATACTCTACGGCGCGTTACTTTTTGTCTGTCTGAAATTTATTTTATATTAAGGCACGTTGTGGTACAAATGTTCGTTATTTTAATAGTACAACAATTTAATCTATTACCTATATTATAATGATAATCCTACAAAATACTTCATTTATATTACTTTCATTACCTGCATAATATTATGCAATGAAAATAATCCTTTGTTATGTTAATAATATTATTAATTGCAGTTATAAACTGCAAAACTGCTATTATTGACACAAAAAAATTTCAAACATTTCAAATCCTGTATTTTTATCAATCGGATAGTGAGGGTTTTATTTCTGAACCACTCGATCACTCATTGGTAGTTTTGAAATTTATAGGGATATGCGCACATTAATATTTTTCCCAAAATGCGATGCGGTTTGCCGCATTGATGGACGCGGGCGTCAATTGATTGGAAGCAACGAGTTTTAGAGGATTTTATTTAAATATCAGAGCGTTGATTCATTGAACGTCGATCTGCGACCAGAGGGAGGTTTATCATTAAATTGGGTGAAAAACACAAACTATTTTACTTCTACGTGAGTTTTAATAATATTTTTCAAATTCGCAAATACAGAAAAGTATTTGCTGGCTAGTTAACCACGATACTCTTTTATTCTAATGCTGATATTTCTCCAAGTTTGATCGATGTATTTACTATTACAATCTCCGCATGAAATTTCGTAAACTCCGCTTTTTCAAAAATATTATTTATTTTTGTTCGAGTTTATTGATTTAAGAATATTTTACTTCAGGTAACACAACAATATTGTATTTTCAATATTTACAAAGTTAATTTTGTGGTTTGACATAATTATTAATTGTAAAAAAACTGAACTAACTTTGTATAGACTGCATTGTTTAGACAACTTTGATTATATTTAATGTCAAACGGTTTCGATACCACTGTATCTTCGTCAAAACGGACGCACAATAATGTGATAGTCAGTACAATACAACTGGTTAACCTTAAAAATTATTTATTAAATTTCTACAAATTCTGTTTGTTTAAAAATTAAACTATGTAGGACTCTGTAGTTGCTCTGCTGATAAATTTTTATAAAAAAGTTTGAAAAAAGAGTTTCTATATAAGTGTAATAATATGATGTTTTGGTTATATAAGTGTGATATTTCCTAGTAAATTGTTCTCAATAATTACGCATTTTTTTAATCACACTTTGATGTTATAAGTCGGTTATTGTTATCAAAATATCTCACGGTACTCATAAGATCCGGCTTCCACTATATTTTGCCCTGGCTACTTTGATCGGCTTTTGTCTGTGCCAGTTATTTTGTGCTGCGTAGATGATGTATTTTTTTATAATGAAATAATAAATACACAGTACCTTCCTATAAGAAATGTCCTAGATAGTCTACTTACTTTTATAATACACTTTTTGCGTTAATTTTAACAATTGTACACCAGCACGATTGTACTGTGTATCTCCAAACTGGAAATACTGGCGTTCTACTACTCCGCATTTACGTGACTAACTCACCTGTTTGTTACGTTTTCCACTTTTATTTCGTATATCCTATTTGTTACCGTAACAAGGTAGTTTCTTATTGGATTTCAAGACTGGTGCGACGCTACTCCAGGCCTTTCCCGTGAACGCCGCTTGTGTCGCGGAAGATATTCAAATTGTTTCAAAACTAATCTTCGTGCCGCTATTCTTTGAAAACTCTCCACAAATTCAAAACTGCTGAAGGGCAGAATAGCTGTACGATCTCCGCCCAAAACCCTTAGGCTGTGCTGTGATGCTGGCTGCAGCGTGCCAGACAGATTAAAGGTTCACTGAGATGATTCACTCATCTGAATCGTACGAGCGAGGAGGGGTGGCAGAGAAAAAATATGAAGGGAGCGTTGAAGGAGGGCATCCTCAAAAGATGCGGCGTGATCATATAGACCAAATATCGGTCCTGTTAAAAGCTTCTACAACCGAAAAGCTTGCGTGAGAGAGAAGATATCTGAAAGTGACGAGGCAAAAGATTGTGGCGTTCTATTCCTACTATTATTTAGTGAGTTAATCGTAATGTATCTTTCCCTTTGTCTCGTGTAGCTAATTTTAAAGCAGTTATCGTCGTGAATAACGATGAAAATTTTTCGTGTTCCCGTAAATGTGCATGCGCTTTTTGCATTTTAAGAAAATATAAACCAACCCTTTTCGCCGAAGTAAAAGTCATTTTGTAAAATAACCTTGTAAAATTATATCGTTACATTATTAGTATACCTACTTAAAAAATATAAATTTATGTCCTAACATTAAAGACAATAATCTTTTGTGTTCATCAGATAAGTTGCTTATTTAGAGCCCTTTTAAGATACCAATTTTTATTAAAAAATGAGTATTCCGTAAAATTTGCATACTCAGCGGGGGTGAACTTGAAGCGCTATAAATTATCCCTTGCCAGCTAATTCGCATCTCTGCCCAAGTCTTTCTTTTTGAGAAGTTTTTTCATTTATACGAAATCTGTTGCGTAATTTAGCAGATTGCGGAGGACATTAATGTTTTTTTATATATTTTATTATTACGGTCTCATAAATGTGGCTGGTGAAGTTATCATGCAAAAATCGTCCCGTTGACATCGACATGTGGTTAAACTACAGAAAAACTAGAAATATAATGTCCGTGTTTATTTATTTAAATCCATTATAATCAATATTGTTACTGTGTTATATCTGCATGACTCGATAGTTTATTTTTTCTGTGGCTTTTTAGTAATCTGTGATCTCTCTTTACGAGAAAATTTTCGTATTTATAGAGGGATATCGTTTACATTACAAATATATTTTCAGTTACAATAATATTTTGTAACAAAATGATGAATTAATCATAGAGATATACAGAAAAATTTATATATGGCAAAAATCTTTGGTTTCCACTAACTTTAAACCCTTTTTGTTGTGATGTAATTTTAGGACTTAGTTAAGGCAGGATTCGACTTTGGGCGCTCGAAAAAAAATCTATTTTTATGAGATTATTGATGTAGGGTTTATTTATATTATTTGAAAATTTTGATTTTTACTATTTTTATTTTGGCAAAAAGCAGTGAAAAACATGCATTTTTTCTTCTTCGCCATTTTGTTATTTTTGCATGTACATTAAAAATTCTAATTCAGTCGTGATATATTGAACCTAAAAATTCAAAAACAATTTATTATATTTATATTAACAAACTATTTTAAATATTTCAAATTTGCGGAATTATTTACGAAAAATCCGATCAAAATAGATCCGAAAAGATGCTTCTTCGTGACGCGCGTAGCAGGTGGAGATAATCATATCGCCAGGGTTTGAGTGAAATGATGATTTTAATTATTTTCTTATTAAATGGTGTAGTATTTATAATGAATTGTATCGAAAAAAGTTTGTTTTGTGCGTTTAAGATCAGTTAATTAAAAATTGATAATAAGCAAACGGCGCATTTTCTCAAAAAGTTCGATCCGTCAAAGTTAACATAATTAGGTAGTATTAAGTTGGCAAAATACGAGTATTATCAAAATGGGCTTAATAGTTTTTAATATATTTTCTCCACCAGTCTGAAAAAGGGAGTTCTGAGAAAACCGCAAAAGAATAATGAAATTCGTTTGAAAATTAGTTTACTACGCTAGCTTTAAATCATCATAATTTCTGGAATGTTTCAGTGAGTGAAAACTCAAATTATTTTAGAGCTTCAAGCTATAAGATTAATAAATAAATAAAAAATTTGAAAATGTCGAGATGGTTAAAAAATGATCCGCTGTAAATGCAATTTTATGCCGATGTCGATGCAAAAATATTCAAATTGTCTCGCGGGCTTCGATGGTTCAATTTCCTCGTGGCGATTCGGCTTCAACACAAAAGATTCCATTTCGAGTCAGTGATCGAAAGCCGTCGGATGGGCCGGAAAATAGTACCCCGGCTGTCAGGGCGGGCGCTATAGGCCTCCTCCTCTAACACTGTGAACCATATTCAATATTTTTATACATCTCAGGAGGGATTACAAGAGTGAATGAACCGCTTCAACGAAGATGGCACAGCGGCGGGAATGAAGATGAGTACCTCAAAAACAAAGCTCATGGTTCCGGGAAGGGGCCAAACTCAGCCAAACATACTCGCTTATGAGACTCAACTGAAACAGGTTGACAGATTCAAATATATCGGGGTCGAATTCTCCAGCGATGAACGGCAAGATGGAGAAATTGATCGAAGATAGGTGCGGCAAGCGGTGTGTTGCATCCTCCCTATAGCTTAGTAATAAGGAAAGCCGAGCTTAGTATCGAGACAAAAATGGCAGTGTACAAAACGGTGTACTGCCCGACGCTCGAGTACGGCCACCAGATATGGATGTCAAACGAACGAACACGCTCTAGAGTCCAAGCTGCCGAAATGAAATACTTGAGAGGGGTGGCAGGGCTTACTAAATGGGATCGAATATGAAGCTCGACGATCCAAGACGATCTAAACATTGAACCACTGCTACTCTTCACAGAAAAATCGCAACTGTGGTGGCTTGGGCCCTTACTAAGAATGTCTGATGATTGAATTCCTAGGAAAATACTGAGTTGTGCGAGGCAACTCCAGAAACTGTGTGAAGAAAGGATGGGACTAGAATGGACGGAGGCCGCACAATCAGCGCAAGACAGGGACGAATGGAGGCGCCTTGCGATGCAGTGGGTCCCCGACCCGAATTGAACAAGGGGAAGAAGATGATGATATATCATCTTATTTTAATGTGTGATGTAAAGAATACGTCATTTATTTTTTGTTTATATCTTCGTAATCATCCTCGGCATCTTTACACCTAGACCACATTTTTCCGTTTCTTTTTAGACCTTAAGATTTCGCTTAAAATTGATTACCAAATACGAAAGTTTAATACGACACTAAAAATATCACCACCTCAGGTGTATGTGATAAATTTTCATAAATATTTCTTCGCGAGAAAGATTTTACTCCTTAACTGATATTTTTCCATGACGTAGGTATGCAATTGATACATTCATCTGCGTAAGAATATTTTATTAAATTATTTAATATTCGTATATTTTCGTTGTATTTATAGGCAGGTGTATCCAAAAACAAATAAACGTAATTACCCTAAATATATTATGGAATGATAATATTTAAATATATTTTATGGAATTTTTTTGACTCATAAAAACTTTAGTGTCAAAATTGGGTATTGAATTTCTGGTCTGAAAAAATACATGTAAATAAAATTTGAGTAACTCGTTGGCGTGGTGGTTATGAATTTTGCCTATTGATCCTGTGGTCGGTTGTTAGAGCTACACTCCAAGATAGGTTTTAGTTTAATTTGAAAATAGTGAGAATATAGATGCGACACGTATGTTCGCATCTCTATTTACAAAAAAAATCGGAGTAAAAGTATTTTAACCGGTTACATAATATCCGTTATTTCATTTAACCGATGACTGACACGTGATTTTCCGCAATTCGGCGGGCAACCATCGGTACTAAACAACAGTTACATTTCAGTTACCAATCTTCGATACAATCAAACACAAATCTCAAATAACAGCAACACGTGTAACCTGTTAAAATAACGGTTTGACTGTCACTACTTCTTAGGAATACATACATACATTCGTTAAAATAACTGTTTACAAAAATCGTGAGGTCTGAATACTATATGAGCATAATATAATATGTTATAGCACTATATAAACATGAACACTAGCTTGTTACAGAGTTCACCAGCGGTAGGTATTTAAAAAATATTTATTAATTTTAAAATTTGTTAAAAATGTATAAGTAAATGTATCAAAAATCAACGCATTAAATTGTTAAATTAATACAGACTTCATTATTTTTTTATCGCACATTGACCGCATTCTAACCATTCGAAATCTTTTTGATATCAAAAAGGTTTAGGGGGTGCCTGGTATCGATAAAGATAAAAATAGAATAATAATTCCAGGTGAAGGTGCGAGTACATTAAAAAAGTAGTAAAAAAATCCATTTATTTTTCGTGATTCGCTAAATAAACACCTTTTGTTTAAAAAAATATTTTAAATAAACAATACATAGTTACAATATAGTGAGTACAAATACAATATAACTAATTACAATAATTTTTCAAACCAAAGCTACCCAATTCAATAGAGAAATTAATACTCATGTTTGAATTGGGGGGTACGGCCATTAAGATTAGGTACATGTTGGTATAAAAAGTATATATTATATAATACAGAGTTAATGTTTTCTTTTTTATAATACATGTAATAAGGAGTTAGATCTTAAATTTCTTTAAAGAAATTAAAATTTGTAGTTGTCTGAGTTGCACAATAATTGCTTGTTTTGGGATATGAAGATTTTATAATTTTTTTCTATTTTGATTTTATGAGGGAGGCTTATCATATAATTGCATATTTTAATGGAATGTGAAACTGTATCATTACGATATAAGTCTTGCAATTACATAAATCTTTTTAAAGTATTTTTCATGTGACATTTGAGACAAATAGTACGAAGTGCAAAATATTTTTGTGAAAATTTAAAAATAAAAAAAGTGTGGTGATTTCGTAAATGGGAAAAGGGCTTTGAATACTTTTTGTTGCGGCCTGTTGTTGTGTTTGCTGTACTAGAGCACCAAAGAGCATTCGTTTGACTTTCGGCACTCGTGAGATACAGCGGAACACCCCGTTGTACACCCTGGGTTTGCAGTGAACTTTACAGTCCCCCCGTCAGAAGGGAGACTTTGTGAATTTCGCAATTTAATGGTGGTCCATTGTGTTGTGAATTTGCTTCGCGTAACCATAAAACTTATACTATTGTCCGGCGGAAATGCAGACTTGGTTTATTACATTAGTTTTAGGTTCGATTCGACAGTGCTGTCCTTGTCTAATAATCGTGTTTCTTTTCTTTCCAGGTGAGTAACTTTCCTCTTTGTGGCGGTGGGGTCAGATGCTGATCTTCCGTGAGTAGGGAATTATTATCTAAGTAAAGAAAGTTTCAGTCCCCTGATACGATCGTCTCGACTGTACACACACGTAACGCGACGAGATATATTTTCTACTACGAACATGTAAGAACAATCTACCGTATTGCTCGGGTTATATAGTGAATTTATATACATATTTCATGAAAGCTTGACATTTAAAAGAAACCTGCTGTCGACTTTTTTGAATTTTTTTTCAGTTTTTTTGTAACAGATCTGTTTTTTTTAATGTGATTTATATTCCGCTTAAGATGTGTATTATAATTCTATTCTCTTTGTGCAAAAATCTTGGTTATCAGCATATTATTATTTGGTTAATAAACAATTAATAAACATTTTCTTAACCTTTCTTTTACTCCACGTGAACAAATCATATCAGGACCTTTGCTTAATTCTGTTATCAATTTATTTAATAATTTTTAATTAATGTTTGTGTGAATTATGTTTTGTGCTAAACTTATAATTCCGCATCAATAATTAAAATGTTTCTGATGGTAATAAAGGGATGGGGTTCAATCATTTACATGTAATTTCTAGGAATGAGATGCGGGCTAATAAACAACTGCTATTCCTCATATTTATACAATGGTGTAATTAGTATTGAGCATAACAATTATATTATGAATTCCCACGCTTTATACGAATTATTTTTTATTATTACACTAACGACCGTATGTCATTTTTTACAAATATTTTTCGATTCACCAAATGTTTTCTTTTTAAATCCTTTATATAAAATTCACCGCCGGTCTTAAATGTGGAAAAATCTTGGAAAATTAACACCCTTCCCGTCATCCAATCGAGCTGAAATTTTGCACGTTGACTTGATGTCGATTATAATGCATTTTTACAAACATACATATTAGCACACAAAAAATGCAAATTTATCATAAATGTTCTGGCAAATTACTACTTTCTGGCACTATTCTAAAATTATTTACATCATGGGCACTTTAGAATTTATCTAAAATTCCAGTGATAATATTAATACGATAATACAAATTCTGATAAGACGATTTTCCTGATAAGCTTATGTTTAATTTAGTACTAATGTTATACAAATTAATATCTTAGTCAAGAAAACAAAAGAAGTGAATCCTCGCATATAAAGTATCCCAATTATAATAATTTCGTTGTCTGTCTGTCTGTCTGTGCGTCCGCGTAACTTCGTGTAACATTCGATTTTTTTTACGATTTTATTGACGAATTTTTTCCACTTTTTTTTAAAATATTTTTTTTACGAAAAAATTTTATTCGATTATTTTACAATTTTTTTAAATAGAATAAATAAACATTTATTCCTTGGGAACAGACATGTAAAAGTACCGTCATTTTTGACGGGTTACAACTAGTTTATAATAAAATTGATGTTTTTGTAGGTTAATTTGTTATCATTTGTTCCCGTATTCTAATTATTTTAAAACCTTTTAGGCAATGATACATATTATATGTTCTCGTGTTTTGGGTAAGGATTCCCGTAAAATTCGGCATTTTCTGAGGGTGTGTGTACGTGGAAGGAATTTTGTTCTCGAAATTCACTTAGAGTAATGTTAGGACGGCACATAATAAATGTTACGTCATTCGCTTAAACGTTGTGTTTTAATTTTTTGGACTTAGCCAACAGGTGTACCCGACTTTTATCGCCACTAACTTAAGAGTACGTACCTACCATAATTTTATTTATTTATTTATTTATTTAGCTTTTCTTCCTTCATCTGAGGTCCAACTTCTCTTAAGTTTTTAACAAACTTCAGTTTGGACCCTTTTGGTCACATTGAATTTTTCTGTCGGATGAACTTGAAACAAATTTGTTTTGCATGTTTTAGTCATTATATTTATCTTAGCGAATGAATTTTTAAAATTCGCTATAAGATATAAGATATATCTTATAGCGAGATATAAGATATATCTTATAGCGAGATATAAGATATATCTTATATCTATTAAGATATAATATATAAGATACTATAAAGATATATATCTAACTATAAGATACTTTAAAGTTTTACAAAATTTAGGCCAGAAATATAGAAAAAAATTTAATCTTTGATGTCGCTTATCTCCTTAATTGTTGACATTTCACCCAAAGTGTGAATCAGAGTTTCTTTTTAAAATTGAATGAAGAAGATCATCCGAAATTTATGCTACTTGTTACGAGACAAGATATTAAATAATTAGTTCATTTTATTCACAATACAATAATAAACAAATAGTCGAAATTGAATTGATACTTACCATCACGCCGTTTCCCCATGGGGGTAGGCAGAGAGGATAGAGCGCCATACTCTTCTGTCCTGACATACAACTTTCGCTTCGTCTACATTCATACATCTTCGCATGCAAGTTCGATGGTTGTTCAGGCTTCTAACAGGACCATCTTCCAGTATCTGGTTAATCTGGTCATGCCACGTCTTCCGTGGTCGCCCTCTCTTTCTGGCACCGTCAACACTTGCATCATATATCTTTCTTACCATTCTTTCCTCATTCATTCGCTCAACATGCTCAAACCACCTGAGCGACCCTATTTTTATTCTCTGTATTATGCTACGATCAGCTTTACATTCATTCCTAATATCTTCATTCTTTACTCTATCATACATGGATTTACCACACATACGTCTAAGGGACCTCATCTCATCTCAATTGAATTGATAAATAGTATTTATTTTTGCCCCAACTGCTCGGTGCAATTTATTGCGCGCGTGTGAAAGGTATTTTGTGTCGGACATTTTTTAAATTGAACAAATTTTGAGCGCACGATGTCATTATTATCAATAATATTAGATACCTCGTGGCGCCGCATATAAAATATAATACAAGACATTTATCATCGTTTTATAGTCTGCACGCCGCGGTAAAGAAATTCGCAAGTAACGCTTCTCGCGGCAATATATCTCGCGGCGAGCCCGGCTTTATTCCCAAATGTGACAGCCGGGAGCCACTTTAAGTTCTTCGGATTTGCTTTAAAATGTTTACAAAAGGTAATTTATTCCAAAAATATCTCCCTTTCTTTTTATCTTCGCGTTCGAAATAAGGGATGTAATGCGCTTCTTGTGTTTAAAAAATTTCTGCAAAATGACGAATGTATTTCTCATTGAGTGACGACGGCCACCAGGAGTGGCTTGGTATAAATTTCAATCACAAATAAATAAATAGAGTTGGCGATTTTTATTAGTCGATGTATTTTTGACAGAATTGTGGTCCATTAGTCTGCTTATCCAGCGCGAAATGCTACTCGCGATCCGAGCCTTATATTGTTGATGGAATCGGCTTTAACTTTGTAGAGAGACTATTCGTCATTCATCATCATGATCATTAAAATGAATGGAATATAACTATGTGTGTACTCTACTGTTTTATAATATTCGAGTTTCGAGAGAGACAGAACTTCTTGTAGAGTAATATACGAGATCGTTCAGAAAATAAGATTGCAATTTTTTTTAAATTGAACTGTGCATACATACATTTTTCATTCAGTTTTTCACACAACTTCGTAGGTATTTTTGAACTTAATCGCCATTCAGATCGGTGCACCTTTCTAGGCGTTGTATCAGCTTTTGTATACTAGTGTCGAACTCACGATCCACCCTCTTTAGCAACTTTTCAACTGTCTCTTTTACCTCCCCATCGTCAAAAAAAAATTCCGGTTAAAAATCATATTTTCACTAAGCTTACGAGTTTTTGAAAGAGTCAAACATCTTTCTTTCTTTACTTCTCTGGGTCAAAATTTCCACGTAATACAGAGGTGTGGACGTAGTATTCTATTTAAGTGACTATTTAGATAACTCTTAATTCTGCCGAGTTTGATGTTTCTTAAGAATTGAAACTTTTTTCATGTATTCATATTTGTATAGAAAAGTCTCTGAAAGTAGTTTCCATTAATCACGTTTAATTTTCATTGTGGAACTAATTTAAGATTTATTTTCTTTCCAAAACAGAGTACGCCAAAACAATTAGAGTTCGAAAACTCCTCCCTGTACCCCCATCAAATATTTGAAGCTCGGGGCTGTTTTACTGCCTCTACACCTGTGTTTTCTATCCCTATCTCTGTCTGTTCTACCCCCATCTCAACACTTTTTTCCTCGAGCATTCCCCTACCATTAAAACTAGAGCAAAACGAAATCAGGTTAATGTTGTTTTTGGATAGAATACTTTGAGTAAGTCCTGTTATTGTTTTAGAATTGTTTAATATTTTTTTTGGTTATTTCAGCTATGGTAACGCGATCACTTAGTGAACAAGAGGTATGGGGTTTGTGTTTTCGTTCCGGGAGACCTGGAAAATTTCATGTAGGATAATCATTTAAAACCTTTAAAAATAATGATTTTCGATGTTCGTATCCAATATAAAATACATTTGGTATTTCTTCCTACCGGGCTTATTAGTCCTATGTCAATTTAAGCAACTTGAAAATAAAGACAATAACCGAATCTTTTTTTATTTTATATCACTAACAAACACTATTTATTTATTAGTGTCATTAATAACCTATTGATAAAAAATAAAATAAAAATGTTACTAGAAGTACGCAATAAAATAAAAGTGGATATTTTTTTTGATTTATTATCTTGCAATTGGATAGTTATTAGTCCGTTGGTGAATAAGGTAATTAAATGGGCATTGGTTCATACCTCTTTAAAACTGTTTTTTCATTCTTTCAATTAGTCTATATTTATCTCCAAAGTAATAACAATAATCCCTCCCCTAACTAACGATAAATTATTTTGCTAATATTTTATCTCGGGTTGCTTTACAAAAATAACTGTTCCAGTTCAAGTCTTCTATTTAAAATTACTAATTTATGGAAATGATTTTTCGACAGGCGTTTAAGGCCTTTTTTATTGTGTTTCTGATACACTAATAATACGGGCAGAGAGTTCTACGCCTTTGGACCTGTCGCCGAAATTGCCCGTTCACTAAACTGAATAGATTTTAAAATTCTACTTAAATTAGCATTTACAACTCAATTTTGCTATTTTTTGACTCGGGACTATTAGCCTCTACGTAGGTATATTCTTCTTCTTCAGTGGTCCATCGTTGCGAGGAAGACGTCCGCCATGTTATTAAGTACGCGTCCGAGCGTCGCTGAGGTGCCCTATTGTAGCAGTAGGATTCTGAGACATGGGTTTTACTCCTTTCCTCAGAAATTGCATCGGGCCTATTCCGTTCGCTCGTTTAGCCGGAGCAGTGTTTTTTATGGTGCCATTATGCCCAGTCATGGGCCGCGATTTTCCAGTTTTCAATGGGTATATGTAGATATGTTATATACGTGAGGTATAAAAGCAAAGGTAGTAAGTAATATCCAAAAAAATAATAATGCAGTCGAGGATTACTGAATTCGAGATTTTATAGTAAATATAGCCTAAAAATTGATAAGTAACATGATTTTGGAAGGAATAGATACATACATTTTAAATTAGTAATCTTCGGTGACTGCACTCAAAACCTATTTTTTTAATTAATTTTTTGGACATTGCTGACTTTGCGTTTGTACCCCACATATGTAGTATATATATGTAGATATGTTGACTATACCATTGCCCCTACTACCAGAAAACTGTGAAAGTTGCAGGATCGGCCTCTATCGAGTAAAGCTTTTGTGATTCCATTTCGATAAATAAGAAACCCAACTTTCGGAGTAATGTTGTGTGCTTTCCTTTCCTCGACTTCTCTGAATCATTTATTGGATCGCAGGAAATACGTAGGTGCTGAAATGAAGTCTGGCAACACAGCTATCGGACGTCACACCCGGTGCGAGTTGTCCACAGCGTCCACCCTCCCCCCACTCCCCGGCAGTGGTGCCATAGATCTGGCGAGATGTATGGCGCGATCGACTAAATTTATCTTCCATTGTGCGGTCGTATTCAATTATCACACGTCGGGTTCGTCGTCGGATGGGAGGCGCATTACGGATTCGAGGCGCGCCTTTGAATGCCACCTTTGAAAATAGAGCGACGGCCTTTTGTCGGTCGATTATGACTTTGAAAATTGCACCGACGCGACGTATGCTTTGTTAAATTGTTGATAATCTGAATTTTATTATTAATGGAATTGGCGATAACATTGTAGAGAATCATCATCATCTTCATTCTTGGCACTACAACCCTTAGTGGGTCTTGGCCTCCTCAATAATTTTCCTCCACTCATCTCGGTCTAGTGCCAGCTCTCTCCAGTTTCGAATGTCTAAGGTAAAGATATCTTTGAGGACGTTGTCACTCCATCTTAGTTTTGGCCTTCCTAAGCTCCTTCGCCCTGTTGACCTCGAGTTTAGCAGGGACTTTGGTGCTTGATGCTCGGACATTCTCTCCACATGACCCAGCCACCGAAGTCTTCCCAGTTTTATAAATTTAGTGGCGTTTGGCTCCTTAAATAGAGTATAGAGCTCATTGTTGTAACGTCTGCGTCAAAGTCTATTTTCTAGAACCGGTCCGAAGATACGCCTCAAAATTTTCTTTTCAAAAACCTCCAGTGCTCGCTCATTCCTCTTAGTTAGTACCCACGTCTCAGCTGCGTACGTGAGCACTGGCCTAATAAGCGTTTTGTACACTAATATCTTGGTGTTTCTGGACAGCAGTCTGGATTTTATCTGCTTTTGTAGGCGGAAAAAACAGCGATTTGCACTCACTATGCGCTTCTGGATCTCCTCTGTAGTATTGTTGTTGCTTGTTATCAGGGATCCTAGGTATGTAAATCTTGGTACCGTTTCAAAATTTTGACTGTAAAGAATCATAATGATGGATTATTAAAAATATTTCATTATAAATATTTACTATGTTATCTCTATTTTAGTTTGTAAAATTTTTTTATATTTTTGCACTACTCGTTTCGGCAAATTGGTTCAAATTGTTCCAATTCGCCAATCCTGTTCATCCTTTATACGGACAGGATAAGCCGGAAAAGCCAAACATCGAGGGCCATAAGAGTTGGAGATGTGGAAATAGAATCTTTACTCTTCGCGGATGATATAGCGAGACTGGCGCCCCCCAAGGACCTACAATAATGGATAAATTCCTTCAATGAAGAGTGCACTCAAGTTGGGTTGAAGATTAAGTACTGCCAATGTAGAGGTTATGCCCTTAATTATCAAATTAAAAAATACCAATGCATAGAAGGAATATATGAAGGTATCATTGGCCCCGAAACATGTTGATAATTCAATAAATTAGTGGTTTATACAATGTGTTCTCTTTTTACTAATAAAAATATATCACCTGATTGAGAGCATTTTTCAGGATTAAATCTATGTATCTATCAATCTATCTATAAGCATCCTGAGGATTTTTGTTTTTCGTATCTGTATTAGTATTCATGGCAGCCTTTAGTGAAATCCATCTCAAGGGCGCATCGCACATAATAAAACATCTAAAACAGTTTTTTGAGAGAGGTCTGAAATGTGGGATGTCGTGTCTGTGCACCTGACAGCAGAAGGCAATTTATTCCGCCCCATAGAACCTCCCCTGACTGGCAGAATACTTGATCGTAATATTCGCTCTATCGGCATTATTGGTTTGTTTAATAAATCTGTAATGTAATAATATGTTATACTTAAATACCAGAAAAGTATATGTGGTGTTTTAAGGCTGGCTAACTTGCCTGTGTCCCGGAATGGGGTTTGAACCACCGACAATCAGATCATAAGGTGACCACTACACCAACAAGCTACTCAATTGTGCACAGAATTTATCGTAGATAAGAGTGAAGAAGTTGTTCTCAATACCTCAGTACTAGGTTTTTAAGAAAAAAATATATAACTGTAGGTAGGTAACTAATATGTTTTAAAAATAAATTCTATAAAAATTTTGTGTATTGAAAGATATTTTTTATCTTGTCTATTAATTTTTTTTAAGGAATAAAAAACTAAATTAAACAAGGTATAAATAAATCTAGAAAAAGAAGAAATAAAATTTAGAAAACCAAAAGACATCATTCATTTAGATATTTTGACATTTATAAAACGCCCTGACGATGGAAAGGTTTTTCCGAAACATGTAGGTGTAATTAATGAATATAAGTAGATTAAAACAAATAATAAAATACATTTTTTAAAGTAAGGCACGTTCAAACCTGACATTAACCTCAAATTTAAGCGGAAAATAGTAAAAATTCTTTACTTACAGCATATGGGTATTTAAAATATATTTTCTTAGAGCATGAAATTAATGAGCCATGTTCCTCAGCGGAAAGTATAAATGATGTTCCTCCAATTCTAGACGGTTTTTCTCACGCGTTGTATGTCGGGACGCCGCCGCCGCATACCTACCTTAATCTGGCCGCTTACGTCGCCTGATGAATAATTCACCGGGTGAAAAGTTTCGATATGAAACGCGACGAGCGACACGGAAGTCGGGAGTGCAATTGCCGCTTTCGTGTGACCGACACGATCATTTGGTAATTAAAAAAGTACCGCTGCCCGCGCGGATCGAGCTGCAAATTCCTGACTCTTTCGGATGTATCAACACGCGTCACGCCATTTTTAACGTCACTCTCTTTTCTTAACACTTTCGTAGAAAGGGTCGGGTTTAAATTGATTTTAAAAAAAATTAATGGGCTTTATTTATTTTATTAACTTTTCACGTAGAATTTTTTTTTTCAATTCATATCTAAAATTTTTAATGAAAAATTTTTTTGCATCTATACGCCACATCTTAGATGAATTACTCAGAAAGATACTAGCTATAATCCTTCAATAATGACGTACTTTTACGTGTTTGAATTTCAGATTTACATTAATTAGTAGTAATTATGTCTTAGCGGTATAATTCTCTTACAGTTTTTGTTTTAAACATATTGTAAATTTTTATTTCCAATTATTCTTTAGCAATGACAACTGTATTGGTCAATGTGCAAATTTTCTCGAAATATAGAGAATTCAATATATAGGTACATACGCAGTTCTGTCGCGAGTTACGACTGTGGAAACATCGCCATCTAGCGTAGCGTTGTATCTTGACAGCGTTAAAGATAGACATTATTACGAAGATAACTATGTATATTTATATGAATAAACCTATCAATATTTAGTTACCTTCCGAGATCCGGAAAAAATTTTGTATCTTGACAGCGTTAAAGATAGACATTATTACGAAGATAACTATGTATATTTATATGAATAAACCTATCAATATTTAGTTACCTTCCGAGATCCGGAAAAAATTCAATGATCTTACATGGTGAACACAGCGAAATTGATTATCGCAGTTAGAGTTCCGGTTCCGTATCCTGTTATCTTCCTAATTTGATTTAACATATCTCTGCAAAATAGTAAACGGCTAGCTGGACGTCCTTGACTTGACCGAATTAATGTCGTTCCATTTTCCTCGGCTTAGAAAAATTAACACAACGACAATCAGCTAACATATTATATTTAACTTTTAGGTTGACTCTCCAGTCTATTTAAAAGTTGGTTTGTTATCTATTACTTCTACTTAGCCGAAAATCAATCATCAATTTCCTTTCTCCTGAAACCTTGATAATTTGCATTTAGGCTTTTGCTCACTGTCTATTCTACCTGTCACATTCAGTAATACGGGAATCCCCTATCCCTGGAGCTAATTTGGCAGCTGGACGCGCCTAGGGTTGCTCGCGCCCTTGGAAGTTTCCTGTGAGTTACCGAAGAATTAGTTAATCCCCTTTACTGCGCCCGTGCGCAGCGATAACCGAGCTGACGGGATTATGCGCAACTGTTCCTAGCGGCGGGTGTAGTCCAACTCGTTAAATCCTGTATCGGCACAAATAATAATCCGCCTTTCTCCGCTTCTCGTCAGAGTGATTGATCGGCCGCCTGTGTCTGACGCGATAAAAGAAAATAAATTTTCCCCCAGTCTCGTGGAGATGATGTGTTATCGACCTCTTTTGGTATTATTTAATCTCATGTCAGATAGATAGTACGAGTGAAAAACATTTTTCGTTTATTATTTGCAAACTTGCTTATAACCCATCATAAATGACGTACTTTTATTATATATTTCGGCCGCCGCTAGTTAAGACTGAGAACCGCGCTATCTAGAGTAGCGTTACGCCTTGACAGCGTTTGTTAGTGATGGACATTGGTTATGGAGATATGCGCCATCTAATTTTGCATTACTGACTTATTTTTTGTAAAACATTGGACTATCATTATAGTAACTTATATCGAAAATGAAAAATTCATTTTCTTTACTACAAGTTAAATAAACTAATTAAGTTAAATTTTATATAACTTGTATTGAAACGAGTGAATTTTTCGTAATCGATATAAGTTACAGTGATGATAGTTCAACGTTTTGTAAAAAATTAGTCAGAAATATTGAGAGTAAAAAATGCAAACTTTGATATTACATAACTATTGATATTAATGCGTGAACATTTTCGACTCATAACCAAGGCAGGAATATAGTCCTGCGGGGTTATTAATGTTTTCCGAATAACCCTGTATATTATTGCATTTATTGAAAGAAATCTAATAAAAAACCCTCTAAATTTCCATGCGTTTCACCAAATGTCCGTTTTATGCCAACGTAGATTTTCCGCATAGAATGCGAATGTTTAAAAATTATGTTTAATTTACCTGTTAAGTTCACTATATCGGTCGAAATTACTAGTGTTTTATTCCAACATATGGCACATTCATTAAAACTTGTCAAAGATAACAATGAATTTATAGCAAAAAGTAACTTGTTAATTTAATTAGAAGCAAACCTTCGTTAAAAGCACTCTAAAGTTAACAGTGTGTTATTTCGTACATTGATTAACCGGAAATTTTGCTCGTCAAAACGAGGGTTTTGCGGAAGACCAAACTATAAAAGATATGGCTAATAATTTATAAATCAAATATAAAAATCAATTAAAAAGACGTTTATAATCTATGTATTAAAAAAAATATTATTTTTAGTTGTAATGAGTCATTAATAGAAAATATTGCCTAATTATACGAATAACACTTCCGGATACAACATACACGAAAAACAATACATTAATTATTTCAAACTCAACCCAATATCCCAATTATAAGTGTCTTCGGCCTGCTCTAGCTCCATGCATTGATACATTCACTGCATGGAGCTAGAGCAGAGTGTAGAGTAATTCGTAAATACATGTATAATTCGTATATGATGTAATGTACGAATTTTACATGTATTTACGAATTACACAACGATTAAGCGAGTACAGTGCAAGATAGCAATATGAACATCACAAATATTAGGACGAGTGTTGCGGTCGTTATATATGCCTAATGTGAGACTTAATAAATAAAGAAAATAAGATCATCACCGGATCACAAAACTCACAACTTTTCCGATCCAGGGAACTACGATAAACCAATTTGGCCTTGTTAACCATTTTAAATTTCGAAAAATTTGAGACATTCTCGTAATTCGCCTTTCGTGATAATATGTGTTCTTTTTAAAATACTGAATTCTTTATTGCTTATTATATGGCAAATGATATTGTGGACATGTTTATCTAGATAAGAGCGTAAAAATAACACTAAATACATATCTATATGTATAAAAATTTAGCCTGCGTATGTTTGTGTTCGCAAAATTCTAAAAGTAGTCGGCCGATTGACTTGAAATTTGCATTTTTATTCTTTAGGACCCAGCTGGTATGAGCGACATTTCTCCCTTCCTCTTTACCCCATCTGTATCGTTTGACCAATCTGACTTAAATTTTGCATTCTTATTCTTTACAACCTGGCGGTTAACATAAGCGGCATTCCGCCCCCTCCCCCGATATATTTTCCGTACAAATCTACACCGTTTGACCGACATGACACAAATTTCTTAGCACCCGGTAGATAACACAGGCGGCATTTCCCCCTTGGACATCCCATCCATCCCGGAGTAGATTAAATGTAAACGTTGTTTTTATTATTCTTAGAGACTTTGCAAAACAATGTAACCTTTTTGTTTCACCAAAAACTTTTACCTGGGCAACCCCAGTTACGAACAGCTAGTTAATAAATAGAATATTTACAGTAATACGCACGCATAGCAAATTTTTATCTTTATTTCCGTTATTAATTTAGATTAAAATCAAACGTCTATCTCGGGAAACGGCACCGTTCACGTCGGCCGTCGATCGCGTCGCCGTGATCCTTCCCGCAGCCCGTTCACCGTCGCCCCCGTGACGTACGGCCCGATCAGGCACGCTCCAGCGACGGTGGCATCGATTGCCGATCATCCGTCACCGCATCTCAGGGCGGGCGCGGGGCGCGGGCGCTCAGCTGATCGATCCCCGCTACGCCAGCGTAGAGCGTGGAGCGGAGCCGAGCCGAGCGCGGCGGCAGTAGCGACCGTGCAGCGGCGAGCGCTACGCCGGCCGAGCGGGCACCCGCGGCGCGACACTCGGCTACGCGCGTCTACGGAATAAATACACCCGTCTTGTTGGCCGCTCGCTGCTTGCCGCGGTAACTTTCCCGCACGATCGGGCCGCGAAATGACAACGATGTTTACTTCGTCACAATTTTTGGGACGCGTTCGTTGTTGATACGCTTTTGTTTACGTGCGTGTCAAGGACGCGCGATACTTGTGTTATTTAGAAACTTGTACTCGCTATTTATTGTAATCGGTTTAAGAAAATATGTTGTCTGTGTTGCTGTGATTCTGGACGAAAGTGCTGTATTTTCAATTATCGCAGAGATGCAAATTAATACATTTCACTGTTAATCGTCATTGCGTTATTGTGATTTGAAACGTGATGTATGTTGCAGTTTGAAATCGATATCTCGTTCAATGTTGACACACATTTTGCATGTAGATCTTGTCATGTGTGAATAATATATTGTATAATATTTATTACAGTCGCATTATTTTGAAATGGCAGTGGTTCGTGTGCTATTGATAGCTGACATTATTTAATTATACCTAACACACTATTCAAAACTTACTCGCGTACAATACTATCCTGTTTTTTAACCCTTTAAATATTAATATCGTATTAAAAAAACGTATCTTCCATGAGATTTTGCAACTAGAATGTCGTCCGTGTACGTAATTGTTTTTCGCTTCCTATTTTTCGGACAACCAATTACTAAAATAAATGTGATAGATTATACAATTCTTTATAAAAGTTTTAAACGTATTTCAAGTACGAGCAACCACTTTCGAGTTATACGGCTGCTAAACTTCGAAACTAGACACAAAGTCCACTCCATACAGTTTACATTGTAGTTAATAGACTGTACTACGTAAAATATTACTCTTATATATTAGTAAATTGATTATACATAAAAATGAGTGTATATGTATACGCAAGATATACATATATTAAACTGGCGCGGGCAGTCAGTACATTGAAGCGTGCATAAAATAATGTAATTTAAAAAATAAAAGTAATAAGTAGTTTTGGAAAATAAGTCAATTTAAAATATTTAACTGACAAACTATTGTAATATATTTAAATCAGAATAATATGATAGTGTTTGTGATAGGAATATGACTAGATATGCAGGGTGTCTCATAGTTTAGTAGCAAAAACTTTACAGGTAAATAAAATGATAAAAACCTCGTAAAAATCTCTATATTAAATTTTCGCAAGTTTTTTATAATTTTATTCAACTTGTATTAAAGCGAATTAATTTTTCATAAACCATATAAGTTACTGTAATGATAGTTCAACTTTTTGCGAAAAATAAGTAAGAAATATTGAAAAAGATGCAAACTTTGATATTGCGTATCTCCAAAACTATTGATATGGTCATGGATGCTTGAACATTTTCGACTCATTATCAAGGCAGGAATCTACGTGTAATGTTTTTGCTACCAGCTACGAGACACTATGTTTATTTCATTTTGAGCTATTTACTAGTAATTCTATTCAAGTACAGCTTATTTCAAAGTACCGATTGCACGCCGCCGATACCATGTGTCCTTTGGCACTCTTCGACAACGCAGGCATGCAAAAAATATTAAATATTTTTACATATATTTCGAACCCAGTCACATTGAACATTGTGTACACTGTCGATGGTGGATGACTTTGTCACCACGTCATACGGCAAAAATATACTCTCCATTTTAGTAGTTCAGGTACTTTGTGATTTAAATCATTCTTTAAAGACGTGATAATATAACTCCTAGACGCGCTGGACCAAAGATGCTGTCGGGTTAAGGACCCCGTCGCGATTTTGTAAGGAATTAAATAATGTTTCGATACGCTTTGCCGGCTCAGCGATTTCCAACTTCCGAAGCAATACTAGATTTCGTTATGTTGACTCAATTTCAACATTGTTACTGTTCAACGTAAATTTATGCGCGGCCGCCAAAGGCATCCACCGCATGAAAACAATATCCGACATTGTGAAACGCAAACATTCAGACGAGGCAGGCCGCTTTTGAAAGGGATGAAATACCACCAGCGTACGAAGGGATGGCGGGAACAATCGGACAGTGATGCATGCGGAGACTCGAAACGTCTATTTGTTCTCGTAGCTAGCGATTTCCGTCTCTAAATAATTCCTTGTGCATATCTGTACGTTTTTTTTCCGTTTTCAGGAACAATATGCTTGAATGTGTCCGGAAAATACTAGGCTCTTTTTTTTACAAGAGGCAACCGTAATGCCGAATGTCTTGCATCAAGTTTTGTCTCTGGTCGCTTTGGTTATTATCTTAGCTATATTTTAAAGTAACGCAGAGCCAAATAAAGCAATTTTTGTACTAAATTAGATTATTCAATCTGATTTTGAATTTGAAAGATGCACAGATAAAATCCATCTAAAATATACGTTAATACGATTTCTTAGTTTTCAACTTTATAAGGTTACTAGCTGTAACCGGTCAAAAATGACGGTTCGTCGGTCAAACATTAGTTCGCGTCTTTGCTAAGCCTTAATTATATATTTATATGAGCTTTCTGGCGGTCCACGGAGAGACGTAGCTACATGCGTAAAGCGGCCGGTCCGGGTTTGCTGGCCTGGGGTTCGAGCCCCATCTCCGGTCGTTTCATTTCGTTTTTTATCCGTGAATTCGAAGGAAATACGGACGTCACACGAAGTTACGGAGGCAGATAGACTAACAGACGGACGGACAGAGGGACAGACAGCGAAATTATTATGTTTGATGATTTCAAAAAAAAAAGAGTTATACACGCTATGTGATGCCAGGTTGCATCCACTTTTATTAAATCTAGAATATCTTTGATACATTTAATATACAGGGTGCAACAGAGCTAGTCCATAATACTTTACAGATTCTTACCTAAATTATCGAGTCAAAAATATTCAAGCAACAATTTCTAACAAGTAAAAATATTAATATTTCCGACTTATTTTGCGTAAAACGTTGGAGTATAATTAATGTAACTTATATTGAACTTATATTCATTCGCTTCAATACACGATAAAATGATAAAAACTTTGCAAAAAATCTTTTTTTTAATACAGTAATTTTTTTTTTTTTATATTTAATAGAAGTTAATTTAATGATCGTTAAATATTTTACAAAATACAAGTCAGAAATTTTGAAAAAAATATGCAAACTTTCTTCAAAATATTAATGTCGCTTACTTCTGTCAGTATTAATTAATATTAGGACATTGTTGCGTGGACATTTTCAAATAATTATTGAGGTATTTTTACGGCCAAATATTTCATTTTATATCATCCTGTTTGATTCCTCTTTTTTTTTATATCACAGAAATATATTCTAAAATTGCTACAAAAAAATTTAAAAATAAAACATTTATACACACTTAGGTGTGTACATATATGATAAAAAATATTAGGAATTTCTCGTAAATAAATACACTATTCCCAGTACAAAGTAAAATTTCAGAGCGAAAGAAATATAACAAAAAATGTTAAATAGTATTTTGTGAAGCACTTAGGTTCAAAAAAATATATTTAATAATAATAAAATATATAAATAAGCAAACGTTCCCGCGTTAAAAAAATTGATGACGGTACGGGCGCGGGTGCGTTCAGCTAACGACCTCGATCGGGCAAGACGGCACGGGCGGCGAGCATGCCCCCGCAGCGGCCCGTAGGCGGCCCGTAGGCGGCTGGCGGTAGAGACATGTGCACCGCGGGGCCCCCGGCCGGGGGAGGCACCCCCGCACCCCACGCACCCTGACATGTTCTCCGAGCTGTGCAGGGAGACGCTCCGCAGGGCGTGCTACGCCATCACCTACTGCAGGGAAAATGCGACGGACACAGGTGAGCACTGGAGGCAGTGACAAGGCTTACAACTATTGTTGCCACCTTGGAGTATGAGTTGACACACGGGCCGGGATTCGGAACATATATTTATTTATTTACTAATAACATGTCTCTTGTTATTCTTATTATAATGTATAAAAATACGTTTTGTTTACTACGGGTTTTAATTATGCAAGAATAAATACTTTAACTGGATTATAAATGTATCTTAAATATTTCCCAGGGGGGGCCTTGTGCCCCAGTCCCCTGGCCTAAAGAAGGATTTTAGTCCAACTCCAATTTTATTTATAGAATATTCTGGGCACACACTTTTGAATTATTTTGTTTTGCGAAGAATGTGCTCGGTAACATGACAGAACGGCTTTTATTAGAATTATCGGTAAATTTTAATATAAGGTAAATTTATATTCCCAAATGTTTTTTTAATAGTACAATTTGTGCGTTCTCAGACATAGCAAAATCCTTACCTGCATTGGCGTGTATTTTTTTTATATAATACATTGTCTTTAGTCAAATGTGATTGCCTCAGAGACAATATTTTTAACCCCTGGTTTTAAGATGACCGGGATATTCACCTTCAAAACGTTACTATGCCTTTTCATTTCCACAATGGAAATTCAGCTTCCGTTGCTGCAAAAAACAGAAACGAAGTCTAGAAAGATAAAGTGAGTATTCGGTTTTATAAAATTCTGAGCGGAAATTTTAATTTTAACGTTGAATCACTTACTGGAGTACCTACTCTTAAAATTACCCAATGAGGTCCTGCGGGAAAATATCGAAGTGAATCCAATAACTAACTACCATTAAAGAATTATACTAAATCAACACTGAGTGTAAAGAAGATCGGAAACTATGGAGGCATCTAGATCTACGCTACCAAAACGACTCGACGAAAAATAATGAACATAGCTGGGAAGTTTTACTCCACCCGCCTTAATCGCCCGATATTCCCCCTGCAGACTACCACTTATTTGGCTCAATGCACCGTTTCTTTAAAGAGAGAATTTTAAAATATTGAAGAATTGAAAGTTAACCTTCACAAATTTTTCGAATGCAATTATTATAAAATTTATTGAATCCTTAAGGAACGCTGGCAAGAAGTCTTTGGAACTGCATTAATAGTTGATTGAAGTTACATTTAAAAAGAGCCGATAATATTATTGATATTGGCATTTATGAAACGAAATCCCTTTTGGGAATACCCAGTACTCGTATGTTTTATGATATCAGATCTTAACGTGTAAAATATAATGAAACAAATAATAAAATCCGATTAAACAGGTGTTAAGGTGATGTCACAATGATAACTTCGAAGTTACATATAACGAAATGAGTAGCTCGATGGTGTAGTGATCATGACGCTCGATGATATTATGGTGGTTGACGGTTCGAGCTCCATTCCAGGACACCAGCAAGCTTGTCCTGTTTTCACAGCACAAGCGTTTAGCTTAGTTTGAAAATAGTAAGAATATTTATGCGACACGTATTCCGTGTTCGCATCTTTATTTTTAAAAAGTTGATAAATAACACGCACATACTCTACTTGAATTACTATCCAACCCTCACGTGGGTTGTACTTACTCCCCTGATTTATTAAATTACTTATTATTATGTAAATTGCTTAGTAAGTGGCCACTTACTCTATCTAGATATAATATTTATGTAAAAGAATTATCCATGAATTTCAATTCTGATTTTAAACGCGTTATTACAATTTTTACCGGTAAATTCATAGATCTAAATTCATATATAAACAAATCAATTTCATTGAATCCTCGTATGATTACAGGATCAGTGAGTGAAGGAGTTTTGGGTGCAAAAATTGTACCAACATATAACGCAGACGGCTCGTAGATTTTAGCTGTCGTTTTTAGTATTTGATTGAAAAGAAATATTAGGTCCTTACATATGAAATTGACGTTTAGTATGGGAGGAACATAAAGCCGATTTTTTTTTATTATAATATATTTATTTAATCAAAGTATGTACCATTGCTATTTATGCACTTTTGCCATCTCATAGGTAGTTCATCGATCCCTTTACTAAAAAAACTATTTGGACGGGAATCAATAAAATCTTTGAAGGCGGTTTGGACTGCCCCATCGGAGTTGAATTTTTTCCTTTGCAAGAAGTTATCCAAATTTCGAAAAAAATGGTAATCTGTTGGGGCAAGGTCCGGAGAGTACGGTGGATGTCTTAGACATTCCAATTGAAGCTCCTCTAATTTGGTAGCCGTCTGTTGTGCAGTGTGTGGTCTAGCGTTATCATGAAGCAGCAGTGGCCTAGAGCGATTAACCAGCCTCGGTTGTTTAGCAGCTAGCTTTTCCATCATGGTTTGCAGTTGCTGACAATAGACATCTGCCGTAATCGTCTGGCCAGATTTAAGAAAGCTGTAGTGAACGACACCAGCACTAGTCCACCAAACGCTCACAACTAACTTTTTTGGAGTCAATTTTCGCTTGGGGCATGGTTTGGCTGGTTCGGCAGGGTTCAGCCATTGCGATGAGCGCTTCCGATTATCGTACATGATCCACTTTTCATCACAGGTAATGATTCGATTTAAAATCTCTTCATTATTGTGCCGGTTGAGTAATGCAACGCAGCAGTCAACGCGCGTTTGTTGATTTGCTTCACTCAATTCGTGATGTACCCACCTTTCAAGCTTTTTCACCTTACCAATTTGCTTCAAGTGGATTAAAACAGTTTTATCACTAACACCGCAGCCTGTAGCTAACTTGGATGTGGTTTGCGATGGATCCGCTTCCACAATAGCCTTCAATTCTTCATTATCAACTTTGGTCTCCGGCCGTCCACGGGGCTTGTTCTGCAGGTCGAAATTTCCAGAACGAAAACGTTGGAACCAAAAACGCACTGTGTTTTCTTTTGCGGCACCGTCGCCATACACATCATTAATCCTTCGAGCCGTTTCTGCAGCACTGGTGCCACGGTGGAACTCGTACTCGTAAATAACGCGATATTTCAAGTTTTTCATTTTGTAAACTGAGTGACGCAAAGAAAAAAACAATTGAGGAAAAAACAAATGAATCATAATTTTCAAAACACAAATACATGAGTAAATAGCTGTATAAATTTGGATTTGGAATTCCTAACCAAAGAGAAGATATTTGAGATCAAATTTGCCAGTACGGCAAAACGCCAATTTCATATGTAAGGACCTAATATTTGATCAGCACATGTTCTTCGATGTTTCAGTTTTTCTTCAAGTCACTCTATCCTTAGGTCTGGTCTGCTGCGCGTTAATTTCGTTCCCGGCGACGTGCAATACTATTTAATTTTACAGGCGAGCATAAAAATTAAACCAAGTTGCATTATTCTATTTATTCCATCGCATTCTTCAAATTGGTGGAAAATATAGTTCGTCCGTAATTTAAATTAATGTAAACTCTCACGGTCGTACATGTTACGTAGGTTGTATGTTTTAAATTTACTTTTTGAACGACCGTAAGAAAAAATATGTGCGCGTGTGTTTGTGCGTAATGTACCTATTTAATGTGTGGACTTGCAAATGAAGCTCGTAACTTTGCCTTCTTTCTAATTTAGTTTCACTTTGTTACGCTAGTCTTGACATTGTTCCGCTTTTCACCATTTTTTTACCGCGTTTTTTTTTTAATTCTAGGGCTCTTCACGCTTTTCGTTACAGAGACCGAGATATTTAACGATTATAATTTATTTTATAGATTAAAAAAAACAAAAGAAATAGTCGTGTTTAAAATATTGAGGTAATGGTAAGTGAAGCAATTTGATCGAGATTATGTAAAAGACGTCTTCGTTCAACGATTCCCAGGTACTTGGCTAATATGCAGACGAGCTTTCTACATATTAAATTAAATGTTCGAGAAGACAGATTGAGTAGCTGATTACCACGCCATGGCACTTGTCACGTACAATCAATGTGGAGAATAATTATATAGGCAAAGTTTTCGGTATAAATCCGGAAGGTTGTGATGATCCACAGAGGATAGTAGGCATCCTAATCAAATCGAGCGGACTGTATTTAATGTCGAAATGATGTTCAATTAATATTATTAAGCATTTTATTGTATTTCAATATAAATCGTTCTCCTGGTTACGGTAAGCACTGTGATGAATCCTATGGGGTGACCCGTCAAAAATACGTCGTGGAAAATAATATTAAATAATATAAATTTCATTGCAATAAATAAAGTCATTTGCCGTATGATGTTAGCGAAAATAGTTGTATGGCGCGGGTGGCAACGGCTGAGGTCGACAGATACGCTGTAACTATAAAAGGATCGCGGAATAAAATATTATACCTTCTTGAAATATTATAAATAATGTATTCTATACAATATTAATACTCTGCCTGTGCTAACTATACATTTAACTAAAATATATATTATTAACTGGAAATAATTATTCTGTGAAAATTGCGCTTTTGAATGCAAAATTAACTAAAAATATTAACTAAAATATTTCTAACTTGCTGTTGAATATTACCTATAAAGATATTGACTAAAACTTTTGCTTTGAATGGAATATTAACTACTTCTCTCATCAAATATTATTCTGCAGCAAATATTCAATGAAATTATAGGAACTAAAATATTTCTATCATCTTGGGTTCGCATACTATATTGAAAATACCTAATGCCCTTTGCATTTACTAAGTATATTACCTAAATAGCCACAGCTATACCATCCTGTCCGTCAGGGACTAAACATAAAACATAGTTATATTTCTAAAAGTGCTACCTCTTACGCGACAAAAATACCTATTGCAGTCGGGCTATGAATATGAACTATTTCCGCCTCATAATGGCGCCTGGAACCAATACTAAAAACCTCACTAGGAATAATAAATGCGACTAAATCTCGATAAATACAATATATACTATTCGTAATACGTCGTTGAATTGGCACATGATTCGTCTAATGGATGAAGGACCCCGTTGTGTATCGTAATAACTTCAAATTCTTTTATAGGAGCAGTGTGGAAACAATTGCATAATATTACGTAATAAAAACATCTAACGAACCTAATAATCTATACATTTATGTTACAATAAAATACGTTCACCAGAAGAATTCGTGTATTAGAAATAAAACATTTTCGATTTGGAGACAAACCAGTAAAATCGTTCGAACGGCGCAAAGGGAAAAATTCACACATATTAAATAACACTGAAATTAATAATCATAAACACTTTGTATTAGCATATTCTTACCTTGAATGGTGTCGTCTTAGACGTGTATGAACCTGTTCATATTAATTGCGTGAGAAAATAATACATATATTTGCTATTTACGAAATACGACATTTTTGAAGCGAAACTTCTTTATTAATAAGTAGATAAGGTCTCGGGGATGGTTTGTTCGAAAGGATTCTACAACAGCCCGTGAGTTTATATGAAATAATAGTTTCTTTGAATGCTAAATTTTGGTTTTTTAAACCCTCAGCATCTCTGCTGAGAGGGGTAGAGGCTCCGCGCCCGCCTAAACCCGGTGGCCGACTTCCTAAGTGACTAAACGCCCCCCTTGTTCCTCCGGAACTTACTGCATCCCGAGACTCTATCTCTTCTTTACGAGATGTGATCCCGTGACGCCCTCTTTTAGGCTTATAATTGAGAAGGCCGTACTCTTTTGGTACGAGTTTCTGATGATGTGTGTTGTCTTGAGGCGCCTTTCTTTTAGGCCGGTGTTTGAAGAATCATGTACTCTTTTGGTACGAATTGATGACGACATTAGCCTCCTTTGCGGGCATAGTCAGCGATGTTACAAATTATTGTGCAATCTCATTATGCCTTTTCAGAGCGGCGTCCCACGATTCTGCATCTTGCAACATTTACTTTGGACAAATGTTAGAGTGTTAGTAACATATTTATAATATCCCAGCTATTCCATATGAGTGAATGATTTTTATATTTATTCTGGCCCTGTCTTTCTTACAGAGGACGAAATAGAAGTTAACGTTTTCTATCAAGGTTTTACAGCATTCAAGCATGGAAATCCTTCCAAAGACATAGGGAACCTTTTTGTTGGTTTAAGTAGTTTGCGCCAGATGAGGTTAGGTGGTCGGTTTATTGACGACCCCGAGCAACAAGGAGGACCCCGCCTTTAAGGGGCCCTGCAGGGGCTTGTGCGGGTTCCACGCCCAAGTGCCGGCAATCATCCACCCCTCAGCCAGCTAGGCTAACACAAACCAGATATCCCCAATCTTTAGTTAGATTTCCCCATTCTGTCCTTTACTCGTCATTCTGAAGCTACTTGTTAAGCTAGATGTACCGAGGTACTCAAATCATAAAGAGTTAACTGAAGACCGGATTGCGCAATACTTATGCAATACAGTAATTATTATAATGCTACTAAGTAATTCATATAGAAATCCGTGTATTCAAATTTTAGCATAAACGGTATGAAATTCGCTTTGCATAAAAATACACCCGTTTGGAACGGAATTCTTGTACGATTTGAACCAATATCACACAAGCAATCGTGATATTTAATTACACATAATTATTCCGAACTCAAATATTCCCAAAATAAATACATTTCGATAGTGAAAATAATTAACCGTAATAGATAATATGAATATGATCCTTATCTGTTACTCTTTGTGGCGGAATCCTCCTTCTGGTGCTGCGGGATGGTGGAATCTCTATACTTCGCCGCTGCAAGACCCGCTTTCTCTCAAGCTGGCAGCTCCTTTGCTCGCAACTGATGATCTGGAACTCGGGGCTCCGTCGGTAGTCTGTTGGGCAGCGCTCCCGCTCGCAAGTCTGGTCTCGAACTGAAGGGGCTGAGTATATCGTGTTCGCTCCTTTTATAGTAATGATTTCACCATACCTCTGAAATCCACGCTAGTGCAGTGACTCATCCTATGCGCGATGACCTCACCGCCGGCGCTCGCCATTGGCCGGATTCAGTCATCAGGACGGTCGCCTCCGGCTCAACCCGTCGAAAGGTAACGCGTGCCTGTGATTGGTCCGTTTCGTTAAAATAAGAGTAAAGCACTCGCTACACGCGAGACTTGCTGTTCCGTTTCATAAATAATAAAGGCTCGTTCGCACCTACACACAAGGTCGAGTCTATTAGGATTGGCAAACAATATTAATTTAACACAGAATTATATCTATGGTATAATAAAGATCTAAGAAATATTACTTGTATAGCTGAATATTCAATATTTTGTTAGCCTCTTGTAATACATAGAATCTTAAGAAGAAATATATCAGGCTTTTACTTTTAAACGATTCCAAACAGAAGAAATATATTTTTGATGTCCATACTTGGCTTTTTTGAATATTATTATTTTAGGATTTTCTAAATTTATTAAATCTATCTCTATGTCGACCATCACAAGGTCTCCAGCATTTAATATCAACATAAGAAATGATGTGCAATAATTTTAAGAACTTACCTTTTGTCGGAACTTTTAAATCGGTGTTTGAACTCTGTTTTACAAATGCATAGATAATAATGCTGGTCAATTTGAATAATTACTGTAGAATAAAATTGTTTTTTTTTTTAATTATCCCTTATTTTTATTTCACCGGTTTCTGCTGCTGCTGGATATAGGCCTCTTCTATATTTTTGTATTCCTCTCTTTTTTTTAACCTTTCTCACCCACCCCCTTCCGGCGATTGGGTGTAACATCATCAACCCACCTTTTTTGGGGTCGACCTATTTCTCTCTATTTTTTCCACGGTCTCCATCGTAAAATTCTGGGTGCCCATCTCTTGGTTTCTCGTCTAGCGGCATGATCTGCCCATTGCCATTCCAATCTGGTAACAAGGTCCATAATATCAGCAATTTTCGTTCGGTGTCTGTAATTGTATCTCTAAGATTTACGCCTAGCATTTGTCTCTCCATAGACCGCTGTGTTTATTTTATTTTGTTTATGGTATTAGCAGTGTCATAGTTTCTAGACCATACTTAATCACAGGGAGAATACATGCTTCAAAGACTTTTCTTTTTGTATATATAAGAACTTTTTTATTTTTTGTTATTTGAGTATTGTTGAGCTTTCCAAAAGCTGCCTAACCTAGTCCAATTCATCTGGGTATCTCTGACGTATGCCTTACCCCGTGTTATATTAAAAATAATATCAAATTAAAAAAATAAACTTTGCCTACTTGGTCAAATTACCAATTGCCAATTTTCTATTTCATAGTGTAATAATTGTTTGTTGAGAATTTGTTTTGAAGAGAAAAATATAATTTGTATTCGGTTGCGTGGCAAAGTTGTCAACGATGAATTTACCGTGTAAACCTAGGAAGTTATTTAATGAATTTGTTCCGTAATTTGTTTTCCAGCACGTCGGCATCTGTACGTTATTAGATTTTTCCGTGGAAGTCGTCCCATGTAATTTTTCCCATATATTTGTATCAGTTTGATTGCCACTTTACTGACAGGCGGAAAACATTATTTTTTGGTTTAAGTAACGTCAAAAAAGACTTGCATCATTTGATTTTTTTTTTATAATGCTTTTGATCGTTCAAAAATTAGTTTCGCCTCTTGTTGGAAACTTGTTGGAAAATAATAATTCGCTTAATCAGTTTTTACTCTTAATTTCGCTGTCTCGAAGAATTTTCAGCGCGAATGAACGATTAGACTTCAGGTTTTATAGAACATTCTTTTTGTGTATACGACTTTACTGGACGCCATTTATGTCTAAAATGTCAGCCAGAAAGGTCGTAGATACACGGCAGAATATCTCAAAAAACTTCGAGCCGAATATTCTGAACTGCTTCGAAAACATTTGTAATGCATTAGACTTACTTAAAATCGTTTTGTAGCAACCAGTGTCTTAAAACATGGTTTGAGGACTTATACTTGATTAAAAATCATAAATTTTGCCCTAGATTTTTTACATTCAATTTTTTTTTTAGTTTGTAAATGTGTGGATTGTTATGACAGGTTCATAATTTTTTTTAGATTAACATTTACGTGAACACTCGGACGCCTCTTTGTGCTGTATAATTGTATTTGTCACAGCAAGTTTCTTTAATATTTATTTGATAACCGTGAACATTGCAGTGACGTTTTATTATTACAACCATTTTGGTCGATTTGTGTCGAAACTAGGTTCAGCTTAAGTAATGTTATTTTAATTTTATTTCATATCCAAACTGTCGAGGACGTGTGTGTTTTGTTGAGCCGTCTCGCGAGGTTTACCATTAAATCCAGTAATTAAACTGCACTATTATATAATACATCAATAATGGTGTTCAGATTGCCCGTGTTACGCATTTTTTAGATTTGAATATATTTTATATGTTTTACCTTGTCTTCAATAATTAATTCTTTACATTTCGTGGAATACTTGGCAAATTGCATAAAAATGATTGTGAGAATATTAAATAGTTTTGCATTTCATTTTTGCGCCTACTGTTACTTTCTATTTAGATATTTTATATAGATGTCAATTTACAATCAAAGACAATCTGTAAAGCTGACTAAAAATATGATGAAACTACCAGCAATGGCTGCTAACATCCCCCTGACAAGAGCTTTAAAAAATTCTACATGTCTGAGATTGACCGAAATCGAACGAGATATGTTGAAAACGAATTTTTCGATAACGAAATTTCCAGAAATAGATACCTAGTAGAATTTTTTTTAAGGGGGGATACCCACCCACCAAGCGCGAAAAAAGGCAATATTTGTGATTTTTTAAAAAACCTATATTAATTATGACCACACTCATTTCATCTGTAATCATCAGAATAAAAAAAAAACAAAAAGATTATCAAAATTGACACAATAATTTAATCTTTGACGTAGGGGTTTTTGAAAATATAGAATTTTGACAAAGTGGCGGGCGTTTGAATTTAAAATAATGTTTTTTTAGGAAAAAATTCGGATTTATTATGGCGATAAAAAATCTAAGTAACTTAAAAAAAATCCTACGACAACGACCAGATAATTACGTATAGAATAGCCACTAGAAACTTCAAGTTGCTCGGTTCAGTGGTTGCCGAGATATTTTGGTCACAGATTTTCAAAACATGGTTTCGAGTAAAACGTATTTGAAAATTGAGCAATGAATAAATCGCGAAATCTTTCAGGTCCATAATATAATTTCTCCACCGTGCTTATAATTCCCATATTATCGAGATATGAAAGAGGCCGAATGGCAGCTACCTGCGTGTAGCGCGGCGCGATGCATAATCAACAAAGAGATGCCAATATCATCAGCTGTAACTTTGTTATTTTTTTTTAATTTTTGCTTGTAACTTTCACCAGACATTCTTAAGACCTCAAGCTTTAAGAAAATGCAAAAAATTAAAAATCGATTTGTTCGAGACGTTTAGGTAGGTATTCCCCTTTAATTCACTTTTAACTTTTCTAAATCAAATTAAATAAAGAATAGGAATACCATAAATATAAAATGTGTGAATTCGGTAGTTTTTTAAAAATGTTTTTTTTGGAACAATTGAAGAAGTGTTTCCGTAATTCTTGGTGTATATATTGTATTCCGTTTATAAATCATTCGTAACAACACTTCATAAGCAAACTTTTTTATTTATGTTTTTGGTGAGTTATTTTTACGTAAACATAAATTTATATTGATATCATGTTTTACGGTGTCGTTCGCCACCTAACTTCTTCCTCCATATTTTCTTTTATTCCATTCCTTGGGGACTTTCTCCTCTCGGCATTTTCTCTTCATTGAAAGTTTTCCTGACATAAGCCGCTCGCTAACTGTGTGAAATTTATACCGAGAAATTGTTTTGTTTTTTTTTTTCCTCCTTTACGTATTTTTTCACTACATTCCATATGTGCCTAATCAAATTTTATAACGCTTCTTACACATGGCGCAAATATTTTATCCACATAAGTATACGATTTATTAATTTGCAGATAAATTTAAAAATTCCATTACAGGATCTCTTTTTTACATTGTCTTAGCTCCTAAACTATACGATACACTTACACTAATTGCAAATCGTTCACTAATAGAAGAAAATAATACTTATGATTCATAATGAAATGTATGGAAGTGAAGTTGGGGCTGGCAGAAGAGGAACGAAAGTAAACTGCATGCAGTGGAAATGAGATCCCTTAAACGTATGCGTGACAAATCCATTTATGATAGAGTTAAGAATGAAGATATTAGGAATGAATGTAAAGCTGATCTTAGCATAATTAATAGTATTAAAAAAGGGTCGTTCAGATTGTTTGGGCATATTCAGCGAATGAATGAGGAAGGAATGGTAAGAAAGATATGATGCTAGTGTTGATGGCGTCAGAAAGAGAGGGCGACCGCGGAAGACGTGGCATGACCTAATTAATCAGATACTGGAAGATGGTCCCGTTAGTAGCCTCAACAGCCGGCGAGCTTGCATGCGAAGATGTATGAATGAGGCGAGAGCTGTATATCAGGACAGAAGAGTGTGGCGCTCTATCCTCTCCGCTTACCCCCACGGGAAAAACGGCGTGCTGATAAGTAAGTAAGCAAAAGAACCGTCGAAAGTGACGCTGTCTTTATATTATTTACTTGAGTGTCATATTGCTGTTTCCATAGATTGAAAAACTTGTTAGATTTTATTAAATTAGTTACCGCAAATCGATACTATTTTGGTTACCCTTTACAAAATACAAAACTTTATTATTTCTTGTCCAATATTGTGATTTAATATTTTATTAATTTTTCTTTAAATTTTATTTTACCAGTTAGCTGAATATTGTTACGGATGTTTTATTTGTATATGTACATTGGACGCCGTCCCGTTTCGCTTCAATGTTTAATGAAGATATTCTATATAAAATTTTCATTTTCACAGCATTTTCGATCTATTTTATTTAGAGAATATCTCGCCTCTTTCAGGCAGTCAATATTTGTAACATAACTCGTAGTTTGAGGAAATTAAAGTACTTTTGATAAAGTTTAAAGGTGTCAATGCGTGAAGGAAAAGCTTAACATATAGTCAGCAGTATCAATATTTCTATGTTTATATTTGAAATATTGCCTTTGTTTTTCACAATTAGACGCTTTGATGAATAAATTAGTAGATAAGATAGATAGATTCTACCAACTTTTAAAATAATATTATTACTTATTTTATATAACAATCATCACATCAAAGTGGACATGGTGTACAATGTTGTCACAAACTAACGAGAAATGAGTATCTGGCAGATGTACAAGTGTGATATAGTGTATTGTTAGATGTTCAAGTGGGGTTATGTATGTTTTGTAGTAGCATTTCATCAATAGCGTATTTATTTTAAAATCTCCGCTCTGCCTTTAAAATCGCTTACAAAAAACGCTGATATAAAAACTTCGTATACTGGATAGTTGCACTTTTCATTCTAATTCCCCCAAATCAGATTACGATTTTCTGAAAAAAAAAATTGATCACCATTTGCGCTATTACGTCCCGTAATGGAGAGATATCATTTTAGATGATAGCATATTTATCTTCATCACGAACACTCCTTCTGTAATTCAATCATCGTTTAACTATACACGAAAGCGCCATTCCTTACTGAAATTGGCATTTTTTCCTTTATTGGGCACCAAATGTCAAAGTTCCCGGCCATGATGTCTAGTTGCGCGATTTTTCCGCCAGGCCACGCACAATGTTGCCATCGCGTGGGGTTTTAATTAGAGCGCAGACAGCGCTAACAATGCTCCACTACACTGGTTAAGTACCTAACTAAGCACCCACCTCTCCGACGTGAAATGTAGGCAATGTGAAGTGTTATATTTGGAACAGTGGAGAGATGCGGGGCCGAGCCGTGGAGCGAACGAGCTTTTCCATTCAGCTCGAGATTGTTCCCGCCGCAATCAGTCTGGTGCGGTTTTTTTTCAGCGAACATAGAATTCAGATTGACGTTAAAATGATAATCGGAAGATTATTTTGAGATTCAAATTTAAATTTTTGTTAACTTAAATTTGTTTAGGCAATTGTCTGGCTTTATAATTTTATAGACTGATTTATAAATCTTTTACTTTTTCTTGTTTTTTAAATGCTTCATCAGGTCAAGAAGACACCCAATTACTGAAGTCACAAAAACACCCAAGCTTGAGTGAATTACGTAGATTTGATGTGACCTCCTCGGGAATCGAACCCGGAACCCTGTTTAACATTTTTTTTTTAAATCACTAAACAGCATTTGCATGTACCTACTACAAACTTTTATAAAACTGTTGTGTACTTATTGTATTTGTATTGTATACTTTTGTACCGTAATATTCTTTTGTATATTCATATTCTGTAATATATAGTTTTTGAGTTCTTAAAATAATATAGCTGTTCCCTTCAATAGTTTTCATATAATTAAAAGTTTTTCAATGTAAAATAGATTGATATTGCCCTCATAAGGCGAAACGCTTCTCACAAAACTTAAATAAGTATCTAGAACTAAAAAATAATTGTGTTTTTATTTTAATATGATTGATTTTGGAGATATATAAACTTACCTCCGTCACAACAAATACTGCCGTATTCTCATTATACCAACCACGTTATAGTTAGTATGATATAAAATTAGAAGACATTTGTCAGACGTCAAAATTGAGGAAGCGATAATGTTACACAATAGCGATCAAGACATGACTGTTATTATATCTTTGAATGGTCCCAATAGGTACATTTGTTTTATACGTTTCAAAGTATCGTAAATCCAACATTTCATCAGTGCAGTCCATTTTGGTATTTATTACTTCGTCGCGTAATTCTCTGTTATGCCTAGTAATTGTATTAGGTGATTAAATGACGACACTTTCATTGCAATTGCGGAAATTTGTGGTCTCGACGATCTTGCATTTCATTGTTTCCACAGAGTCCCTTCCGCGGTGATCGCCCGACTGTATTAATATGTCCCCGAGCACATTGTCGCCGGCCGCCCGGGCGCTCGCCCTGCGAAGAGGCAGATAAATGTTCCCTATTGTTTCGGCGCCACCCGATTATATCCCGGTGCGAAATATTTCATCGGGGGTTAGCGGGGATATTCATATTCCACCAAATGCTAGGATCGTATTATTCTATTAACTGTTTAATTGTCTTTTAGCAATTTGAATTTATTTAATTTAGTATTTAACGCTCGCTGGCCGGCTTAGTCGGCATTGTTATCCGAAAAATAAAATGTGTTTTATGAGCTTCATGATAATAAGTATTGTATCGATATATAATACTTCGTAATTCTTGCTTTCCAAATAGCTTTTATCTAAGCGTTTAGTACGCTTAATTTTAATTTAAAATATAATTTTTATTTTTATTTTGTACGCCATGCACAATATTTGAGTTATTTATTACTACTGTAGTTTCGAGAGGAGCAGTCGTCTCATCATTGGATATAGTTAATAACTACATCTGAGAGGAACTGCTTCTTTCGAAACTACAGTAGTAATAAATAACCATAAAGTACCAAAAGGGAGCATTTCCATGTTCCTGAGCTGGAAAGCAAGTGGGGTTCGTAATTGAAATAATTGATCAGTTTTATGTTGATTTCATTCAATGGTAATTTTATTGTTTTGTTAAACGATTAACAGTTGTATTAAAGTACTTAAAATTGAAGCATTTTTCTTGTCGAATATTACTAAACTGTGTTTTATTTCAAAGATTATTGTCTTATCTGTGATACGTTTTCGATGTATTAGGGAAAACTTTTATGGACTTTAGTTGTGTACTTTGTAACACATATATAGTCCAAAGTTTGCCAAAAAATATATGTGTATTAAGTATATAGTATATTATGGAAAAAGTGTATTATTATTAATTAATCACTATTATACAAATAAAATCAACAAAAAAATACTTTTTAGAAGCTTCACAATAGAAGCTTTAACGAAAATTCTAAAAAAAGGTCTGATTTTCATCCATACTGTGTGAAATTACTGTAGCTGAATACTAGACAAATTTATACATTTTAATAGTTTGTCAATTACTGTAAAATAAATGTGTTTTCAGAAGTATCACGTTCAGTTCCTTTCAACCAGTTGTGGACACTTTTCACAAAAAGTGTTATGATTGTCATTTTTGAGGGTCTCAGGATGCGTAACAACTGTGGACTTGTAAAAACTGTGGAAAAATACATACCTTGGATACTTGATTGTTGATTGTATTACCAATTAAAAACGAAGAATGATGCCGAAAGCGTCTAGTTTCTCTTGGGTGAGAAATATTCGGTAATAATAATAATAGGTAATAGATGTAGAAGGTGAGCAAGAACTCTTTCTAATGGCAAAGGACTGGGAAGTGTATGGCGAAATATTCGCCATCATTCTATGAGCATGCGGCTCCCAGCGGATTGGAGATTAACTTTAATATTTAAAATTATTTCCCTTCCCTTCCCAGTTAGGGGCAGGATTACACTTCGTACAAAGGGCATTTGCGGTATAATGCCAAAACCTACACTTTGCAAAAGGTTATTTTCTTAAAATCTTTTAAAATTGAGTAGATTTTCATGGCGTTAGCAGACATGACATTATATACGTATGATGGACATCTGGAAGCGTAACCGATGCACTTGAACAAGCGCGCTGATTGTTTGAATGAATAATGAATGTTACACACATTAATTGCGATAGTTCCTAGAGTTACGACACTGGCCCTGCTGTGGATTCGCGATGTACACGCCCGAGGGTGGATAAAAGCCCTCGGGCGTGTACATCGCGAATCCAATAAAAAAATCAGATTAATAAAAATCGACGGTGACATTGATGCATCAGTCCATATTTTATTTTATAACCAAACAAAATGAAAACTATTTTAAATTTATGTATTTTTTGAACAGATTCAACAGTTGTGTGTTTTGTGCAATGTATATCATTGTGATATGAATCGATTCATTCGCAATACGTGTCTTCTTCTGATACCGAAAATTAAGAAACTTCGATTTTTGTGATGATAATACGTGTTCTTCCACTATCTATTTTTCAATTATTTATAAATCATATCGCTAAATTACAAATTCCATCATAAATCAAAGTTATTATTTTTAAACTGTTATACTGAAATATTTCAATTAATTTTGTGATACATGGACAATGTCTGGGAATTACAATAATGTCCAATATAATATTAAGTGTTAGTTATTAAAGGATAATAGTTATGAGTAAAGTTGAGGATTTTTTACAGGGTGAACTGTGACAGATTGTCTAATGAATGGAAAACTAAAGCCCTGCCAAATAAACAAACCACCGCTGGCTTTTGAAGAGGCTGGACAGACGAGAGGGAGAAAAACTGTTCATGGGAATTATCGTGTAATTATTTATAGACATTCTATTATTTTTATTGCAACACGTTTTTAAAGCTGAATTTTAGGTTATGCTTTTTAACCCTAAATCTATTAACTACACTTAACCTGATATTCTAAAGTTCATCCATGTGGCCATTAAAACAAATATTTTATTTGTTAACCAACTTATTAAATTTTTGTTTTAACTCTTAAACATGTATCGATAAATAAATGTATTCATACAATTTAATTTCCTTATATATTATTCAATATGCAATTTTCTGCGATTTAAAAATATTTTTCAAATTTAGAGTTGTATAATAATAACCATCTTAATTTTTTTTTAAGTATTTCTTCCTGAGTAATGATTTATTTTAATTTATTCCTGAGGATATAAGTGATGGTATTTTAACCGGTGATACGCTAACTGTTATTTGAGATTTGCATCTGATTGTATCGATGATTTTTAACTAATTTTCGCAATTCGATGGGTAATCATCGGTACCAGACCACAGTTATACTCGTATCTCAGTTACCAATCATCGATACAATCGGAGACAAATCTTAAATAACCGTACCACGTGTAACCAGTTAAAATAATGGTTTGACTGTCACTAGAGGATATCAGCTTTATTGTCAAAACATATTTTTATAGCTCACATTAACCTCCGACCGAAAGACAACGTGCAACATAACCAAATAAAAAATATTTAATTTAACTAATATTATTATTACATTATAATTGCAGACAAATATCAGATCTCATTTTAAATTAATTTTAATGGAAATGGAGAAGTGAACGACGCAATGTGGCTCACGTACTTTTCAACTACTTTCATACTTTGTCTTACAAGATTTCCTTGAAAGGGCAACGTTTTTCCTTAGATAAAAATTCACGTCCGTTTTGGAGATATCACCTTATTTTTTGGCTATTTAGATCAATTCATTATAAAATAAGGTTGAACTAAATGCAATTATGGCCAAAAAGAATCTGTCAAAAGAAGCAAGACTAGCGGTACATAATGGCGTTCTAGTGCCAACCCTTATGTATGGAAGTGAAGCCTGGAATTGGCAAAAGAAGAATGAAAGTAGACTGAATGCGGTTGAAATGCGGTCACTAAGACGCTTGTGTGGAAAATCTTGGGTCGATAGAGTGAGGAATGAACAAATTAGAAGTGAATGCAATGCTGGCTGTAGTGTGGTAGATAGAATAAAGAAAGGAGTGCTGAGATGGTTTGGTCATGTGGAACGTATGAACGAGGAAAGGATGGTTAAGAAAATATATGAGGCGAATGTTGAAGGCAACAGGAATAGAGGGCGTCCGCGAAAGACCTGGCACGATCAGATACTACAAGTATTTGAGGATGGCCCTGTTAAAAGCCGCAACAATCGTAGAACGTGTATGAGAAGATGTGTGAATGTGGCTGAAGCAAAAGTGGTGTGCCAGGATAGAAGAGTATGGCGTTCAATCCTCTCTGCCTACCCCTGCATGGAAACGGCGTGATGGTTAGTTAGTTAGTTAGTTAGTTTGACCAACGAGCCCTTAATCCTCCTAATTTCCTTATTTTTTGCTTGGCTCTTTCCCTCCGACTGTAAAATGTCAAGTTTCATTACGTTGAGTAGTCGGCACTGTGTGCCCTCGAACAAATATCCCTCTAAAAGGTATTTCCTGTAAGGAAACTTTTCGTCCGGCCTAAAGCATAACGCGTCATGAATTCTGTAAAAGATTTAATCTTTTTCAGTTAACTTAAATTTTTCAATGTCGGTTTACCAAAAGCACCTCCGTTCAGTCTCCAGAAGATTACGTACATCCTGAGATTTTTATTATGAGTGAATTAAATTAAATCAGATGTAATTTTATTTCGGTGTACTAGTCTTCGTACTACATACTTGCACGTTAGTTTTCATTACTAATGTAGAAAAAAATAAAATAGACTATCGTAATTTCGAATGTATATCTGTCCGTAGCTCGCTGGAAACGCAACAGCACTGAGGCCCGGGCGCCCGAGTGTGACACGTCAATCGGCGCGGTTCGTGTTAAACGCAAGGATCGTTATTAATTATTATTATGTCCCGTGATTTTACACGGGCTTACGGCTAGTTAAATATTAAGAATATTATGATATATTAATATCTGAATCATCATCATAGACTCGACAGCCCCGGGTGAGCTTGGCTGAATCCAGAAGTCTCCTCCATTCTTGTCTGTCTGTTGCTTTTGTCATCTGAATAATAAATATGATAATAATTGTGATATATTTTTTATTTCGATTTATTTAGCTGAAATTAATGTTAAATGCAGTTTAAAAATATTGATTGTATTATTTGTATGCATCTACTAATATTATTTGATTAATTACACCTAAACGTTTTTAAACATATTAAAATGAATAATGTCATTTGTTATTCTAAATTATTTGAAAAATAATTTTTAAATATTATTGCTGAAGTTCTTGATTAACGACTAGCCCAATTCTATTTTTTTCCGATTATTGCGAGTATAATATAATATATAATATGTATAGTATAATATAATAATCATATAGTTTATTTGCAATGATATCAAAATAAAGAAAGGAGTATATACATTTTTCACAATTTCATAATACTTGCAAACATTCATTTTTTTCAACAACATTTATTTTCCCCAATAGGCACTTGCTCCCCAATTGATTACTTTCACGCATTCTTGAAAGTAATATCTTAAGTGGATCGCCACGCTTGAAACGAATTTCATCGAAGTTGTACAGTATAGTCGTGTAGTTCTGCAATCAGTCTAAATTACCTGGCCGGGTTGCCATTTTGCGAAGTTGCCAAATTTATCGAGCGTTCCGGCTGTCACATTAAGGGAGGTTTAGTGGGGGAAAGAAATGTTTACTTATTCAATTCCCTCCGACCCCCGGGCGCGTGCAGCGCGGGACATTTATTTTATTTCGGTTACCTGCTCGTTATCTCGGGACGCGGCGCGGCACGAACCGGCGTACGTTTGTGCCACCGTTTAATTAAAACGTCCGCCTCCGTATTCATGTCCCCGTGTTTATGATGTTTTTCATCATTAAAATCCGTATCAAAGCCTCCACGGCCTGGGCGGTTTGTCGTCACGCGATCCCACTCCGCCTGAAACTGCATCTTTTGCAACGAGGCTCAGTTCTTGCCAGGGGTTTTCAGCCATGTCGCGCTTTTTTCAGTTGATTTTTTTCCTTTTATTAGGGTAAAGCATACAATTTTTCGCCACTCTTTAATTTTAACGTAAAAATTTAGAAAAAAATAACATCTGACCCCTTAGTGAACGAATTTTGATCGTAAGTGTACTTTTTGTAATGAATATGAATTAGGTAGTTAGCCGCTGGAAAGCAAAATAAATTATATTACATATTTCTTCAAAGAGAACAAAATGATGACATTGTTAATATAATTAATAAAAATGTACTTTGGTTTCACCACCTTTTTCCCTTCGTCAGGGACCATTGGCTCTGAAAAATGTTGATATTTTCGATATATAAGTGGTGAAAACAAAATACATTTTTATTAATTAAATTATATTTTGCCTAGTTCCTTTGCATATTGCGATGCCGACTTGAAATCACTTGCTCAGGATGTGTGTTTTATAACAAATGAGGAAAAGTTATCCGTATTATTCTTCTCATTTCAATGTCGGTTGCAATTAATAAAACTATGACCTATTTGGGAAGAGTGCCGAGATCTGTATATTTTAATTTCATTTTATACGTTAACTTTTATGCGAACATATCTTATTATAGATAGACCGCATTCAAAAGAATGTGCGCAAAAAATATGTGTGTTGTTACGATGCAAAAAGAGAACACAAAATAAGTTTTTCTAGTAAGTTAGCCTTTTTTAAACTAAAAATTTGAGGCATCATATTGAGGCTTGTAATATGGGCTTGTCAGGCAACTTCCCCCCGCTTTCTTCTTACCGGACAAAGCTAGGGAATGGTCTTTTGATTGTGGTCGACCTATAGTAGAATTATGTCATTTGAACTGTTTTTGGAATAAACACTGTTATGTAGAAATTTGATGTTCGAACTGTTTTTGAGATTCACCTGTATTTTTTTGCAAATATAATGGTGTCCTAAAGTACCAAAAATTTAGTCGTTTACCCTATGAGCGAGTTCTGAGAGAGTGACAACTTGGTTACTGTCACTCTCAGCTCTTACCGTTCTGAGATATTCTGTGTAGCTCAGAGTGTTGGTCTTGTGATGCACAATGCTCACAAGACCAAGCTTAGTGACATAAGACCTATCTACAAATTGTCAATCCACATGTGTGCGCTTATACTTTTTTTTAAAATAAAACACGAAAACCTATTTACACTTTATCAAGATTTCAGGAGAAAGTAAATCTTTTTTGAGATTGAAGATTCATTTTTAACCGCATGTAAACAGATGAATATGAATGGCATTTTCTCTTTTAAGTAGACTAAAATGCTAAAAATAAAGATATGTATCAGTTGTGTTCACTTTCGTCGTTATGTTGATTTTTTTAACTTATTGAATTCATGAGACGAGTTTTAGATTTTCTCGCTTCCTATAATTATTGGGAAAGTTTTTCTTTGTGTTATGAATAAAACAGTTTATTCTGAAAATATCTGATGAGGTATTTAACTGAAACCCGTATTTTTATGGGCGCGTTTTTGTGTTATTGAGCCATCGAATTTAGTAGCTTTAGATTTGCAGACACAATACTTGTCTTCTGCTGCAAATCTAACGATGGAAAAAGCATAACATAGCACTACGTATCTGCTATCCTTGTTGTTGAGAGTATAAGGAGGTATTTATTTAATGTGTTTAATGTATAATTAATGTTTATTACCAGTACTTTCATTTTGTAAAGAAATGAAATTGTGTTTTGTTGTTAAGAGTAAATTTGTGTCTGTTTATAAATCTTTCATTTTTTTAAATTAAATATGTTTCGAGTACGTGCCAATTAATTCTCGCCCTAAAACGATGTTGCAATTAATCAAATTAATTTCTTACCAGGAAGCACGAAGGTTTATTTATATATATATATATACGTGCATAATGGCATATAAATTAAAATATGGAGTGTGGAGAACAATAATTATACCCCGGGTCTTTAAGGCAGTAGTGGGGGATTAATTGTTTTTTTTTTAAATTGATAAATATGAAACACATTATTATTTTATATTATATTTTATATTTATATTATCTAATTGTATCTTAATTTATTTGTTGATGGATAAACGCACTTCAGACTTATTCAATCGAGGACTTATAGTCTTCCACATCGTAACACAAATGTCAAACAACACCACTCCACTGCTTTACATTTTAAGAAGGTTTTTTTCATTATTTCATTTACTTAAATAAAATTATATCGTATAGATAATATTAATTCTATCGTACAGATCATCGAAAATCTTAGACTATTTTACTTTATTCAATTACTTCAAAATGACTTGTAGTAGTAAGTAGTATGTAATAACATTATTTAAATAATTATCGAGAAAATGCTTTGTATAAACCATAATTTAAAAAAAAATTATTAACATGTTTAAATTAGCAAAAACTATTGAGAATTTTCAATCATCTTTTGGGAACAAACCATTCTTTTGATATTAATGAAGGCTCGCAAATTTACATACAAATAACATATGAACAGTCGGATAAATAATTAATTTTAGAAATTAGATGGTGTTAATAGCAAAATAGATATTATAAATACCCAGGTCCTTTTTGCAAATAGTTTTAATTTTTTTTTCACATTAGTTCTTACTTAGTTATTCATCTCCAATATAATTATTTTTGATTTTATTAATTTTTAGTATACGTTGTATCTTGATGAAGGAACCGTTGACTCCGAAACATGTTAATAATTTTTAAAAATTACGGTTTAAACAAACTGATTTCTTTATAATTATATTTTTTTAATTTAATCTAGTGATATCATGCACGAATAATTGTCTTAGTTCATTTTATGGGAGAGATAATTGAACCGAAACAAATGTAGAACGAAAGATTTTTTAATTGATTAATAAATTTACAAATCCAAATGACGATCCCATGCAACGGGTTGTGAAACATTCTCCTTTAGCAATCCATCAACGGCGCCGTGACAATAGCACCAACTACGCATAAGTACGTCAGCACGTTTGTGAGACTTTCTTTGATCTTTTTCACCCGCGGCAGTTACATTCAGACCCGCCCTCTTTCTAAAGGCCGCGACGATTGAGCCCGGCAGTTTCCAGAGGGTGGCCTTCGACGCCCATCTGCGGCCCGGAGTTATTCCGGCGAATTAAGTTTCACAAACTGGAGCCAGGCGCCGAACGAGGCCAGCGAGAAGCGCCTAAATGGTGGCACAATGTCGCAATCCAGATTTACAGATGAATCAATAAAAACGCGACAAATCTAGCGCCAACAGGCTGTCAAGTTCGAGCCACGCCGTAAGGTTTTTTTTTCAATTTTTTATATTATTTTTATATCATGGATATAAAAATAATATAAAAAACTGATGTAATTACGTCGCATAAGACGAAGACCACCAGATAACACGGTGCAGCAGGCAATGTCTATGGAGCTTCATCGACAGTCATCAAGAGGAAGACCAAAGAACTCCTGGATGACTCAATGCTCCAAAGTAATAGGTGTACCCATAAATAATCAATTATTTTTGGTGTGGAATGTTTGCTTCAGTCAAGCTCAGTAAAGTGAACGTGTAAAGTATTATAATTATAATCCGTGATCTTGTGACTTGTGACAACTAAATTTAATTTTTTTTATTACTCTGTTGTAAAATGGCGAACAATCAACTAACTGAAGAACATTTACGTCATTGCATGCTGTTTTATTTTCTATCGGGTGTTAATGCAACGGTTGCAATAAAGAAAATTTGTGATGTGTGTGGTGACGTATTGAAAGTAAATAAGTGCCAACGTTGGTTTAGAAAATTTTTCGATGATGATTTTGACTTGTCTGATAGCGATCGAAGTGGGCGCTCGGTAGGGTTTGATAATGACGCTTTAAAAATACCTAGAAGCATATTTTTCTTAAAAGTATACCAACAAGATGGCAAAAGGTCCTAGATAACGATGGAGATTGAATCGATTAAAAATAAAATTAAATGTCGTTAAATTCTTTTTTTGTTGCCACTTAAATAATTGATTACTTATGGTACACCTAATACTAAAGAAAAATGGCCTGGATAAAAGCCATACCCAGAACCGAAGAAGATACAGCCTGAGAACTAGAAGAGCCGAGACCCCAACAGTCTTCCTAGGCAATGAGTTGGGACAGTGCAAGGAAGAAGAAGAAGGAGCACTGATATAATTATGCATTATTAATATTTCCACTCTATTTCAGAGGGTGGAAATTTGTAAAGAAATAGGCGGACGATCGATTTTCCTACAGAAGGCTTTCTTTTCCTTGAGTTTTTGTAATATTCATTTATCACGCGGTGGGATTAGACTTCCGGCACAGCTGCTATCCACCGATTCTCATCAGTTCTCGTACTTTCTCATCTGCAGTCATTTTCAAAACATTTATTTATAATATCTTGTCACGGGACCGCGGCCGTTGGAGACAAATGAAACATTCGAAAACATACAAGTTGAGTTATATTTATCGCTATTATAATTTCGAGAGGAGCAGCCCCTCTCATCATTAGGTGTAATTCATATTTATTAATTAATTAACTAACTAAATAAATAAATAAATTATATACCGTTATTAATTACACCTGATGGTGAGAGGGAATCCTCTCGAATCTATACTAGTAATAAATATAACTCAACGTGTATATATTGCAATGTTTAATTTAGTGTAAATTAAAATATTTACGTTGCACTATAAAAACTGCCATATCGATCAATAATATTAAAGTCCACCAAAAGTCACATGAACTTAACAGGAGCACTATTATGAAATTCACACTAATTTCCCTAGTCACTCGAGAATATTTTTCTTGTCTAGAACACTTTATAATCGTTTTCTAGAATATTCGTCCATTCGTGGAACATTTTATTCGTCGTTTCTTTTCATACTGACTCGCTCTAAAATATTTTCCGCACGCCGGTAGGCACTCTCGTAGTTTATCGCTGGTCGTCTATGTTCGCTCAAGTTCTCGCCCGTTCGCTTTATCTGTGACTTCCACTAAACGAAAACAAACTGTACTGGGCAGCGATGACTCGCTCATTTTTATAGCATTTGTCTTTCGCGCATGTTCCGGCATAATTCTGTGCTTTTGACTAACTCCGAGTTGTTTCTAATGTATTTCAGATTTACGTGCAGTCGTGCAATTACTCGATTATGTATGGTTCTTGATTTAGAATCTCGTGACATTACATACAATGAACAGAAAAAAATGGAAAACACTTGCGTAGGTCTTTAGCCAGTATTTTAGCTGTGTATTGAAAATGGTTAATAATAATATTTCTATAAATAAAAATATATACCTATATAAATAAATAAATAAATTAAGGAAAATAGAAAATAATCTTAAACAAAACTTTAACCCTTTTTACATTAAACAATATTCTACACATATTTACACTTGGACTTATGACTCACTCAACCTATCACTAACATTGCACTTGATACTTTGTAGATACATAATTAATTACCTTGTGAAAACAAATATTATTGACGAATTCAAAAAAAAATTATGTTCTATCTTGCCACTCTGGGACAGGCGTAGCCTAGTAGAGTGGCGTAATCCACAAATCTAACAAAAAAAATTGTGTCATCTTATCGTATATTTTTATTGTTAAATTATTATTAAGTACCTATATATTGTAAACAAAGATTTTTTAAAGTAAATAAATAATGATGATGATGATGATGACGATATACGTAAGGCTCTGTTCTTATTGGTTTGCGCTATCACAACGATCACGTATTTTTCGTTTTTATATAATATTGCACACTTCGCAAATTTTGACGTGATGAATATTACATAAAATAAATATTAGTAAGTGTATCTAAGAGTTGGTAGAAATCAGTCTGTTTAACAGACATATACTAATTTATTGAAGCCAATATTTCCACCATTATGATTTAGCCTTTGGCACATGTTTTGACATTTCTCATAGAAACCTTATTATAATAAGTACTTCCCGTCTATTTAGTACCGGGATACTTTTCTCCGACTTATTTGTATTGTAACAGTCTTTTTATCCCGAGAATATATGGGATAGTACTATTAACAAATCATAAAATATACATGTAGACAAATTTTTAAAAGAAATTAAAAAAAATATTTTGTGTTCAATGAAACTTAAAACAAAGAAAGAATGCGTATTTAAAATAAACTAGCTGTAACACGTCGAAAATGACGGAACCTCGGTTCGCTTCTTTGCTAAGTCCTATATGTAGTGTATTTCTGACGGGTCACGCGCATGCGGTGGTGGCAACGTCGCTAGGTTGCCGCGTTCGAGTTTGCTCGCCCGGGGTGCAAGCCCCTTCTCCAGCCGTTTAATTTTGTTTTTTAACCCTGAATTCGAACGAAATTACCTACGTTACACGAAGTTGCGGGCAGGCAGACGGACACACGACGAAATTATTATATTTAGATATCAACGTAACAAAAAGAATGTGTCGATATGTTTTTTTTTTAATAAATGAATTCGAATTTAGAATTCATTACCTAAAATAATTAACAGTCCGCCCTATACCTCCGCGGGTACAGGTCGTTCTCCCGATGACGTTGAATACGACTTCAACGAAACGTCGAGAATCGTTTCTCGGAAAAACGTAATATCCGTAACCATTACAGTTGAATAATTAACATTTCAAAACTGACTGCAAGTCTCTAAAAAGTTGACAAGCTGTGATGAAATATATCGACAGATTCGCATCATTTGTTATCCAACGTAAAGATATATTAACGGGATTCTAAATCCAAAGTTCATCCAAATTCATACTTCACCGAGAACAATAGACGATATGGCTTTCTGGCTATTGGATCTATGGGGCCAGCTTTTTGGACTCAAACTGTGTCATTTTCTCAAGCCTGTGTGTTTTTGTGACGTGGCCTTTAGTGGTATGAGAAATTAAATTGAAATGAATATGAAATAAAAATAGAATTTCTGTTTTACATGTTTTTATTTAGGGGATAATGCCTCGGGCCGCACTTGAGATCCCCTAGCACAGGCCGCGCCGTATTTCGGTGCATGCGATGCTCGCGTGTTCGGCCTTACCGGTATGCGCAAAATTCATTGTACCGAGTCAAATGGTTGCGATTTTCTTATCACGACTTGCAAACCCGCATGCACTCGTACTGTGCCCCACCGCCTTGACCACTGTTGTATTGAAAAATTGCGTTTTCTGTTTTTGTAATTCGCAATATTGCTAATGCCGTTACTCAAATATAACGAATGGGGATATTAGAAGGAAAAGCGCCACTTTGCATATTGACCTTGAAGTTGACGTATGCCGCAGTAATATTGGTCAACTGTCATATTCATTTCTAGGTCAAAATGTCGCACCCCAATGAGTTATGATGAATGTCATATTTTTGTAAATCGTTTATCTTTGTGTAACTTTTCGTTATTGATTTACAATCACATTGAATATCTATCCTCTTCCTATCTTTATATATATTACCTTTCATTAGTGTTCAAATACAAAAACATAGATTAATTATTAGCATCTATTTTAATAGTTTTCTCATAAATACAAGTTGTTGAATACAATTTTTTTTTGTTCTTTTTACAATTATATATATTATTTAGTATTTCACATATGGGAACAATTTATTTTACTGTCTATGAGAATCAGAAAACGCGTTTAAGGAGTATTACAGATACAAGGAATAAATATGCATTTTAAAACATTAAATTGGTAATGCTCTCATAAGGCGAAACGCCTCATAAAAAGTAAAAATGTAGAACTAATAAACAATTGCTTTTATTTCCATATGTTGTATTTAGTGTCTTTGTAAACCCAAACGAGTTATTTATGATATTCAATATGTAGGAAAAAATACATCCTATATAGGGAACGCTTGGTATATGTGACGGAAACATGTGATGTGTTTTTTTTGTGATTATTTTGACATACCTAGTCATATTTGTTTTATGAAATTTTTAAACCTGACTTATTTGTAATGTGCACATTGCGAAAATAAAGAATTGCTGTTCAATGAGCGAAATACATTTATTCTTGTTAAAACAAATGTACTGCTTTGACATTTGTACAATTTTTTATGCAGTAAAACGCTTACAACAGAACTACTTCTGTGGAATGATTTTATGTTTTTTACGTTTAAAAAGTGGAGGGATTACATATTTTAATATTTCTGTACTTGTATTCCTTTTACGTTGATAAACAATTTTTACTCCTTAACAATATTAAATCTATAAATTTTAATTAAATAACTTTGTATATACCACTTAAATTATGATTCTACGTCTACCTGTTTCGATATCACCGTATCTTCATCAGGGCTGACGTACAACTGACTATCCATTACATATCCTAGTAAACAAATCAATTCTGAATGGGGGTGTGGCTACAGCTAAGGTGGGGGTAATTGAGGGGTGGACGCCGAAATGGGAAATTAATATGTAGAATTTCGATGCCGTTTTCCTTTTTAAAGGTGTGGCCTGTTTCTAAAAGTCGGTTCGCGAACTCGGAATTTTTTTTTTAAGACATCTCAAGTGTTCCTTTACTCTAACATTAAAGTTATGCGCTGTTTTACCTGTATATAATGCCGAACAGTCATTACAATTTAGGATCGGCTTTGTCTTTGGAGTTTATTATAAGATTGCCTAAGCTATGTTAAAACGTATAAAAAAATACTTACTTCATAATTAAAATTTACTGTCGATTTGGCATGGTCCGCGGCTAGCAGCGTAAATGCTGTAATTTTGGTTCTGGAACAAAAATTTTTTTTCTCATTTTATTTATTCCAGTAGCTAGAGAAATACGTACCTAGCATTTTCTGAAAATATTGATGAAACGGCGGATTTAAAAAAAAAACAAGGAAAATCAGCTGTAACTAAAAAGAAGATTAAGTTTTACCCCAAGATTAACATTTTAATTGGGGGCAAATTTTATTTTTCGTGGTTCTTTTTGGTAATAAAAACTCCAGGCAAACTGTGTGCAAAATATAAACGAAATTTTTGGCTATTGTTTCCATTCTTTGGGTTTATTTTCTTTCTTGCGTCTCTTGCAAAAAATGTATGTTAAGCGGTGCGGTCCAGATGAGGCGCCACCTGCGACGTCTCCCTCGCTCCCCTAACAGTTTGATCCCGTCTCGCCACCGGCGCTGGCCGCGGCTATTTTTCTCGCGCTCTCGCTTTTCTCACTTTTAGACCTTTACTTTTTCCCATTTGCACTTTTTTGTTATTTTTTCACTCTTAATAGATCGCAATCTTTTGATGTGGATTTATTTATGTACTTCGCGAAGGAAAATGATAGAGGAGAAGTGGATTAATTAATATTAAATTTTCACGCTGTTTTTTCAGTTTTGATTTTTTTTTTTATATTTAATTTAGATGTCGATATGAATATGGATGCTACTTCCGGAAAATTGACGTGTCGCAATTTTCAAAAATGTTCAGTACATTGCTTTCAATCACGATAAGAAGATTTAGAAACCATCTTTCGTTAAAAATTTTATAGGAGATATAACGAATTTTGCGGATGCGATATCTACGATAGTTCTCATCAGATTTCAATGAAAAAAAATTACACCATAAATATTTTACACTCAAACAAAAAAAAATATATATTTACAAAAAAAAAATCTTATAATTTTGTATCATAAGCATACTGTAAACTGAAACAAGTATGGATTTTCTTATATAAATAAAAATTCTTAAATAATTTCGTTAATTTGACCGATCCTTGATCTTGTTTATTTGAAAACCCGGAAAAATATTTTTTAAGAGCGACATTATTCACTTGTAAAATAGATAAAAAAAAATTTTTTATCAAAAGAGTGACCGTTTTCCATTAAATGATTCGAAAATTCTCAAAACTTCAATAATTTAAACAGCCCAAATGCTTTTTTATTTTTACATGAAAATAAGCATCATAAATTTGATTAAAAATGACCTAACTATACAATCGGCCGTATTCTGAATATTGCAATATTGCTATTTCGGTATCTTGACAGTTATTGTATTACATTGCAATGCCGTCAATTTTGACGTTTTAATATTGACAGGTTTGAAATTAATGAATTCAATCAATCAGAAAGCTCTAGAACGTAAAAAAACGTTAAGTTATACACAGTTTGTGAATAACTTAACGTTTGTTTACGTTTTAAAACCTGTAAAACTTAATTTCAAAACGTCAAAATTGATGGCATTACAATGTTATAACACTTACTGTCAAGACACCGAAATAGCAATATTGCTTATTTCAGAATACGGCCGAATATTTTTGCAGTAAGAATTGGAAAGAAATAGATTTTTATTATTTTACAGGCATTTTGACGTAACTTTTCTTTTTCTCAAATTCCAGCAAACATACAAATGACAGAGAAATGAAAACAGTGGAATGCGATTCAATAATCAAATACGAATCAAGATGTAAACATGAAAATAAGGAAGAACAAATTAAGTGCAGTGGTTTACTTTAATGATTCAGTTGACGATGCGAATGGTGGACAAAAGCGGAATCAGAGTGAATCTACTCCTGGTAATCATCTTTATAAAATATCATTTTCCTTTTGACATTCGTGATGGCATATTGAATCCGCTCTTTTTTATCTCGACTTGTAATCTTAAATCTTTGATGTATTTCTTGTGTTTGAGAGGAAACTTCAATAAAGACGAGAAAATAATATTTTAAGCATTTTTTGAAAATCAACGAAAATACAATCGGCAGCAAAATAGTTTACTCTGACGCTGTAACTACACTAATTTACGTGGTGGATTTGACTACGGTGATTGTTTGTTTTGTGTTGTCATTCGACACGAACAGCTGTCATTACTCGATTAACATTTTTATTTTTTAATCAATAAAGTATACTTTTTATAAATAAAAAATATTGTCACAAGATTATAGAAACAAGAAGAACTACACATAAACTAGAAATTGGTAGAAAGCTTGTCTAATATTCGCGAAACTTCCAGAACATCGAATCTACAGGGTTATTTGGAAAACATTAATAATCTCGCAAGACTATAAGCCTTGATTATGAGTCGAAAATGTTCAAGCAGACATGACCTAATATCAATAGTTGTGGAGTTATGCAATATCAAAGTTTGCATTTTTTTTCCAATATTTCCGACTATTTTTTTACAAAACGTTGAACTACCATTAAAGTAACTTATATCGATTACGAGAAATTAATTCCTGTCGATACAAGTTAAATAAAATGATAAAAATCCTGCAGGAATTCTAATTTATTGTAATGTTTTCCAATTGAAATGAGAAGTTTTTTTTTTAATTTGACTTGTATTAAAGGGAATGAATTTTTCATATTCGATATAAGTTACTGTTTAGATAGTCTAACGTTTTACAAAAAATAAATCAGAAATATTGGGAAAAAAATGCAAACTTCGACTTCGCTTATCTCCGAATGATATGTTGCTTGAACATTTTCGACTCATAATTAAATCAGGAATATAGTCCTGCGAAGTTATTAATTCCAAATAACTTTGTATATAAGTTTATATAAAGAATTTATATAAAACGGTATATAATCAATATTGTAAAAAAAGGCACAAATTAATCAAATTTGGTCTTTTGAAAAATAAAGGCTATTTGTAGAGCAAAAAAGGACATTTAATTTTTTTATTGAAGACCTCTTTTGTAGCAGTATCATTATATAAACTGTTATTGAATTTCATTTTCCTAGCAATTGCTTTTACATTCTAGTTGTATGTAGTGGTGCATATCTCTGTTCTAGCGTATTTATATTTCAGTAATAATATGAAAAAAGACCGAGAAATGCTGCGTACTACCAAGAGAAGAAAGCTGGAGTATCTCGGACATATTATGGGAGGACGAAAATAGTCTAAAGTCTAAACCAACTCATCATACAATGAAGGGGACCCACCACATGCCCTGAGCCGTTCTATGCGCAAAAGCGTCCATATCGGCCCAGCACTTTCGCCGCCTGGTTGGCATTATTTTATGCTAAAGCGACCTTCTCGCTCGGCCTTCATCAATACAACACGCAGAGGTGAAAACCGGGCGAGTCGGTCGCACAAAACCTTCATTGTCCCGCGCATATTAATCTTTATTTCAAAAATAACAATACAATATAATACCAATAATAAAATTTAAATAAAATACATCATCCAAATAAGGCGCAGGACGTAAAAAACACAACCCCTCCGTGGAGGGAAAAAGACATAAAGAAAAAATAATAAAAACAAAAAAGATTCGTGACCAAAGAAATCATCACCGACGGTTCAAACACTAGTTCAGAAAAAACTACGGAGCAGGGACCCGTAGGATCTCCCAGCGGGACACCCAAGTTCCAACAAAGTCCAACAACTCATCTTACAGGGGAAACTTGAGGGACTGGTATAAGCGCTTGTTCAGACACAGCGGGAACCGTGCCGTTTCAGAATCGCATGAGACCCGTGCGGGTCTCATTTACCTAGGTTTGTATGTGATCGTTCAGACACAACCGTGCGGTTAGTCAACCGCTGCGGTGCCCGCAACCCAACCGCTAGAAAATAGACTCGCACGGCGCCCGCACGATCCTATTACTATGGGGCCTTACGAGAGCGTGCAGTCGCGTTGCGGGCACCGCACGGTTCCATGTCATAACAGGAGCACGCGTGGATTATATTCTCTTTTCTATGGTTATGGATCGCTTTGACACTGAATTTTTTATTGATGAAGTGGAGAAAAGACCTGTAATATGGGATCTTCAGTGTAAGGATTACTCAAATATGCCAAGAACCAAGCTTGGCAGGAGTTGGTGGAGATATTTGGAAATGGTGGAAAAAAAGAGTATTTTAGAGAAGTAGGTATTTATTCACCAAAAATGAACTGACAGAATGATATTTATGTGTCTTGCCATGGAACACGGCCGTCGCTAACAAAGTAATGAGCGAATATATCTCTGATATTCAAAGGTGGAGAACGGCATCGGAACTGTCAAACTGACGTTTATTTTCGCGCGCACAAATCGCTTATTAACCGCAGCTGTGTGAACAGATGACACAAATCGCGTGTTTTGAAACACGATTCTGAAACGGCACGGTTCCCGCTGTGTCTGAACAAGCGCTAAGTGTAACTCGACTGAGTTGTTCCGTGCGGCGGCAAGTAGTCATAATCGACAGAATGATCGCTGACCGCTAGAAGAAGAAGCAATAGTAACTGCTCATTTCTTTTGTTCCTAGCCTGATAATTATGTATAATTTCTTAATGATATGACTCGCGTAATTACTGTATTATTATTTCGGTGCGTTAATTAAATGTACAAGATTTTCATCTCATCGTTTATTGCATTAAACAGAGCCGAGATTTGTTCAGCAATTTGTAATTGAGAATCTAATCTGTAGCCATGTTCAGCGGCTTTTTGTGATTCTACTCCCCGACCACGCGGTCATTATTTACGTGCGCCAGGGGAGAGATACCCCTAATGATTTCCTCTGGACGAGGCCTTTGACCCTGCCCTCAGTTCGGATGTCGGATATTGCCGCTTGGATACTCAACACACCCTTTTTATCCATTTTTTTTATTTTACCGTTACGTATTACAAATATTGTATATCACTTATCGCCGGTTGCATCAATATGGATTGTAGCAGTATTTCGTAAAAACGATAGATTTTTGAGAAAACGGGTTGAGTGATGCAGGTAAACGCAATAATTGATAAATCAAATTCATTAATCAATTAGAAAGATATACAGAAAAATCTAATTCACGAAAAAATATTAGGTTACTACTGGGATTCGAACCCAGGTCACTTCCTTTCCGGGGCCGGTGCTCTGACCACTAAGCTATAGCAACCTCTACGTTTCCGTGAATATATCGACCTTATATGTAGTTGTTATTTTTTATTAATTGATTAATTTTTATTTTTGTCCATAGAGCATGCAATAATTGATGTTTTAAACGAAAGATTACTATAAATCAAGTTAATACAGCCGGCTCTTGAAAAATTACCAAGATTGTTATAACCGAAATGAAATGATAACGATTGTTTTTAAATATTATAACTTGAGAATCTGAATTTATGTTTATATTAGTACCGTTCCTACTTTGTCCACGTTCATATTAGAATACATACTTGACTTGTCGATCAGATAGCGGCTTTAGTGGGTTTCGCTCAATCAAGGACATATTGGACTTGGAATATTTCGGCCCAATTAGCTGTCCCAAATATGCGAGGTTGCACACAAAATTAAAGAACGTCATAGATAGTAAGACAACAATACGTAGTGAATCTACATATACGTTGCGTGGAGGTGTAAATATTACTGTATGTACGTTAATTACACCAACACCAACCATGTTTACGTGGGACTCACCGACAACTAACATATATGATCTCTGATAAATAAGATTTAAAAAAACACCTGTTCAACGCGTAAAGAATACTATGAAATGTATAAAACTGTTTCGATTTTTTCTTAAAATTACATAACTTTGCAATTGTTTTACATATTTAATTTATTGTTCTGATTAAGCAGAATGGTGTTAAGCAATAAGCGATATAAATTTATATTATTTCCTTGATTCGATTTTCCTTTTCTTTAAGATTTGGCACAAATAAGTGGCTATCCCAATTAACCGGAATCTACTGTATTTTACAATCATCAAAACTTTTATACCTCTTTCCTTTTAATTGAGAAAGACAATCTAATTAGTATGTTCAAGCCGTGCGTACGAGACACATTGTTTCGTTGTGTTAGTGTTTATATCCGTAAACACCAACACAACAAAACAATGTGCGTCGTACGCACGGCTTACACATCCTAATTCGATTGTCTTTCTTAAATGGGAAGAGGTCTACTTCGGGAGATTACATTTCTTTAAAAAATGTTTTCAATCATGTTCCGTCGTATTTTATTATAATGGTTACCGCATATGGATTTCTTTATATTGTGTAAATTCTAAATGCCGCCTAGGCCGTGACTCTGAAGCCTTTATAAGCCGCATAATGTAATACCCCCGCCCTCTCACTGCAGCCGCAGTCATGCTGGTAAACTTAATGTTCCTCGTTTTCATGTATAATATATACCTTTTGACATTACTTTCTTTACGTTTATTGTTTTAAAAAGATCCGTAATTTAGTTTAGGAATTATTATAAATAATAGATTAATAAATATTTTAAGTACAAAAATTATTAAAAATGCTTATTACGCCATTGTTCACTCTCTACTCATATACGGTGTTATCGGATGGGGAGTTTGTTATAAGAAAAATATAAACTCAGTAAAAATATCACAAAGGATTATCATTAAAGTAATACTGAAAAAAAATCTACATTTCCAACAAAAGATCTCTTTAAATTGTTTCCAGTACCAAACGTAGGTGATACTTTCAAGCAAGTTTCCATATTAAAAATATGTTAAGAAAGAAACCTTACAGAAATCCAGGAATATTTCAAACTTATGAGAAATGGAAACCAATTCGTAATGCCTAAATGTAAAGCAACCCAAATGCAGCATCACTATATTTATAAAGTCATTAATTACTACAATAACTAACCTATCGAGATACGATGCATCAGTAACCTCTCAGAGAAATAAAAAAACTTAAAATTTTCCTAAAATCAAACTTAAATTCATAAATCATTTAAATCTATAGCTTTTTTCAAAATAACTCATATACTTTCATTATCAATTTAGCTTTTTACTGTATTAATAAATAACTTTATACACTATGTACCTATATATTATAACAAGGAATAAGAACTGTGGCTCCCTCATCAGACTCAAGAGCTTCTCTTCACAGATGAGGTCTACATGACTACCAAGTATTTAAAAAAAATGTTTAATCTGATATGTTATATATAAGAACTGTATTTGTACCATAAATTAAATAAATAAAAATAAATAAATAAATTATATTGATCAATTAATTAAATAATTTTTTAGTTTCCCTTGATGTCTACAAATCCTTTTCATCTCATTTATTATCCGCTTCTGTGACTACTGCCATCTGTTTGAGCCATTAGCCCCAATCAGCTCTTAGTTAAGTTTATTTATTTCCGTATTTATACATGTAAAATACAAAATATGGTTATATCGACATTCTCCCTGGGATCGCAGGTTCGAATCCTGCCATCTATATTGTTAATTTTTACACTACTGCATCATTTCACGCTAAAAATCAACGAAATAAGCATCACTTCGATTTTCATTAAATTATACAATAAGCAATTTAAAATATGTGCGGTGTACCAGATCGATGATAGATGTGGCAGGCCGATTAATTCAGGCTGGAGGAGATCCAAGGTGTGCTAGAAGAGGAGACGATTTAATTAGATTGCGGAGAACTCCTCAGAGACATCCAGCGCCGATGTTCCAACTAACGTAATAGCGCCATCTTTGGAGCGGTATCTCGGTGAGATGCGATAGCGATCGACGCATCTGTGCGAAAGCGAGGCACGTTAACTAACATAATAATATAGTTCCATCGGTATAGCGACTCTGTTATCTCTCGGTTAGATGCGGCGACGCTACCGTTGGGACTTCTATTATGCGGCTGAGACGTTAAAATTTCACTATCGCCGTTATATGGATTAATTGTTAATACGACTGTCGCCTAGTTTTTAGAATTTATTATTTTTGTTTATGTTTGATCCCGCAAAAAATTGTATATATTGTATCGAAACGGAAAAGAGATTACGTACAGAATCCGTCGTAATATGTCAATGACAACAATAAGACCAAAGTCTCTAATACATTCTAGGAATGTACATTCCATTGGGCTATACTACGCGCTCTGAAATGATCTATATAACATTCGGGAAACGTCTTCAAACGCCTGGAAAATTATCTAGAATAATCTAGAAGGTTCGAAAAACCAATTTGTTTCGTATAAAAAGCAGAACCAGCGCTGCGCAGAGTTAGTTTATTTTGGCGCTTCTACCAGCGCGATATCAGCAACGGAACGGCGGCCGGAGTGGCCAGTCGTGGAATTTGAAGCGATAGATATTAAGCGAAGTACCTACTTTCGCGCGATAGTTGAACATAAATTTCTCGAAAGTGTTGACCAGTAATTTTTTGTAACTATATTACCTGTTATGGGCCAAAATCCCCCGAGCTCAAAATTCATAATATCCAAACCTTACTACTATAGTGTAGATGTACAGAAAATATTTCAGGTTTGATACTATAACGTAAGTTTGGCGGTCGCCGGCTCCTGTTCTATTATTGTATATTGCCTTTTTGAAATTGTCCGTCCAATTGAACATTTTATTAATTAATTAACGACCTCTCCCGCCCCCTGTCGGCATGAAATCTGCTCCCGCCGGGGCGATGTTTGCAACGATCGGATCAATCCGCCCCCGCCCGCGATTCAATTATTATATCGCGCCGCAACACTCTGCACTGTCGGAATGTGCCTGGATTCGATTATGACGCGGCGTTGCCCTGTCAGGGTGTTGTACCGCCTGAATTCGATTAAAACGTATCGCTGTCGGGATATGTGTAGTCCTGACAGCTTTTAACGCGAGTCTGTCGGTTTTTTTAAAACCCTTTTACGGCCGCTGATGACGCCGCGACTGAAAATGTTACATTAATGGAGGTGGTGTTTGATCACGGAATATTTTATATTATATGGTAATAGTATATAGATATATATAGATATATATATATATTATATATTATATTATTATATATAATATTCCGTGATCAAACTATCATCAAACAATTATATATAATATATATATATTATATATATATATATATATACCGTAGTATGTAGGTGTATATATATATACCTACATACTACGAAAACTATACATCTATAAAATATTTTATATATGCCTACTACGAAAATGGAATCTGACCACAGAGACAAACACAATAAATGTCCATGAATTTGCCACCACTTTATTCTCCTTGTTTTTAATAAAATTAAAATAATTTTTTTGGGCTTGGTATTTTTTTCGAAATATTAAAATAAGTTCTTCAAAAAGAGCAAAATAATTTTGTGGCGACATTATTAATTATTGTTATATTGTATGATTCAAATACTACTTCTTCGGGTCTCAAATAATCACTCCCTTTATTTTCTAAAGCAACGTAATAACAACAATAGAGACCGTGGAAATCTGACATGTGTCATTCTGTTGACACCCCTTTTATCTCTCGGCTGAGACGAAGATGTCGACACCGTTAACCACATTCATTGGTTATTGAAGACGACATCAACCACGAATCAGTTACCGACTGAATGAGGACATTTTTAATGACCAATTAAAAAACAGAAAAATGAGTTCACGTGAAACCTCGCGATCTGTCAAATTACTCATACCTACCAACATTATAACTGTATTAAAATTAGTTGTTGTCAAGTCAGTCCATTCAAACTTTACACGTGGCGAGCTTTTACAAAACGTTAATAATTTCTGCTTGAAGAAAACAACAGAAAAAAGTTTTTTTTATATCAACGACTCTACGTGATTGATACGTCTAATTTGTTTACAATATCGAACTGCTTTCTTCAATAACTGCTAAATGACTTTGTGGTAACACTATTTATATAATTAACAAGAAAACACTCTGTATAAATCACTTATTAATTAAATTATCAACATGTCGGGACCAATTGGCCCTTCGTTATAGGGTACAACGTGTACGCGACATTAAAAAAAAACATATCTATTTTCCATATATTCATTTTTGTTTTTGTAAATGTCTGTGCTTAAAATTTTAATTTTTAGTATACGTTGTATCCTGATGTAGGGACTATTGGCCCCGAAACACATTGTTAATTCGATAAATTATTAGTTTATACAAAAGGTTTTCTTGTAAAAAATAATGTATGTTTCCGAAAGTCCGCTAAAGCTAGTCCCAAATATTTTTTTTTATTAAAATTTTCGGTTCATTTTTCATCCACGGCCATTTTAAATTGCACGGTGTGAAATATTCAAGCCGGTAAATTGAAACGAGTCCTCACCGTCCAATAATCCGTTCCGTTGCCTTTACCGTTGAAATACAGGCGGTTTCATGAATATCGACAGAGCTTTTAAAAATTTGACTTTAACGGAAGAAACGTTCAACTATAAAGTATACACCGAGTCGCTAGCTAGCCCCGCCGGCACCCGTCACTTCGTGGCGGGCCGCGTCTTAAGTGACACCTTTAAAGGCGGAAAATGCCTAAGTATAGCAATCATATGACAGTATGGTAAAATGATAAAGTGACATCAATAGGCGAATGGCACACGGGGTCGTGGAATAATTCCCTTGGGTGAGCAAGCATCTATTAAGGGGGCAAATAGATTTTTATTATACATTGATATCAAAAGTTATCCACCGGATTATCTTACTAGAACCTATACGAGACCTTTTTACTAATGTAAAACTAATAATATTTGTCATAATTAAGACAAAACAGACGTTATTAGAAAGATCGCAATCATTCATTTCGTTTTCAGTGCCAGAAGTGCCTCTTATTATGGAAAACCGTTTTGTAAATGAAATATAATTTCTTATGATATTAAAGCCACGCCGTATTCGTATAAACGGGTGATTTTAATTAATATATTACTAGCTGCATATCGTCAAAAATGACGGAACGGCCACGGATAGGCGGCCGTAGCAACATGCGTTGGGCGGCCGGTTCGGATTTGCTGGCCCCGGGTTCAAGTCCCATCTCCGGCAGTTTAATTTCGTTTTTTTAGCCGTGAATTCGAACGAAATTACGGACATTACACGAAGTTACGGGGACAGACGGGCGGACAGACAACGAAATTATTATGTTTGATGATATTTATTCCTATTTATGCCAATGCTTAAAGGCATCAATTGCGATTTAAAACTATGTTTTGTATTAAAAAATGAACATTATCTTAAAAAATAATAATAATATTTATTATTTCGACAATACGAATCTGTATTTTTATTGGGTTTTTATCTGCCAGATATGAAGCGATTAAAGTCATAAGGCTTATTAAATTCTTAACATGCCTAAGTTTATTTCATAACATATTTATCTTTATTAATATATTTCTATAAGTGGAGACCTATAATTGGCCCTCTATATTAAACGAATGTTTTCTATGCTTCTTTGTTGTGCTGTTGGTCTTCCGTGAATATTAAATAAATAAAATAAAAAATAAAACTCCAAAAGCTGAATTTGTATCGAAAGTCTCCCTCAAGGAAATTTTCGCGCAAACCAAAATTGGCCACGTTGAATTTTGTAAGTTAATTTTTTTTCTACCCTGCCGAGTGTTGCGTAACGTGTCCTCACTTTCTTCGGGAAGAAGAAAGAGCGATAAAGTCGTAATGACGTAACAAAAAGACGGGATTCGCTGAACTTACGCTTAATCGCAGGAAAACATCCAACCCCTGGCTTCTAACACATTTTAGGGTGTACCCTGATTATTTATCAAAATGAAAATGAAAATTATTTTATGTTCTGTGTACGAAAGATTAGTCTTTGGTGCTATACGCATTATCTGCATTGCGCTCGGGTGAAACCGGTACGATACGCTACGTGGACCTTTTTTACTATTTAGTTTTGTAGTTTGTATTTTTTTACACAAATTTTTGTCTGCTTGTAATCGATTAATTGTGATAACTCTTCGTAAAGTGTGTCTGTTCCAACAGAGATAAATTCGTTGTAGGTATAATATATTTTTTTTAATTGGCATATGGATATTTTTTCAAGACTTATTCATATTTTCGTAAAAGGCTAATCGGATGCTAATGGACTAGGCGCGTATCTGTATTTCGATAGATTCCAACAACACTTATGAAATATATATTATATTTACTAAAGACACATTACCTTGGATAATACTTTCCCAATTTTTATATTATTTATTAGTTACTCGTGCATTATTATACTCAATTGTATTCCTTTGCCAGTTTTTATATTAGGTATTTACTATCCTAATTTCGAATGTCCGTCTGTCCGTAACTCGCTAGAATTAGGCTAGAATCAAAACAACTAGAGTACAAACATCAGACTAGCCGCTAATGGGGCCCGGGCGTCCGAGTGTGACACTCAATCAGCGCGCGGCTCGTGTTACACGCAAGGGTGGTTACTAATTATTATTATGTCCAGTGTTTTTTTTAAAGGCTTACGGCTAGTATTGTGTTTTAATATATAAAATAAACAAATTCAAATAAAAATTATAAAATTATTCCAAAGTATTTGGAAATATATTATATTTAATTTGCCATAAAGAGACATTTGTAAATAAGAATATTTAAAAACAATGTTAATGAGTAACTTTGTATTAAACATTGATGTTTAAATACCATAATTGAACATTTTTAAACAATAATAATTACAAATAGTTAATAAAAGGCAGTAAGATTATTTTGAATTTGTTTTAATTAAGCTAATGGAGATTGAATTAAAATAAATACGATAAATATCACTGACCATTATTTGTGCAGAAAAGTGTTAAACGATTTTTTTTATTATTATTCCATACATGTTTATGAATGCTACGGAATTTTGTGTATAGAATTGTTCACTTTTCTAAACAGACTAATAACGGGTGTTGTTTCTTTCTTTTAGCGGGAGCCGCACCAGTTGAAGCCAGTCACAGACAAAGTCGGCCTTCTTCCAACAACAAAGGTAATTTTTATTTTAATAATTTACAAGTGAATATACCGCATCTTCATTACCTTTACTATTAATGAAATAAAGGCATTTTACACTATGAAAGGATTATCTCAAAATAAAAATTCATTAGTTTGTCAATAAAACAAATACTTTGACTAACTTTTTAAAATAACTTATATTAACCAGAACATGTTTCACCTAGTGGGGCGTTATTAGTTAATTTAAAAAAAGTGCATCTATTAAAATCCATCTCTAACCCTCGCTTAGACATGCAGTAACGCAGGCCTGCTGAATTAATTATACATGTAAAAACGCGCAGTATAAAATTTATATTTATCTAATCCAAAAAAAAACATTTCAGCTTGCAAATTATTAGTCGAAAATCAGTCGTGTAAAGCGAAACATTCTGTTGGATATCAGCTGCGATAAAAACATAATCGACACTGATATTAGTGTGTGTTCTGATTTCTGTCTCAGTACAACAATTGTAGCGAGGCATCAGAACAGAATAGCCGCACTCAACGGAAGTGGCAACACGCATGAAACGGCCGGTTCGGCTTTGGTAGCCCGGGCTCAAGTTCAAGCCCCATCTCTGGCTGAGTTTTTGACCGTGAATTAGAACGTAATTACGGAACAGGCGGACGGACGGACAGACGACGAAATTATTATGTTTGGTAAATATGTTGAAGTGAAACCTTGTATTGTTTTTTACCTTGCTTATGTTAGCTTCACCTGTTTGCCTACCCGTAAACTTAACACAACGAAACAATGCCCGTATTACGTACGCACTGTACCCACACTAACTCAATTGCGAGCTTATATGAAAAGACCTACACCTATTTACTAAAAAGTAAAAAAAAAAATCGGGCAAATTTTTTTGCCTCGCCCTCCAAATAAAAACGTGGGCGCTTTCCCTCCATAAACGACAGAATTCTGTAATCTACATCAATATTGTAAGCGCCCGCCCAATGAAGAGTGAGGCAAACATTTTTTGGCCGAAAATTTTAAATGCTTGACATCTCAAACTCCTTACTGTAGCGCGAGCAACAGCGTATCGTATAGACGTACCACTATAACTTGGCGTGCGAGGGAGGGCGTCCCTATCGCGTAACAGAAGTTGTCAGGGTGTAAATTTATTACACAACACAATGTACAGAATGTCCGGTGACCGGTGTCGTATTAAATACAAAAATTTGGTCGGGCAGCACTAAAGAAACCATGCAGTAGGTAATGGCGGCCGTTCTATCTGTCAAACTGTCAGACGGTAATATCGGTCCATTATATTTTCAGCTTCGCAAAACTTTAATACTTCATTGTCAATTTTTCTTGCACCATCCCGGACTGTTTAGGATGTTTTGGACATAATAATTCAGTGTATATTGGTAATCAAGATGACACAGCTCGCGCTCAAAGACGAGAATGAACTGAATGACAGGGCGAGGGGTTACCGCCGGGTGCGGGCGGGGCGGGTTTTAGTTCCAAATTCGCCGCACGCCAAGTTACGTTGGGCAGGCAATAAAGGTTGAAGGTCTACCCAACTTTTGACGCCGGAAAAGTATTAGATTGAAAGAGCCAGAGTGTGCGCCGCTCGTGTTTACCCGCCTCCCGTATCCGAGGACCGAGCTCCGCACGAAGCGCCCTCATTTCCTGTCCTGCCGCCGTCCTCGTCTCCGCCTAAACCCTCGCGGTCGGCTCTGGCGCGGTATCAAACACCGCTCTCAAAGGACGGCCCGATATTAATAAATCGTCGCGTTCTATTTGTTCGCCTCTGAAGATTGACTTTACCGCGTGCGAGGAATCGTGAAGCGCACAGGGTGTTTCAGATCTAGTCCACAATTCTTCAAACATAATAATTTCGTTGTCTGTATGTCCGTAGCTTCCTGAAGTAGGGCGCGAACCTCGGACGCGCAAATGCCAGCGCGGCGCCCTAGCCACATCCGCCTCTCCGTGAACCGTCAAAAATATACTATATACACTACCTGTAACCCGTCAAAAATAACGCTGCTTTTACATGTCGGTTCCTACAGAATATGTATTTACTTATTTATGGTCGACACCCATGAAATCGTAATAAGGACTTTTATTTGAACATTTTTTTTAATATTTCCCCTGCCGGCAGTTAAATGTACTATTCTAAACACTGGCGATTGGGCGATGAAATGTTCGCGTGTTTGCCAAGTCCTATATGTACTGTATTTTTGACGGGTTATGCGGGCTCGGCGATAGCAACATCGCTGTCGTTGCCCCTTCAGGTGAGCTGGCTCGGGGTTCAAGCCCTATCTCCGGCCGTTTAATTTGTTTTTTTAGCCGTGAATGCGAACGGGATGGAAAGTTCCACTCGTCTCTGATAACACTTGTAGACCGTTTGTCTATCGCATAGATTCACAGTTCGCTATCTATACGTCCGAATCTATGATTGTCACAGCTTTTAAAACAAAACTGACTCATAGTGCACTAGCGACGCAATTTATAAAGACTTGATTTCTCGAACCTTCTGGTATATATTTGCGTATTCTACCGGCTTCCAGATCTTTCTTAAACATAAAATCATTTAAACTGTTTGGAAGTCCTCGATTATGTGCAGTTCCTCTCGTTCCCGTGCAGTTAGTATATTGAAGCATGTGTGTGTTTATTTTGTAAAAATTCTATTTAAGTACAACTTATTTCTTCACCGGGAGTTGAACTCGAAACTCCGGCTTGACAGGCCGGTGATATGCCTACTGGATTATAAGAACCACCATTTAAGTGGTGTTTAAGGTGCTTAAGGTTTAATTTATAATATTAGAGATAAGTTACTTTAAAAAATATTCAACTTTTTACGGAAGATAAATCCAAAATATTGAAAAAAAAATCAGTCTTTGAAGGCGCTTACAACCATAAGTTTTGGGAGCATTTTCGACTCATATTTTAGAAATATATTAGGGACTAGATCTGAAACACCCTATATTATTTTCATAACGCCATTCACATCAAAGACGGCCGATATCTAAATGTGTCTTTCTTTCTACAAATACAATTTTATAACAAGAAATTATTCAGAATTAATTAATTTTTTTTGCATTTTTTAAACATTTATTATTTTTATTGTTGGATCCTGTCAAAGCAAGAGACACAAATATTGATGTGGCCATCCAGGAACTATAAAAAATATAAATACATGTGTGTTAATACGTAGAATAATTCACCATCTAGCTAACTAAGGTTAGCAGAAAGAGCAGAATATCATATTCTTTTACTATGGCATACTATCCTTGTCCCTTTAGAATGCCGCCTCTACAATATTTTTATTGTATAAATCATTTTGAAATTTAAATTAAAATATAGTCAAATAAGAAAAACCCACTGCTATTGGAACTGGAGATTTGTATGCATTTAAAAAAATATATATTTTTTACTTATTTTTCTAAATTTTGAAAGATATTACAGCTGTTATATTTATTACTTAGTCTATTGTTGTATTTTTATTCTCGCATTGGTTCGAGTTCATCTGCAAAATCGCTAATAGCAGAATTATAATTAAAATTACTAAATATTTAAATACTTTAGGGTAAGATCGAAACCCAAATTGAGGTGTTACTCCACTTTTTATTTTTTATTCACTTCTGTACATTATCGTTGGTAAATAGCCTTGTCGGTCTAGTGGTTAAGAGCCTTGTCTAGTAGTCCGGAAGTTGGGGGTTCTAATCTTATTCCAAAAACAAGTTTTTTCATAATACAAGCACTTAATTAGGTTAGTTTGAAAATAGTGATAATATTAATGAGACACATATTCCGTGTACACATGTACACTAAATCTAAATCTTGTTCGGCTGCTTTCATTACTAATTCATGCATTCATGGTACCATCCACTTTGTTACCAACTATTTTATTCCTTTTTCCATTTTTCGACACCCTCTGTAATGTACAATATTAATTTGCTCTTGTGGTACGTGAGATTCATCGCAATAATCAAGCAATAATTATAAATTCCAACTTCATATATACTATTGCTACATTCAGCATTCGAAGAGCACTGATAAAATAATGACTTCCCTCTTACCTGTTCCCCATACCCTTTGGGTAACCTTCCGCCTGTATCCCAGTTACCGATTACCAAATTAAGGTCGTTAGTTATTCAGGGCACGATACCTTTATATCTAATTCCTCCGAGAGGAATACGCTGGTAATTGAATGTGTTTGCGAAACCTAGCATACATTTCTTAGGTTCTCCACAACTTCAAAAGCAATTGGGCATCGCTCACATTTCTGATTCAGGTGTTGTATTATGGAATGACTTGCATTTTTCTATCACTTTCTCGTACCTTTGAGCACATTTTGATATTTTGTTTCTTTCATTGTTCCACAACACTATTTGTGCATTCGATGGAATTAATATTTTCAAATTTTAATATTTTAAATACTTTTATTATTGATTGATTAAATTGCGCACTATCAAATTCTCTTGAACACTTCATAACACTCTGGAATTATCTGCAACATTCTACAAACGTCTGGTACAGTCTGGAAGCGACGGGAACATTCTCGTAAACATTACAATAATCTCGGGGGTTCGAAAAACCAATGTGTTTCGTTGTTTTTTTGGCGGAACCCGTGTTGCGGCGTTTATATTTGTTTTGACATTTAACCAATGCGACTTATCCAGAGATAATACGCTAGCGACCGTAGTGTTACCAACGTGTCTATTAATCAAAGTGAAATACCTACTTACATGCCATAATTAAACGGAATTTTCTAACAAGCTATAATAAAATAATTATAAAGTGTTTCACAGACGAGTGATTATCTGCAAATTGAAGAATAGTTTTAAAATTAAATTTATGTCCAGTGACTGTGAATTTGTTAAAATTATTAATGAATGGTTAATTAATTTTTAGTGTTTTCATTTGCCTTCCGTAGCCACTTCCCATGGCAATATATTTTTACAGACACTCCTGTACTCATAGTCAAAAGCTGCAAAGTTCTTAAAAAATAATATTTACCTTTCTACAGATTAACTTCCCGACTCGGTAGTTGGGGGTCATAGTTTAACGAGCACCATTAATTTATCACGGTGCATTTCAACTAGTCGTAATGCTCGTAGCAGCAGCACTGTAGGTACTCCTCTTGAGACTTATCCTGAAGAAAAACTGCCTACATTTGAATCAGATAATTTTGCATCCGCCGCGCCAACGTCCACTTCTGAATATGCGCGCGACACTAATTACCTTTTGGTTGTATTTTGAGAAATTCTAGTTGAAAATTTCAAATGTAAAACGGGGTGCACTGCTCTGACATAATTAAGTCTGTATACTAATTAATATCATCTCAGTGTATTTCCTATTTCAGTCGGATCATTAGCAATTTTTTTCAGAAGTTTCCTTTTGGTGCACGGCTGAAGTAGAGATTAATACATGGAATGCATGCCGGATACATGACGGAAACATAACTTGGTGCTCTCTCGGAACCCACATTTGAACCCCATTATTAATCATACATGTTACTGTGATGTGTTGTCACATCAGCCCTGATGATGGACCCTGCAATGGGTTCTGAAATGTTGGCCACAAAGGCCAAATATGCTCGGCAGAATATCCCAGAAAATTACACACAGAAGAACCTAATAATCAAGATAATACTTTCATGTTTCAGATGTACTGTTCAGAAAGTGCGATTATTCGACTTGTAAGGTTGTAAGACTCAGCCAAACACTTAATTTATTTAATTTTTTTCACTTTTTCTCATTAATTTTTTCGTCTGTTAAACAGCATTTGAAACAAAGCCATTTTTGAATGCAGCAATCCTTTTCCAAGGTATTCTCGGTAGTTTTTTCCGGCTCGTTCAACATTCCCTTTGGTTCGAGTAATTTTCACAGGAAAATAGTTTGATGTTCGCTGCAGATATTCTACTGCATGAGTTTTTTTATGGTCCCTTCAAAGTTAATGCATATACGCAAGAGGGTTTGCAGAATTTTTTTTTTCAATATAAATTAATAAGATTTTCTATGTCATATAGTTATAGTCAATCTGTGGATGATAATTCCCAGCATTTTATAGATGGTTAAACCTTTTAAAGTTTTAGAGGTTTTTCTTCGTTAGACAAGGTAGTGTTATTGTGAATCAATGTAAATTAAACCGTGCGCTCCATGAAGAATGCTCGAATTATGTCAAGTATTTATTTTTTTGTTCTAGACTTTAATCCTTTCATATTGTGAATGCTTTCATATTAACTTTTTTATTTGTTATACACAATTTTACGTTATTTTATGGTCCTTTAGGTAAGTTGTTATGCTGTCCAAAATATATTTTGTATTGATGTTTTTATTTGTTTCTACAACACCAGGACGCGAAAGGCCCAAGTCCTTAGGTCACACCCTTCACTGGTTCGCCTATATTGGCCAAGAACCGGAGTTGGAAACAGATTATCATGACTATGATGATACAGGTACTTACTGTCGTCAAAACAGCATGGAGTGACCTGGTACTGAGCGTACAAACTAAGAGTGCTTTTTGTGAAAAAAATTAAGCTAATTGAGTACCGTTAGTTTTGGTTTTCCTATATATCAAGCAAAAATACGTAATCTATTTATATTCCAATGTATGTATTTATTTTATATGTTCTATAAAATTTTACTTATAAATATTCCTATTGATTTATATATTATATAGTTATTTATTTTAAAAAACATTAAAAAACCTTTATTAAAGCTTTATAATTAATTACAGTTTAGCAATTTTCTCTGTTAAATTATTAAAATCCAAGTGAAAACTGTTTTAATTTAAATTAAAAATGATAGATGTTTATGAAGGGATTTGTTCTTAACGTTGTCACTACCTTCACTTGGATGGCAGCTGGTAATATAAAAGTTTTGATTATATTATATAACTCAAATTATGTTTATTATTGACTACGGTCACTATAGTCTAACAATAAATAGTTGATATCTTAAAAATTAATTATAAGCGCTTTTATAAATTGATCAATAATATAATGTATTACAATTTCAGTTTTATGCTAAATTTAGCTGTTAGATTTCCTATACTCCCCCAACCTACAATTTGCAATTTATATTAGCTGTTCTGGCCCACTGAAAGTATTTCACTTAAGGCAAAATATTAAAGATGGAATAAATCAACCATCCTGTAGGATTTGTAAAGCTTTCGACATAAAATTTATTCTCCCCTGATTAAAGTTTGACATATGTGCGGTATAAAAGCAAAGGCAGCAATATCCAAAAAAAAATTAATGCAATCTTCGAGGAGTCCTAATTTAGAATGTACTGAATTCGAGATTTTATGGGAAACGTAGCCTCTAAATTTATTGGAAACATGATTTTTCAAGGGATAGGAACATAAAATCTATAATTCAGTACATTCTAAATTAGTAATCCTCGGTGACTGCATTCAAAACGCTTTTTTATTTTTTGGATATTGCTACTCTTCTTTTATACTCTTCGTATCCATTTATGTAAAAGTAAATTTTCCAGTAATGAATAACAACTGAATAAGTCAAACTATCACCAAATTCATAGTGGTAATGTGTGTACTGACTATTTTTAACAAACTGACATTTATATACATATGTACTTATTCTACTTGCATGTGTGCATTCATTTGAATATGCATATAACATATTATACCATTTTTAATCTTATAGATAACACATGTAGATAAGGATGTAATATTATTGTTTTTGCTTTTATCTTGAATTTGAAAAATAAAAATGGTTAAAAGAGTATTATACTTGTGATAAACTTTTGACAGATGAATAGACCATAATATGGCAGGTCGATGCAAGGTTTCATACAAGTTTCTTGGCGGAGTGGTACTTCATTATATATTCGAAAACTTCTCTCCATCCCAGCGATTGCGAATCCTTACTTAATCCTTGAATTGTGCTTTCGCGATGTTTGAAGCTAAATTTAGTTCAACCCTAGCTTTAAACTTTGTGCTGTACTGTTTCACATTTACATACATGTTACGTATTATATTAGGTGTACCCAAAATAAATAACTTTTTGAAATGATGAAGAAATTTATTCTAAAATTTATTCCTCTTCGATAGGTGCAACCTTTTTCCATCGTTTTTGATTTCTCCTTTATGAAACCTCATTGTATTTGACGTAAAATTAATTAAAGGCCACTTTTATTTCATTTAACCCTATAAATTGTCTTCCAACTAAATAATGCTTGCATAGATATATCTAATCATGTTATAATCAGATGATGCTAGATCAGTCATATATTGAGAGTGATCCACAATTTTATATCCTGGTACGTTAATTTAATCTCGCGTGATTTATATTCGTACACGTGCCATTTTGTTCTTTAATATAATTTGTGTGGTAGCCATATAAGGTGTTTCTAAACCTTCTCGATTTTTTTAATGGATCTTAATAAAATAGATTGATTTAAATTTCGTAAACTTTTGTTAACAAACATTCATGTTTGCAGCACAAATTTTTCTGGTTGCTCTGACTGCTGTTTTTTTTTGTGAAACTCATATAATATTTTACTCGTATACTCGAACAGTAGTTTTTTAGAAAAAATACCCTCCCTTGTAAATGTGCTTCTTTTTGTATAATTTTATTATGGAATATATTCGGAGAGAATAAAAAAAAATGCTTTCGATAAAAAGTCGAGCAATCAAGGCGGCAAGCAAGGTACAACTGACTGACAAAGTGAGTCAGCTAAAAAAACATATTTATTTTGGGCACACTTAATATATTATTTTTTGTCATTTATATACTCAAAATGTAGTGTCTGTAATATATCTATATATTGTTTTCAATTAAAAAGACACTAATTCAATTAAAAATACATACAGTGTAACAGTACATATTACGGTCCCTACGTGTGCTGTCGAATCTGCAGAAATTCGATTTTCTTTTCACTACCTTCAACCATCCGATTTACTCTGTGATTTCTGGTTATGGTAAAAAAAAGTTTAATTTTCCATTAATATACGTTTTGTTTGAAACGAAAATTCAATTTTTTTTAACATTGTCTGAAAATATACGGTAAATTGGGTGATTTAATAGTAGTAAAATGAAAAAAGAATATTTGGAGATTTGACAGCATATGTAGGGACCATTCGCATGAAACACTACTTGAAGCTTACTTTTTTTTGTTTCTCATTAAAATACATTGCTGTTAAAAAACATATTTCATATCTTATTTGTGATGTTCTTTTTCAATCCACGAACATCATCAAAACATACCAAGTCTGTCGTGCTTTTTTAAAATATATACATAAAATAAAATAGGACATAAAATATATAAATAAAATAGGACATAAATTTTTTTAAACATTTTATTTTTTTGATTGGTTTCTGAGTTTTGAAAGAATAATCCGTTGAATTTCATTTGAGATTGTACTCTATACATTAACAACAAAAAAATTCTTTACTTTTTGCATTGTATGTGGCATTCCCCACTTAATTAATATCTACGCTTAATCATCAGTTGGGCACCGCTTAACCCACAACGACATACATATATCTACATCTTGTAGCAATTGCAATAGCTCCACAAATCATTACTTGTTTTTAGATCTAGATGGATTATAAATTTATGTTAAAAATAATGGTTAGTTTATTACTTTGGAAATAAAATAAACAGACCTTAATGTAGATTAATTATAATTAACACTGCATGTCACAGATCTAACCGAAAAAAGATAATTTTTCATTTGTTGTTAATTTATATTTTGTGATTAATCATTTCTTATGTTGATAGTCTTGGTTCATCTGCACATCAACAGTACTCTGAATCTTAAAGTCCTAGTGGAAATGTGATGAATATGTACTCTGTTGAGATTGCTACATCATATTTATTTACAACGTACAATGTCTTCAGAATAGAGTCACTAACTATAACTCCTGAAATTGATACAAAAGTAATATTCGTTTTATTGTGACGTTCGAACTTGCCTACTGCAAGACAGTTCAAATCCTTCACTTGTAAATCAATTTGTTTTAGTAGTGCAATCTCATGAGAAAAATGATATATTATTGAACATTCCACGCAAGCCAACAAAACGAACTTAATGTTTTCTTTACGATAAAAATTATTCAGCATTCAATATCCTTTCTCTAGATATTTATTCTTACCTTATTGGTCTTCTTTTTATTTTCAGTTGATTACCCACACATACTGAATCCATATATAATGCCCCAAGGGTAACATAATGTTTTCCAATAGATGTTTTAAAGTGAAATCAATTGTTTTTGTGATATTGCTAAGTTCGTAGATATTTCAATTTTGATGTCAGAGAATATAAAGATATTTGTTTTGATTTTTCCGATTCCTGTTGGGTGTAAAAGATTCGTCTGATTTCTGCTAGTATCTCATGTTGACTAATACCATATATATAAAATATTTGCCCAGGAGAGACCTCATGTGGAAGCGTGAAATATAAGCGCGATAGTAACAGTGTGTTTGTTTTTCTCTTTTTCTCTTCATCATGGTCATCATCTACACACTCCATGCACGTTGCTGCTTGGCCCTCCCGTCCGCTGCAGCCGGCGCCTTAGCAGAGCCTCTGCAAGAGTTGCCGCACGCAGGAGACGCAGGTTCATTACCCAATGACAACTAATCGCCACGCTTACCGCTACTCCGGAGTCGGATGCGTTTGTTGTTTTCATCGTATAGCAGATACACATTGAGCTAGTTTGCCCACATCTGTGTTACTTATTGTTTCTGTCACCACAATATTTTTTGTGTTTTTGGCGAGCTTTCTCAAAAATCTGATTTGTTGTTGCTTTCATTTGATTTTATTATTTAATATAGGCAAAAACATATTTGTTGCTTATAAGAAAATTAAATAGAAACTCATTTCTTTTTGGTTAACATTTTAATGGAATGTTCATCTTTATAATTTCGAATCATATTCATTTTAGAACCTAATTATGCTTAATCTTTCATTGTTCAGATGGTGCAGCGGAAACTTCATCTTGAAAAGTTTGTTTTATGCACAATTTTAGGCACTCATTTTTCAATTTATTACCTTTGAATTCTTATCTCACCATTGACTCCACATACCACCATTAATTAACGATGCCTTTAATTGTAGCCAAGATTATTTTTATACCAGGATACGGAAACCAACAATGTTTCAGGCCAAAAATATTGTCTGTTTCTACGTTGTCGACCCGTTGTATCAGAGTAACCGCTTGATTGCAGGGTCCCGTGACGGCAGCGCTGCGCCTTCATGTCCGGACCGAGAGGAGCGCGCGCGGCAAGCGCGTGAGCGGCAGAACGGCGAACGCGCTCGCAAGCTGGAGGAACTCCGTGCGCAGGCGCTGGCCGCCCAGCGCTTCCGGGAGCAGAAGGAGGACGAGCGCCGCCGCCGGATAGACGAGATGCGCAACAGGGACAACGACCGTCGGCACCAGGTATGCTAACCCGGCTCTTTGAATGGATTCGAGGAGATGGACAGGACCACTTAAAAGGGTTAAGAGTATAGTCTTCGGTTGAAATTAAATTAAAATACAAAATTATTAAGAACTATAAGAAAAATTATTTTTTCAAAAAAATCAAGAAATTTGACTTAATTCAGACTTATACAGCTTGAACATAACATACTGACTGACCTTATGTAGCATAGGAAACTAAATATTGCTGTTTTATCAACATGTACATACATATAAACTTCCCAGTTTTGTATATATGTAATTACAAAAACATAGTTAACTTTAGTGAAAAATTGGTTGCATTGAAGCATCAAATTTGTTTTTTTTACTCTAATAATTTTTTGGTCTAATATTGATTTGGCACCATTTCTGAACAGGAAAAATATTTTATTTCGCAATAATACACACTCTTCCAATGGAAATAGTCTCAACTATCGATCAACCACTTTTAAAAGTGAATACAGATCTTGATACATGACCATAGATATAATGTGTTTGATATAAGACTAAATTAATTTAACTTTTTTTGTATTTTATAATATTTATCGTCAGTAAAAATAATGGAATTTTAAAAAAGTGTGCTATGTAATCTTCCACATACAATTATTATTAAACTTATTGTATAATATTAAGAATATGCATATCTCGACATTATCTGCTGGGTCATGTTTATCAAAATTAAGGATTTAATTAACATATCTAATTTAATGATAAAATTCTATTTTTCAATATTATAAACACCACACAACAATGATTATAAATTAATTGTGAAATTCCACTCATCTAGACGTCAGATCTTCTTTTTTGTATATGTATCTAATTTATATTCCATTTTAAAAGTAATTCTTAAAATCCTAATAACTTACAAGGACAGATGAGGTATTGAATTAATTCTGTTTTTTTGATGTTAGGCAAATTTATGCTAAAACTATTCCATCTTTTGTAAATATAATAAAAACATACACATGTTAAAATAACCCAAAACACTACTTCTACATGAAAATACTAGAATAGTCTTCAAATCCTAAGAACATATACATACTACTTATGGGCAAAGAACTTTCAGATACATACTTTGGTCCTTCATTCTTTAACTAAATGTTGGACAACCTAACCTGTATTGAAATATCCTGATAACACAATATGTGGATTAAAGAGATGGGCTGACCAGATATTGATACACTCATCCAAACAAATTGTTGATAGCCGATTTTCTGGCACTGTTATTTTTATTTTCTTCTTTTTTTCTTTCAATTACACTTGCTTGTAACATATAAATTGTAAACATTTCCCATCTCAATACAAATTTCTTCTAGTGAGACAGGCATAGTAAAGTAATATGTACTTGCATAAAAATTTGTATATATTATATAGTACTAAATAAATATATATATATATATTTTTTTAAGATAATTTTTTAAGTTATTTTATATAAATTATAAATATAATTTTAATATTCAATCCTCCGTGTTATAAATAATATTCAAAAGCCGGTTGTATCAAATTGGATTATAGTTCAACAAGTTGATACAACAATGAACAACCCTTACAAATGAAGATATTTTTTAAATTTAAATATTAAGATTAAATTTACACAATACAGATAGATCCTTAACAGAATAAAATAAATTAAAATTTTACAGAATAAAATAAATAAATTAAAATTCAACAGAATAGAGCAATGAGGATAATTCTACAGATAAATAGATATTCCAAAATAAAAAAGATGCTCTCAGATTGAAATTGGATTAATATTAAACAAGGATTAAAATTAAATAAAATGATATTCATTCACAAAATATTAAACGACAAAATGCCAAGATATTTTAAAAATAAGATCAAATATAACACAGAGATACATAGACATAATACAAGAAATGCAAACAAATTAAGTATTCCAAATAGAAAAAAGACAAACACACAAAACTTTATTTATTACAAGGGAACAAATGAGTATAATAGCCTGCCAGAAGGTGTGAGGAAGCTAAGCAGAATCAATCAATATCTTCAAACAAGAATGTGAATGGCACATAACAATGGAAAATGTATGAAGAGAAATATTATTTAATAAGTGTACATATATATATATATATATATATATATATATATAGCTGTTATCATTAGCGCAACCAGCATCCAAAGCTTTTTCATTTCCCCTTAATTAAACACAGATGTCACTAATGGGATATCTCTTCTGGGAATACCTAGCGTTATTAAGTTCTTTATCATTTATATGTAGCTAGTGAGTATTTATCTGTCTGCAGTTACCTCAGTCTGGGGTTCCCTTGCAGGTGGAGGAGCGCAAGCGCGCCATCTGGGAGGCGGAGCGCGAGCGGCGCGAGGCCATTGTGCGGCGCAATGAAGAGCGGGAGGCGCGCCTGGAGGGCAGAAGGCGCGGTGCTGGAGCCGCAGGGGTGTTTGCATTCGGCTCCTCCACACCGCGCATGCTGGAGCCCGCCGACACTGGTGGCACTTTCTGGGGTCATCGCAGGTACATTCAATTATCAAACAATAAAATTAATTTGTTAATTTAAAGCAATTCATAGTCCTTGAATTAATTCAAAACCCATCCATCCACCTTTTCAAAACCCATCCAAATGCAATTGGGATTTCATCATTGCAATGACAAATTTTTCAAAACCCATCCAAATGCAATTGGGATTTCATCATTCCAATGACAAATTTTTCAAAACCCATCCAAATGCAATTGGGATTTCATCATTCCAATGACAAATTTTTCAAAACCCATCCAAATGCAATTGGGATTTCATCATTCCAATGACAAATTTTTCAAAACCCATCCAAATGCAATTGGGATTTCATCATCACAATGACAAATTTTTACAATATTTTATGTCAGAAGTGAATAACCGCAGCAATCTATAAGGTGTTTTTTATTGGTGTAGAACTTTAAAATGAAACAAAACTTTATTGGAAAGATAATTTTATGCCATTATTGTCTAAATGTTATTACGATAACACGATTTTCGAAATAAATTTGCATTTTTTGCAAGCATTGTTTTGGCGTAAGTCTATTCACGGTGAAATGACAAACCAAGTTGAGCACAAATCAGCTATCAGCTGTCAAATTGGCTGCCGCTGGAAAAAGTTTTGCCAATTCGATAACAAACCTCTAAAAAAGACCCTATATTGAAACACTAATAGTCCGTTATTGATTTCTTCTGCATCTAAAGTTTTGTACAAATATAAAAGTCACTGATTGTTTTGCAGGGCCACTTCGACATCCAACGTGATGTTTGCAGCGTTGCCACTCTCGAGACGGTCCTCTGAGCGTGAGCTGGACCCGAGCAAGAAGAGGGCGACCTCTGCCAGCGGGCTGGACCGCCAAGCCGGAGACGGTAAGCCGCCAGCGCCGTTTTCAAGTACTCCATTCTTGTAAATGGTTACTGCGTATGGTAGTCGACCCCGGTACTCTATGTGTTTGGTAATTCTCTGCATCCCCCTGTAATCGTCACAGCACCTACATCATTCTTCTCTATTATTTGACTTGGCCCAATACACTAGAACTTTCTCACTTGGATGCACTGACTTCACCAAACATATCAGTCATGTCACCCTGTCAGCCGACTTGGACCGAGAGTGGAGCTTGGTCTAGCAGTGCCAGCTTCGGCTAGTTGAGTGGGACGGAGTAGACCTGGCTGCCTGCACTGGCCAGGTGGGCTTGCTTGTTCAGTTTAGTTATTTTTCCCGTAGTAGTATGTTGTGTTTATCGTTCAATTCTTTTTCTTTCTTTAAATTATATATTTTATCTAAGGTGATTGAATTAATCGTTGAGGGCGATGTGGACACATAAATAAAAATAGATATAAACGTTTATAAATATTTTCAATTTTTTTATTTTTTTTATTTATTTATTTATCTTCATCTTGTTACATGACAGGAGATGGAGCCGCTCATCTCACTAGGGAGAACCTGTGCCGAGATGAGCAGCTGAACAATATAGTTAGAACAAAAAATAATAAAGATATAAAAGATTAAAAAATAAATATTGATGCACGGATAAATATGTTATATAGGGGTCTCATAGCCAGTATCAAAAACTTCAGACAGTCTTCTTCATTCAATTTTGAACAAAAAACATTATTTATACTTTGGGTGACATGTTAACAAGTTACACAGATAAGCAATATCAAAGTTTTGCGTATTTTTCGACTTTTTTGTAAAACGTTTTCACTACAGTAACTTATATGGAATATTAAAATTTCATTCACATCAGTAGAAGTCAAATATTGTTCCGGATGGGAACACTTTTTTTATGCGGCTCAGTAGTCTTCGCTGGTGGGGCGGAGATCGCCACCAGAATTTGCTGTGAAGCTCGTAGTCCGTGGATATGCCAGAAGTCAAACGTCGAAGTAGTGCTTTTATCGTATTAAAGTCGAAGAAAAAATCCGAAGCGAA